>OZ030025.1:44045685-44523879 GCA_964023405.1 Apodemus agrarius | reverse complement strand
ATTCCTCCTGCTTCCAGGATCTAGTAGTCTGAAAAAGTGCTCGTTCGGACACTGTCTCTGTGCTCTCTTATTCCTCCCACCTCTGATATGGTAAATATAGAGGAGGGACATTTAAAACGGTCTCTGTCTATGTCTGCTCTTTCCCCGATTTCTCAAAAAGACCAAAGTCTATCCTTCTCTACAAACTCTGAAATCTAGTCATAATTCAGGTGCTTACCCTCTATCATCTGGGGAGGAAGCCAACTTGGAGGAGAAAGCTGCCAGCTGGAGAACCACTAAAGAAATTTCTTCTCTCCACCAAATGATAGCTGCAAAGAACAAGTAGCCCTCTTAAAGGTACTACGAAGCTTAGAGGGACAAATGGTCACTCTAACTTCAGGATTTATTTCAAAGACAAATACCCAGAAAAAGCCAGAGCCAAAACAAGCCCCTTGACTTTAAAATTTTAGAAAAATTAAAGTCCGCAATCATGGCCTATGGGCGGACTGCTCCTGTCACTTTGGCACTTAGAGTCTTCCACCAAGGGCTGGCTCACACCTGAGGAATTTATCCAGCTTGCCCAAGCCGAACTTTCTGGGAAAGAATTTGTTCTTTAGAAGTCAGAGACAGCTGAATCTGCTGGTAAAATCGAAAGTAAAAAACTCCACTCACGGGCAGAGTGTAAGTCCTGGACTGTAAAAAAATTCTTGGGCTCTCCTCCCCCTCACTGCTCTCTCCACATGGTCATGGCCAGTCTCTTCTCTACTCTCTCTCTCTCTCTCTCTCTCTCTCTCTCTCTCTCTCTCTCTCTCTCTCTCTCTCTGCCTTTCTCTGCATCCACTACCCCTTTAACTCTCATCTTCCATCCTGAATAAACTCTGTTCTATACCATATCTGTCTGTGTCTGCCTAGGCACCCCCTTCCCTACACCCCCATATATCATCTTCTCTAAACCTCCTTCTCTTTTTATGAACCCAACAGAGATTACAAAAGCAGGGTGTTGGGGAGTAACTATCAGTGGCTGCCACTGTGCCTCCCCTCCCTTCTCTGGCAGAATTGCACCCCACCCGGAAAAAAGACAAGGAGTTAAATCTTGAACCAGAGAGAGAAAAAGCAGGTTTATAAAAAGCAGTTTTTCCACATGCAGGACGTTGTATCAAAAGAAAAAAATGGTTAAAAGCTATTTCAAAACTCTCCTGGGGAGGAGAGGAAAGTGGGAGTTGTCCTGCTTCCTCCCTGGAACCTACTGGAGATATCCTTACTTCTGGTTAGGATATTTGGATTTCTTTGAGACATCAAGTTCTCTGTCTATTGTTTGTCTTTGGTGTACCAAAACCTGTCCATATGTGTGTCAATTAATGTTTGTGTCTTATGCTTAATTTATGTTTGTCTTGGAATGTTATTTGTTTAATGTTTGACGTTTTATGTTAAAAAGAAAAAATGGTAAAAAAAAATCTGTTATCTGCTGGTAGTCCTGCCAGTCGCAGTTCACACAGTGGAAGATGATTTAAGGTGCCTTGCATTCTTAACTAAGAGTCAAACACAGCTGGAGAAAAAGCTGCTTCCTAAAAGGCCAGCAGTTCTGGGACAAATGGACTAATGGATATTTCTTCTATAAAATTTCTACCATGGTGATGATTGGGTTCAAAGTGCTTTATTCCCTTAAAATGACAGCTGATCAAAAAATTTGTTTTAAATTTATAAGATTTATGTAATTGCTTCATCTTTATTTCTAATTGGTCTTAAAGGTATAAATGTTTTACATGTCTTGACTAGAGAATATTGGTTCATAAGTTATTGGACATGATTTAAAAGGTATATTGATGGTAACAAAAGATAAGTTTAAAACTGATAATTCAGGGTTAGCGCTATCTCAAGCAACACTTGGCATGACACAACCCAAGAAAAACAGACCTCTAAGATATTTCTAAATTGACATAATGTTTTATGTGGTTCTTATCCTAGAAATTAGACTTATAAGAAATAAGATTTAAAATAATATCTCTTCAATAAGTTACACTGTCATACATTCAAACATAAGAACTGATAGACAAACTTAGCAATATGAAAGTAATGTGTTTGCCATTCATTTTAAGGAGAAAAGAATGTTTAAAACTGGGTTTTGCTTTCAAAAATTGTAGTTATGCTTTAATATTACAGGTTCCTTTTGTTATTTAACCTTCATACAGTGGGGTCTGGTTATAGGCTACTCTTTGCTCGACCAGTGGGTGTAGGTCTGGCCTTAGAGATAATAGACTCAGATCAGAAGATTTACATTTGAGTTAATACAAGCTCAGATCTGCCTCAGCAGAGGAATAAGAGATGCTGCTTTTGTCTTGCAGGCCTCACCTAGAGAGTTTCTGGCCAAAAAAATTATTTTTAACAGATTTATACAGATGTGGTTCAAAATAAAGTTCAAACTTAAATCTGTAAAAGAATAATAAGGCTATATAGAAATTATGAAGGCATTAAAATTTGGCCTACAAAATTATTATAGATTTAAAGAGTTGTTTTTTGCTTTGTGGATCTTGATAATTATAAAAGCATTTGCTTCTAACTTTATTTATTTATTTATTTATTTATTTATTTATTTAGGTTTTTCGAGACAGCGTTTCTCTGTGTAGCCTTGGCTGTCCTGGAACTCACTCTGTAGACCAGGCTGGCCTCGAACTCAGAAATCCACCTGCCTCTGCCTCCCAAGTGTTGGGATTATAGGCGTATGCCACCACGCCCGGCTGCTTCTAACTTTAAAAGAGCATAAGCTAACTTTAAAAAACCAATAAAACAATTTCATTACAAAGTTTTTCCTCAAAAAATGGCTAATAACCTTACCTTATATGGAAAAAATGTTTTGTCTCTGCTTCAATATAAGAAGCTAAGATGTTAACTTTTTCAATATACATTGTTTATAGAATTTTATTACAGGCCTTTGCTCTCAATAATAGACTTTTAAATTTTTTAAGTAAATGATTTTCAAAAGGTGTTAAGATAAATTTTTTGCTAAGACGCTGCTTTAAGCTTGCCACAAGAAGATTTAAGTCTCTAATGTTCTCAAGGTAAATACAAAATAAATATTAAGAGACATAACTTGGAGAAAGCTACCATAAGTATTTGTCAACAGTTTAAAATGCATCTATTGTAGAAGTAAAGCTCATATAATTAGATCACATGTTTATTTTTTTGAGTTTCCCCTTACTTCACAGATAATTAAAATGGGTGCTGTAGCTGCTATTGTTACAATGTTAAAAATCAAACTTTTAATTTATATATATATATATATCATGGCTTACAATTGCTCGAAATTGTTTCCTTTTTAAAAATTCTGCTAATTCTTAAATTTTAACAATTTAATATGTCATATTACTGAGATTCTTTATAATCCTCAAGGACAAGATATTGTGGAACAGGCCCATAAAACTTTAAAACAATATTTTTATTAATAAAAGAGGGAAGAATCATATCTCTATATACCACAAAAAAATTTTAATGCCAGGGAACTCTCTGAGTGTGGAGAAGAGGGCATGTTTGTGTTTTTTCTACAGGATGTCAAAGGTCCATGCTAGCTGCCAGAGTATGCTAATGCTGAGACAAAAAATGATGCGGATTATAATCATTGAAAATGGCCACAGTCCTCAACACCTTTGGATAACTCCTACTAATGCTGACCTCACAGACATCTACAGACTCAACATCCCTCTTTGTATGGCGATTTTACTTAGCTAAAAATTGACAAATTATAAACAGATCAAAGGGGAGGGATTGGCTACTGCTGATTGCCCCCTTCAGGGTGTCAAAAGGTCATATATTTAAATTTTACAGATTTCAAATGTAGACCAATTAGAACGGGGCCTGCCATTTGTTTTCTTTCAGACATCCACAGGATTTACTTTGGTTGTTTGGGACACTTGGGAGGGCCTCTAGACTTCTCCTTGTGGGATTTCATCCAAGTAAAGCACAACTTTATACCCCCAGCTAGTTTTCAAACAAGTGACAAGCCCTGCAAGGCCTCCAGTCCCTCCACAAAGGGATGGTGCACACCTTTACAAATTCAGTTTATCACCTATGCAAAATCTCCCAATCTATATTGGCAAATAGGTTATGAATGGGGTCTTCACCTCTATGGACTTGGCTTTGATGCAGGTGTTATTTTCTCTATTAAGCTCCTTAAAGAGCCTTTATATCAGGCCCAGCCAGTCCCAATGGGACCTAATCCTGTATTCGTACCTCATCCTGTTCCTCCTAAAGGAATTGACCAGGACACCACCCATGCTCCTTCTCTTAAAGGTACTTCCCTACCTTCTGTATTTGTCCTCCAACCACCAGCCACTATTCTGCCTGTACAGCCAGCTCCCACAAAAAAATCTTGTACTTTCTTTAGTTAATCAGACTTTTCTTACTTTAAATGAAACTTCCCCTGAACTCGTTGAAGATTGCTGGTTGTGCTACCATTCTCAACCACCCTTTTATGAAGGAATTGCTGTTCTTGGTGATCCCCTCCATGCTGATGATCCATGGCACTGCCGTTGGCAAACGGGGGCTTGGCCAGTTCTTTCATTAACCCAAATATCTGGCCTGGGACTTTGGGTGGTCTCTAGTGGAACAAATGTCCCCTCACTTTATGCTTACTTATGTAATGAAACCTATCTTCCCCCTCCTGGCAATTATTTTATTCTCCCCCCAGATGGAACCTGGTGGATATGCCTTGATGGCTTTACACCTTGCCTCTCCGCCTTGGTTTTTCAAAATCAAAAGAATGGAGAGAGCCCTGAGTTTTGCATCCTTATTAAGATGGTTCCTCATTTAGTTTATTATCTCTCTAAAGAATTTTTTCACCTGTGAGGTCAATCCACATCCCCTGGAGACTCCACCCACGACTCTGAGCCACTCCTGTAGAGAGCCTATCTCTGCTGTCACTATCTTTGTACTACTTGGCCCTGGAGTTGTGGGAGCAGGGACAGGTATTTCTTCCCTTGTTCTTTCTAACTCTAGGTACAGAGAGCTGAGTGCCACCATCTATCAAGATGTCCATTGCTTTCAGCAGGGGATAGTTGATTTTTCAGACTCAATTGACTCCCTAGCTGAAGTTGTCCTCCAGAATAGGCAAGGACTTGATCTCCTGTTACTACAACAGGGTGGACTTTGTGTAGCTTTAAAAGAAGAATGAGCGGGTGTGGTGGCACACGCCTGTAATCCTAGCACTTGGGAGGCAGAGGCAGGTGGATTTCTGAGTTCAAGGCCAGCCTGATCTACAAAGTGAGTTCCAGGACAGCCAGGGCTACACAGAGAAACCCTGTATTGAAAAACAAAAACAAAAACAAAAACAAAACAAAAAACAAAAAAAAAGAATGATGTTTCTATGCTAGTAAAACAGGAGTTGTAAAAGATAGCATGAAAATAGTCAGAGAAGGATTAGAAAAATGTAAGAAAGAAAGAGAACAGAAAGAAAGTTGGTGTGAAAATTGGTTTTCCACCTGTCCATGGCTCACTACTCTTTTACTCAGTATCCTAGGACCCTTGGTAGGTCTATTATTGTTATGTTCTTTTGGACCATGGGCGACTCACTACCCTAATTAAGAAATAGGTGGATGACTTAGCAGCCAAACCCATTCAGATACATTACCATCACTTGGCTATGGAGGATTGAGAGATGGCTACCCAAACCCCCCAGGGCAGTCACAGAACAGCCCAATTGGCACGATCAAGTGCCCTGGTAGAGAGAGCATTCTTGTCATAGCCATTCCAGCCGGGACTCCAGAAGGGGCCCACATGCACAAGGCACCAATAAATAATAACATTGTTGGGCAATTAGCCAATGACGGGCAACTTCCCAGGACCACTCCCACCTAAGACAGGGGTCTCTAGAGGCTGGTGGAGACACCCAGGGATGGGAAAGGGACGTTTGGACCACTGGGTCAATTCCTAAGACAGGCCACTGCCCCATTATATTGGTGCCTCATCTGCTTTCCATCGATGGCTGTCTGACCTCTGCTCTCTATTGTATAGAGAAGGGGGAGATGCCAGGAGCCATTCTCACCTAAGATCTCTATCCCGAGGCATTTCGATACCAGGAGCCATCTCCACCTAGATTCCAATACCAGGAGACCTTGATACCAGGAGTTATTCTTACCTTAATCTCATGCCAGGAACCATAGATCTCAAGACCCCTCCCTTTGAAGCTCATCTGTGGACAGGTTACTATAGCAACTCCTCTCCACTTCACCTCCTCATGACCCCCTTTATCATCCCTAAATTCCTAACAGCAATAGTTAGCGTTTCCCAGAAATTATGACAAACTGTTTCTTAGAAGTGATGCCAGCCCCCTGTGACTGTTCCCCTTTGCCCCTCCTTTAAAGAGGCTGCTGCTTGCCTTTAAATTGCCTTGTGTAAAAAATAAAGTTTGACAGCTTGATCAGAATACTGTCGTGCTGTCCGTCTCTCATGTCTCTTGTCTCTCGCCTCCTCCTAGGTGGTTCAGGGACGCTGTTGACTGTCCTGCGGGTCAGGACAAGAACTGCCAATGACTGCATCTCAAATTGCACAAATTAGCCAAACATGGGGACAACCCCACAGAACCCAAGGTAAAATGAACTTTCCTCCCTTGACTTCAACCAGCTGTTATCTTAGCCTTATTCTCCTTGCATGAGAATAAAAGTGGAGAGGCAGCCCGGTGGAGAGGCTCCTGCCAGAAAGGACAGGAGGAAGACACAGGCAAACTGCTCTGTGGGTGTGTCTGAGGACTGATCTCCTGATGCCTGTCAGGGATGCTCAGGAATGGGCTCTGCAGCTGTGGGGAAGTTTAAGCATCTTGGGATGACAGACTGTGTTGTGGTGGGTGGGTGGGTGGGTGGGTGGGTGAGATCAACGGGATCATGAGCATACTCATAACAGGATCAAGAATGATCAGATAAAGGTGAATAATGTGGACTGGGGTGTGGCTGAATGGTACATCAATGTTTAGCATATAGTTATTTTCTCACTTCCATGACAAAATATGGTACAAAGTAGCTGGGGGGAGAGAAGAATGTTTTGCCAACAGATTGAGCCCATCAAAAGAGAAGTCTCTGTGGAAGTGGAACATAAAGTGGGTGGGCTGACTCTAACCAGACACAAAGCAGTGGGTGTGGAAAACTGGTGCTCTTCTCTTCTCCTCCCCTTTCCTCTTCAATGTGGGACCATGGGCCATAGAATGCAATTGTGTAACTGCCCGCAGCTACTGCAAACTGGGTCCCTGGTAGAGAAGCTGGGGATAGATCTGGAGATGGCAAAAAAGAACTAAGGCCAAGACAACACAATTGCTGCTCGAGGCCCCACTTTATTTGTAGTTCTGATAATATAAGGGTTCTCGGGGTGAATCTCGTAAGACTCGGCTCAGCATGTGATACCTCCATGGATCCACACGGCTCAAAGGGTAGCCTGCTTGATTTAGGAAACTGTAGGGCTGACAGATCAAGACTTCACCTTGATCCCAGTGCTCTGCCCCAGGCTAGCACCAGGTGTTGGCTAGTAGCAGCTCCCAGGTAAAGCAGTGTCTTAGCCAATTAATTTATCTTATCAACATTAGAAAATCCTTTACTTAAACACTATCATAATATTTTTTCATCAAAAAGTATGAAATGAAAGATTGTAAAGAATAGAGAGACATCCCATTTTGTGGAGGGCAGAGCACTTTTGATTGGTGCTCTTAAGAACCAATCATAACCTGCACAAAAGATCTTAATAGAGAGGCCAGAGACAGGACTCCACAGCTAACAGTGTTTTCATCCAATGGGTCTGCACAGACTGTTGGTGACCTAGGAGACAAGGAGCAGAAACAGGAAGTGAGAGACTATCAGTGACCACAGGTTCCATCCACTTCTCGAGTAGTTGCCTTCCACAGGAATACACTCCAGAGGCAGAGACTCTTAATTTGCCTCCCACCCACATCAAACCATGGGGTGAACGAATTGCTGTGCTAAGGCCACAAGATGAGATATGAGCAGAACAGAACACAGCACAGCCCTGGTCACCACCATCTTTGCTAACACATCCAAGATCAGGGTCCTTTGTTTCTTGTGCCTCCTCCCTAAATGGTTCTCTGAAATCTGTGACATGAGGCTGGTGACAAGAAGACACTCTCATCTCCAACTGTAGAGTCAGATCAGCAAAGCCAACTGCTCCTACAGAGTAGGAAAAGTCGCATCAGGTAGTGTCAGGGAGGCAGATAGCATACTAACACAGGAAGAGACACACTGTCCTCAAAGAGGTGCATGGACGTCACACAGCAGGACAGCACCATGGGCTATGCTGCTGATTGCCAGTGTCCCATCCCCAGCCAGAGGCAGAAGGCACACACCCACACCCGTTCACTATGTCCAGCCTGGGATCACCTAGGTCTGGATCAGCCCATGCCAGGCACCCCTGAGGTGGACTGAAATGTGAGGCTCCATCCAACCCTGCCTCACTGAAGGAGTGCCTCCCTCTGCCAGGTTGTTCCCTCTTGGGCTCTGGGAAGTCCTTCACACAACTCCAGGTGTCATCTTGCTTCCTGCTTCATGGAGTCTGCTGCATCAAGCCTTGCCTCTGCTGGGCCCATGGAGGGGGACCAGTAGACTACTGAAGGATGTGCTGCCCTCACCCCTCAGCCCCTCACCCCCTCACCCCACAGAGCCTCAGCTGTGCAGACAGGAAAGCTTCATCACTGAGAAAACTCACACACACACTCTAGGTTCACTTGTTGTTAGCTGACTTGAAAATTGCTGATCAGTTATGCGGTGTGTGTGTGTGTGTGTGTGTGTGTGTGTGTGTGTGTGTGTGTGCGTGCGTGTGCGTGTGCATGTGTGTGTGTGTGTGTGTGTGTGTGTGTGTATGCCAGGTTTGAGTATGGAAGGATGCTTGAACCTACACCATGAGAATTGGGTGGCTGATATGTACATCTTGCTGACTTCCCTGTCTGTGTCCACACTTGCAGGGGGACTTCAGCTCCTCTTCATTGAGCTACATGATTACCGAGGACAGTGCCAGGATTTGAATACCCCAATCAGTGCCTGCAGACTCCATATGATCCAGGAATGGGACATCTAGCACCATGTTTGTTCTGGGGGAAGATGGTGAGACCTACAGGCAGGACATCTATAGGGACTAGCATTAGTCTTAGAGGCTTCACCCACAGTTCTTCAGTCCTCAGAGAATCACCTTCAAGCCCTCATTCCTACGCTGAGTGGTGGTGAAAAGCCAGGAGGTGACAGGGGCATTTAGTCTTGCCTTTAAGGGTCTCAAGACCTGGCTGAAGAATGGACACAGCACCTTGACCAGATAGTGACAAGACCAAAAGGCTCTTCTCCCACACAGCCAGGGCCACTGACAGGGATGGGAGGTTAAGAGGATACAAAATAATGAGGGATGATTTCCAAAATAATGATGTCATTTGAGATACAAACCTCAGCTGGATGGAACTGGTGCCTGGATTGTAAATTTACAGCAAACGGGAGCCCTTCAGTCCTAACCCCAGATCCTACCTGACCCTGCTCTGAGCTTCCCCTCTATGATTACACTTAAGACAGAAATTGTATTCGCAATGTGCAGTCAGTTGCAGCTTGTTCTGTGCTTCCTAGGGGTGTGTGTAGGTAGGTAGATTACTCTGGTGTTTTCGGTGGGATCCACAGAAATCTTTTGCATTACCTGGTTTTCTGTGCATCCTCCCTGCTGTGTAGAATGCAGAAACATCTGCTGTTTGCCCAATACTTTGTGTCTCTGTCCATGTCTGAACAGGTGTCCTTAAGTACAGACTTGTGTCAGGCATTCTAGTTTTTGAGTGTGTGGGTGCAGCAGGTGCTCAGAATATTGCATTAGTGGGATCATCTGCAGCAGGCACTGCCCACTCCCCTATGCACACACCTCTCATTTTCCCTTGGGCAATGGTGAGTGATGTTGACAGGACTGTGTCCACAGTGGCTGATGTGGGTCAGCACTGCTGGCACAAGCATTTTGTATGTCAATTATGAATTTGAACTCTGTTCCCTTCTTGCTTATGTGGGATCATACTGTGCAGCCCATATTGGTCTCAAAGTCATCACCTTCATACCACAAGGATAGAAATTTTGAAAGAGAGTCTTATCAGTTCAGATGAGGGGTCTTAAAAATCCTGCTGCCGATCCTGTATTGAGAACTTCCCATCCTCTACACAGTGCTTAGCAGAGGGAGCCTTTGGAAAGGGATTGGAGGTTGAGATCCCTCACCTTAGAAGTGGCTTGGCTCATTTATGAACACAGGGCTTAATGGCAAGAGGGGACAATTTAAAAAACAATTATTTATTTTCCTGGCCTGGATATTATGAAGAAACAGGGTTTTTTTAGTTTTGGTTTGGTTTGGTTTGGTTTGGTGTGGTTTGGTTTGGCTTTTTTTTTTCGAGACAGGGTACTCTGTATAGCCCTGGCTGTCCTGGATCTCACTCTGTAGACCAGGATGGCCTCGAGCTCAGAAATCCACCTGCCTCTGCCTCACAAGTGCTGGGATTACTGGTGTGTGCCACCATCTCCCAGCTGAAGAAACAGTTTTAACAAGTACTTCCTGCTTAATGCTCTGCATCTCCATGGGACTAACCCATGGAAAAGGCCACCCATTGGATCTGAACTCAGAAACAGTGAGTCAAAAAGAAACTTGTCTTTATCGCATGATTAACTTGGGTGTTTTGTCACAGCAATGGAAATCTAATGTGGAGCTATAGAGCTAATGCTGGAGTGTCCCTGCTGGCACATGGTTCAGACACCTTTGCTAAGTGTTTGTGAGAAGCATTTGGAGACGTTTGGAGATGCAGGCTGCTGGGGAACTGGGCCATATTCTAATGGAGCAAAACGACATCGTGATAGACACTTGACAGGAGTGATAGGACTGAGGATTCTGATTGGAGGCAGAATACAGGATTCTCCTAGTGTATTGTATCCTGACAAACAACACACACAGATGCACATGCACACATACATGCATGTATGCACACATTTGCATAGACAAACATACAAACACATGTGCACACACACATTAAAATGCATGCATACATGCACAATCACAAGTGCCACACATCAGTTCCCTGAGTGCTCCTGAGGCAGAATCTAAATGAGGTAAAGAGTGCAGTTTAGAATAAGGTTTCTCCTGAAGAGTTTGGTGACATAAAGAAGCCAAGGGCTTAATACCAGGCTAACTGGATAGATGTTGTGAGGGCAGCTCAGGAATTGGAGACCCATCAGAGTGATGGGTGAACACATGAACGGCTTCAGGGCCTGTGAGATGACGTTCTCCAGGAACTAGTAATCTGTCAGGTATGATAGAGTTAGGTGTTGACATTGTTATGTGGTATCCCTGTGGCAAAGCATATCTGGTCTGTGTTAGTAGTGCTTGTCCTATCGCAGAGAACATTTCTTCTGTCTCCCAAAAAAATCCTCCCTCTGCCCCAAATCTGATGCTGTAGCTGAAGGACACTTGCCTGTGATAAGATATAGGGGAATAACACTGCCCAATGGATCTAAAGAGGAAAATGTCCCCACACTGAGAGTGAACACATTCTATGATACAATTATTGTCCTGTGGGTCAGGAGGGAACTACGACTTCTCAAACCATGGGATCCAGCCCATGGCACATCTGCAGGAATTTACAGGGTTACTGTACTTGTCTCAGTGGAAGTGGGTCAAGCTGATGGTTCCTAATGTCTTCCCCGGTCTTTTTGTTAATGCTTGCTGGGTCCAGATGGAACCAATGTCCACACTCTGTACACTTTCCTGTTCAGGTACCTGAAACCTTGGTCACTTCAAAGGCATTTTTAAAAATTTTCTGGTTTTCTGCCTGAACTTATTGTTCCTGGGGCTTTTGAAGACCACTGGGCCAATTTTCATATGTAAATAAGATGCAGGATAATCTCAGAGGTCATCTTTCACAAACATCTATTTTATTCTGAGAGTTTTAACAAATACATCACAACTCCTGAGATCCTCTAATGGGAGAAAGGCAGGAAAGTACACTGAGTGGAGGGGTCTGATGTGACCTTGGATAGGCAGAGGGGCTCCTATCTCTGCCAACTTTGGATAGGCTGTCAACACCTGCTCTGAGTAGTGATGCCTTTGAGGTGGCCTCTGGCCACCTGGGATATCTTCATTTGCTTCCTTCCTCCTGGCTGGAATCAGGACCCTGAGCGAAGCATGATGGATTTCCACAAGGATCCCTCCTGAGGTTCTTGTCTGCACATGGGTCCTGTCCAACACTCTGACTGTAGAATGGTAGCATCTGGCATCCACTGGTGATGTTCTAAAATGCAACAACACACATGAGAGGGACTCTGAGAAGCTCAGCTGCACAGGGCATCTCCCCAGCTGGTGTTACCCTGTTCCACACTGCACTACAAGCTGCCTCCTCCTCTATGAAGCTCTTCCCCCATCTCCTAGCTCCCCCATAACACCCTTTCCTCCCTCAGCATCTACTCCTCTTCCTTTGCATACTTCTTCCTCCTCGCAGGATCCATACACATGCTGTCTCCTAGTTCAACATGCAGGATACTCGCATGAGATGCCTTCTGGGATGCAGGATCTGTTGGTAGGTTCAATTTAACCATCATCCACAGTGTGTAGACCTACCCTCCCATGCATCATACCATATACATAAACAGAAGTACACTCTGCTGGTTGACACAGATATGAGTAAAATGGATACATTCAAATACAGAAATGTACCTGAACTCTGCCGGGTGCTTATTCTCCAGACGCCCTCCATTGGTTTCAATTCTGGGGGGAGACTCTCCTCTGCCCCGCGTGAGGTTGATGTTGGGATGGAATGCAGCAGCACAACTTCCTCAGGGCATTACTTATCTTCTTTTTCCACCACTTAAAACCTCTTGGTCTACTCCTGCTGGGGACTGGCTTTTCCTTTGCTGAGGCACTGGGGTTGTCTTCTCTGGTCAAATTGAATCTGTGACTCATGCAGGGGACACTCTGAGAATGGATGACGGCTTGGCCCATTGTGGGTGTTGTCTGCAGGGTCCTACACGGAGGAATGCCAGGCCAACTGACTCTCCTCTCTTGTCTCTGAGGAGCCTTCTGGCCAGAGACAGACCCTTCACTCATGGAGGAAATCAAGAGTAATGTGGGTTCGCTTTCTCTCCTCCTTCGTCCTACTTGGAAGGTAGCAGGATCATCAAGGGAAGGGAAGGGCGTCATCAATGGATTCATGGGCTGAGCACGGGTTGGGCTGTCATACTCCTGAAGGGCCTGCCTCTTCAGGAAGAAATAAGTGGCCATAGCTTCGTTGTATTTTCTCTCCAATAAAGAATCTTTTATCTCTTGGGCTCTAAACCCAATGTGTCCCATGGCTTTTATAATTGCTGGGTCTGGCCTGAGGGGGAACTGTTCCTCACAAACATCTGGGAATTCCTCTGAGGCTTCTGTGATCCAGGGATGCAACATCACTTCAGAGACCGTCGGCCTATGTTTTGGGTTGGGCGTCAGCAAAATACTAATCAGGTCGTCAAGTTCTATTGATATCCCACTTGGCACAGAATAATGCCCTGACAATATCTGTCTGCGCAGCTCTGAGGCCTTCACAGCATCAAATGGTACCCGGCCGGCTATGATATAATATAGGACCACGCCTAGAGCCCACATATCGACCTTGGGCCCATCGTACAGTCTGCCAAGGAGAATCTCAGGAGCTGCATACGGTAAAGTCCCACAGTGATAGTTCAGCTTTTGCCCTGGATTCACTAGGGTGCTGAGCCCAAAGTCGATAAGTTTGATTCTTCCTTTCTTGTCTATTACAATATTGCCTGGCTTCAGGTCTCGATGAATTATACCTTGGTTATGGCAGTAGCTCACAGCACTTAATAGTTGAATAAATATTGCCCGTGCTTCATCCTCCTGCATGGGGCCACCGTGGTATATATGGTGATAAAGTGATTTTCCCTTGGCTAATTCCATTATCAGGTATATATCCTTCTCAGTCTCAATGACTTGATGGAGGGAGATGATGTTGGGGTGCTTGAGCATGGTCATGATGTCTACCTCCCATGTGACTGGATGGCACCAGTGCCTCCGCTTGCGAATAATTTTCACAGCCACGGGAGTGCCTGTGAGGCGGTGCTGGGCCAGTTTGACTGTGGCACAGCCTCCATGGCCAATGGTGTTTAAAACTATGTATTGAGCGTGGAAACTCTCTGTGTCCGAGAAGCTGGAATCAGATCTGAGATTTTCTGATTCCTCTTCACTCCCAGACCTCATTTGTGGAAACAAAGTATAAAGGACACCTAAGAGGAACAAAAAAGGAAATAAAGGGAAGAAAGAAAGCTATGATGAAAACTAAAACAATGAAAAATTAGTAAACGACAACTAAAAACAAACAAAGATGACAACCAGAGCAGATATCCAGAAACACAAAAACACAAAGCCAAGAAAATCCAAATTAAAACCTAGTGGTACAGCTCAGCAACACTGAGAAGGAATATTACTGATTGTGTTAGAAGAAAAAGGTACAAGGAAATACATAAATGATGAAAGAAATTTTTAAAAATGACAATTACTTTATATTGTTTGCGGCTATTGTGAAGGGTGTCATTTTCCTAATTTCTTTCTCAGCCTGTTTAGCTTCCGAGTACAGGAAGGCTACTTGATTTCCTTAAGTGGATTTTATATCCGGCCACTTTGCTGAAGTTGTTTATCAGCTATAGGAGTTCACTGATGGAGTTTTTTTTGATTGCTTAAGTATACTATCATATCACCTGCAAATAGAGATAGTTTGACTTCTTCCTTTCCAATTTGTATCCCTTGGATCTCCTTATGTTATCTAATTGCTTTATCCAGAACTTCAAGTACTATATTGAAAAGATATGGAGAGGGGGACAGCCTTGTCTAGTCCCTGGTTTTAGTGGGATTGCTTCAAGTTTCTCTCCATTTAATTTAATGTTGGCTACCAGTTTACTGTATATTGCTTTTACTATGTTTAGGTATGGGCATTGAATTCCTGTGCTTTCCAAGACTTTTAGCATGAAAGGATGCTGAATTTTGTCAAATGCTTTTTCAGCATCTAATGAAGTGACCATGTGGTTTTTTCTTTGAGTTTGTTTATGTAGTGGATTGCATTGATGAATTTCTGTATATTGAACCATCCCTGCATCCCTGGGATGAAGCCTACTTGATCATGGTGAATGATCATTTTGATGTGTTCTTGGATTCAGTTGGCAAGAATTTTATTGAGTATTTTTACATCGATATTCATAAGGGAAATTGTGCATGACACTTCCGGAGGAACCTGCTATACCCCTCCTGGGCATATACCCAGAGGATTCCCCAGCATGTAATAAAGATACATGCTCCACTATGTTCATAGCAGCCCTATTTAATAGCCAGAAGCTGGAAAGAACCCAAATGTCCCTCAACGGAGAAATGGATAAAAAAAATGTGGTATATATACACAATGGAGTAATACTCAGCCATTAGAAACAATGAATTCATGAATTTCTTAGACAAATGGGTGGAGCTGGAGAACATCATCCTAAGTGAGGTAACCCAGTCTCAGAAGAACACTCATGACATGAACTCACTGATAAGTGGATATTAGCCTAGAAGCTTGGAATGTCCAAGACACAATCAACATATCAATGATGTCCAAGAAGGAAGGAAGGAGTAGCCCCTGGGTCTGGAAAGGCTCAGTACAGCAGTGTAGGGGAATACCAGAACAGGGAAGTGCGAAGGGGAGGATGGGGGAACAGGGGGAGGCAAGAGGGCTTATGGGACTTTTGGGGAGTGGGGATCCAGGAAATGGGAAATCATTTGAAAGGTAAATAAAGAATATATCGAATAAAAAAAGATATATTTTACCGCCTACAGAAAATATTGACAATTACAAAATCCAATCAATATGAAATTAAATGAAAAAAAAAAAACAAACTCCAAACGAGCAAAACTACATAAAAGCTAAAAACCTAGAGATTAAGACAAAATATAACAAAGTCATCAAATCTTCTAGAATATGCAAAGAACTAAAAATATTATGGAGTAAACAACCTATTGAATAATTGGAAATTGAGATAGAAATCTGAAAAGGTTTTTCTCACAAGCCATGGAAATAAATAAGAAATATATATATGCACATAAATATTAATATTTACCAACCTTGGCCTTCACGGAGTTAATAACTAAAACTAGTCTGAGATTTCATCTAATTGGAATCAGAAGGCTAATGCCCCAATGGTGGTGTGGGTGGATATGGGGGATGAAGCCCTCAGGTACACTATCCATGGGAGGATATAAGCTGGTATGGCCATTGTAAACAAATGTGTGGGTATTCCTCAGATGTGCCTAGTGATCCAGCTAGCCCACCCCTGGGACACACTCAAGGAACTCTGTTTCCTATTGCACAGACACTTGTTCATCCATGTTCATTAAACAGACTCGGTGGCTAAGGAAAATGTGGTGCCTACATACAATGGAATGTTGTTCAGCTGTAAAGAAAACTGAAATGATGAATTTTCCAAGTAGATGCATGGACCTAGATGACATGGGTTAAGTGAGCTAACCCAGACTCAAGAGACTAAACACAGCATGTTCTCAGTCAGAAGCAGATAGTTGCATCAAATCTTCAGATTTATTAGTACAACTCTCATAGTTCAGAGAAATTTCTTTGTGCTATGACACAGAAACCTACAACTGGTCAAAACCTGGATAATATGTGTTAAGAAAGTGCTCACACAAAAACCAGGATGTCTATATGGTACCCTTTCTCTCTCCCTCCTTTCCTCTGTCCCTCCCTCCTTCCCTCTCTCCCTCCCTCTGTCTCTCCCTCCCTTCCTTCTTCCCTCCCTGCCTCTCTTGCTTTCTCCCTCCATGGCTCAGGGACTAACACAGTAAATGGGAATAGAGACATTGTAGGAACCAGAACTTGGAAAGGGCCAGAGAAAAATATTGTCTTCTTGACAGAGCAAGAACACGAAACTCATGAATTCACAACAGCTGAGGCCACCAGTGTGACAGCTGCACAAAATCAAGCACTCTACCATGACTAACTCATAGTGGGAACATTGACAGTTGATGAAATCTAGAAAAGAGAGAGTCATCCTACTTAAGGATGTGGCTCCTGGTAAGTCAACCACGTTCCAGTAGATGCCCCCACACTCATGACCATATGACAGCAGGTTATTTTAAAAAAAAAAAGACATGAATTTGTGGATTGTGGGAGTGGTGGTGAGAATGGATCTGGGAGGAGTTGGGGAAGGGCAGGGGTGACTAGGATCCAAATACTGTCTATGGATGTCCAAAATTCTCAAAAGATATTATAACTTTTAAAAACCACAAAAAATCCAAAACTTGAAACTGAAGCAAATCCAAAACAGAAACAAAAAATATATAATAAATAAGAAAACCTAGAAGAAGAAAAATCAGAAAGGCAAAACTGGAGCAAGATTCCCCAAAATATAAACATAATAAAAGCAAAAAATTATTTCAAACAAAAAAATTGATCACAGCCTGAAAGCCAAAATGAGCCAAGCAAAGAAACCAGAAAATAAAACTCAATCTTGACCAGCCTGGTCAAGAGAGCAAGTTCCAGGACAGCCAGGGCTACACAGAGAAACCTTGTCTCAGGAAAAAAAATTAACAAAAATCAAAACAAAATCCTCAAATATCCAGAGGCTGGAGAGATAATTCATTACCTAAATGGCAAAACACTAGGCCAGAATTTCAATCATTAGAAACCCAGTGAAAAACAATAGAGTGATTTTAACTTCAGTTTATGAAGTGGATCAAATACCTCAACATAAAACCAGACACCCTAATCTAATAGGACTTAAAGTAGGTAATAGCCTTGCATGCATCAGCCCAGTTGACAACTGACAACTTCCTGAACAGAATAACAAAGGCATAGGCAGTAAGGTCAACAATAAATGGGACCTCATGAAACTAAAAGCTTCTGTAAGGAAAAGGACACTCTATGACAAAACAACAGCCTACAGATTGGAAAGGGATCTTCATTATCCCACAGCTGATAGAGGGCTAATATCCAAAATATATAAAGAATTCAAGAAGAAGCTAACATCCAAAAACCCAAACAAACCCAATCAAAATATTGGGTATAGAACTAAACAGAGAACTGAAAACAGAGTAATCTGGAATGGTTGACAAGCACTTACAAAAATGTTCATCATATTTACTCACCAGGGAAACATGAATCAAAATGACTCTGAGATTCCATCTGACAACCAGAATGGCTAAGATCTAAAAGTCAAGTGACAGTGGCATGAGTTACTTCCACTGTGTCTGGGCTGGGACCCTGAGCAGACCTTAGGGGCAAACTCCACAACCAGTCCCACAACACGCATAGGAAGCTCAACTGCCAGGTGCTCTAATGGACTCAGTATCATAGGATCCCAGAGTCCCAGGAGCTTGGTGACACCCAGATCTCAGGGTCCCAGAAGCAGAATGACTCCAATGAGCTTGGACAAACACAGGATCTCACGCTCACATGATACAAGAATCACAGGATCAAAGTAACAGCTTGACTCTGAGGAGTTCTACTACCACAAGGATCACAGGAAGGCTCCAGATAGATATATGTAGGGTAGGTAACACTAGAGATTATCAGATTTGGAGAGGCAAGCATAAGAACATAAGCAACAAAAACCGAGGTGACTTGGCATAATCAGAACCCAATTCTTCTACCATAGCAAGTCCTGGATAAAATGTTACACTGGAAAAGCAAGATTCAAATCAAAAATCACTTCTCATGATGATAGAGGACTTTAAGAAGGACAGAAATAACTTCCTTAAAAAATACAAAAGAACACAGGTAAACAGCTAGAAGCCCTTAAAGAGGACACACTATAAATCCCTGAAAGAATTATAAGGAAAAAACAAGCAGGTGAAGAAAATGAACAAAATCATCCAGGACCTAAAAATCCAACTACAAACAATAAAGAAATTACAAACTGAGACAACACTGCAGCTAGAAACGTTAGGAAAGAGATCAGGAGACATAGATGCAAACATCACCAACAGAATATAAGAGAGAGAAGAGAGAATTTCAGGAGCAAAAGATACCACAGAAAACATCCACACACCAGTCAAAGAAAACTTGAAAAGCTAAAAGCTCCTAACCCATAACACAAGAAATCCAGTACACAATGAGAAGACCAACCCTTAGGAAAATGGGTATATACAGAGAGTGAAGATAACCAACTTAAAGAGTCAGTAAATATTTTCAAAAAAACTAAGAAAGAAAAGTTCCCAAAGCTAGAGAGAGAGAGAGAGAGAGAGAGAGAGAGAGAGAGAGAGAGAGAGAGAGAGAGAGAATGTCCATGAGCATACCAGCAGCCTACTGAACTCCAAAGAGACTGGACCAGAAAAGATATTCCTCCTGTCACATAATACTCAGAACCCCAGATGCACTAAACAAAGAAAAATATTAAAAGCCGTAAGGAAAAAAGGTCAAGTAACATATAAAGGCAGGCCTATCTGAATTACATCAGACTTCTGATGTAATCTTTAAACAGACTCACAGAAATATAATATCACCTCTAACAAGAAAAATAAGAAGTAACAATTACTTTTCCTTAATATCACTTAATATGAAAATTAGTATTACCAAGACATCCTTATCGATTGAAATTCAAAATGAGGAATTAGATACTGGTGGCTGTCACCAAGTGGTCTCTGTAATTTGGTCATTGGATAAATAAGTCCAATACTCTACAATCCATGTATACTTTCTACTTGTTTGTACATGACAGTGTCTTGTTGTGTAACACATAATGGTCTTGAAATCATGCTTCTCAGATCTAAGCCTCTCTATTAGTAGAATTGTTTATTTGATATTTTTACTCTATACTGTGATTTTCAGAACACCCTACATATTTCAAAATTATTTACACAGCTTAAATAAATGTAGACAATTATTTTGGGAAATGGCTGGTAAGAAAACAACAAAGAGTGAGACTGAATATTTTGCTTGATATTTATAATTATTTTATCAGCTATGAAGATGACCTTATAACGTTACTCTTATTCTGTGATGAACGCTTTTCAAAATTACCACAGCCAATGAACCAGAATCTTTCCCACAACTAATGTCTGTGCCACCCTCCAAGAAGAACCATTGTTCATTGAAACTGTTGATGAATGACTTCATGGATAGACCCATCTTAATACACACACCATTTCTTAAATGAATGTAACCTGTTCCCTGTGGGTTGAGAAGGATGACAATCACTCAAGTCAAATAGCTTTGACCCTAGCAGGAAGTCTGCATCCAAATAATTGTGCCTACAATTCATTCTTTGACACAGCAGAAGTGTAAACTTAGCTTATCTAATATGGAGGTAAACTCCTTTGGTGATGTGAGGGACATTGAAGTACAAACTTATTACAATGAACTCCAATATCTAGAAATTGTTCTTATTTTGGGTTTGTACCACAGTAAGAGCCAATATTTTAAGCTCTACTAAAAACAAAATAAACAAACAAATAAAAAGACTTTATCTTTTTTCTTCATTTAATATAATATCAATCATTTTTATGAATGGCAGAAAAATATATATTGTACTGAATTAAATAAAAAGTTAAAATTAAAGCTAAAAAATAAAATATAAAAGAATATAAAAATAAAAATAAAAAATAAAACTCAAGTGACATCACATGCTGTGGAGGATGTAAAGCAAGGGCAACACTTCTGCATTGCTGGGGAGAGTTCAAACGTGTACAACTACTCTAGAAATCAATTTGGCAGTTTCTTAGAAAATAAAGAATACTTCTACCTCAAGATCCAGCTATACCATTCCCAGGCATATACTCAAAAGATGTCCCATCATACAACAAGGAACTTCTTTACTATATTCTTAGCAGCCTTATTCATAACAGACAGAAATTCAAAACAACCCAGATGTCCCTCAATTGAAAAATGGATAAAGAAAATTTGGTTCATTTACACAATGGAATACCACTCAGCTATGAAAAAGGGGCATCATGAAATATGCAGGCCAATGGATGGAACTTGAAAATATCTTCGTGAGTGAGGCAACCCAGACTCAGAAAGACAATCATGGCATGTGCTAATATACAATTAATTGGATATTACCTATAACAATCAGGATAACCATGCTACAATCAACAGAACCAAAGAAGTAACAAGGATGTCCCAAGAGAGGATGATTGAATCTCATTCAAAAAGGGAAATCAAAGAGAGTTGGATAAAAGGAGGGAACTGAGGGGAAGAGGGTAGAAGGAGGGTATGGGGGGGATTGGTGTGGGGAGAGCAGGAGGAAGGGCAAAACAGGGCTGGTTGTAGGGATGTTATAGACTTGGCTGTGATGGGGTTGGGAGAGACTCTACAAGTCTATAAGAGTGATGCTAACTGAGACTCCTAGAAGCTGGGGTTGGAGGAACTAAAGTAGCCATCTCCTGTAGCCAGGCAGGATTTCTGGGGAGGGGGGAGAGGACACTAACCAACCCAAAACACCTTCAACCCAAAATTTGTCCCACCTACAAGATGTTCAGGGATAAAGATGTAGCAGAGAGTGAGGGAATGGCCAACCAAAGTCAGGCCCAACTTCAGAACCACCCCATGGGAGAGAACATTGTTAATGATTCCCTATGTCTTGCAGACAGGACCTAAGATAACTGTCTTCTGGGAGGCTTCATGTAGCAGCTGATGGAAACAGATGAAGAGAGCCAGAGTCAAACACTAGGCTGAGCTTGGGGAGTCTTGTGGAAGAGAGGGGATAGAATTAATACCACAGGAGTCAAGGACATCACAAGAAGACCTACAGAGTCAACCACCCTAGTCCCACGGAAGCTCACATAGACTGAAGGAACAACCAAAGAGCTTACAGGGCATAGACCTAGGACCCTACACATTTGTAGTACATATGTAGCTCATCTTCAGGTGGGTCCTGTAACAACTGGGTCAGAGGCTGTCTCTTACTCTGTTGCCGGTCTTTGGATTCCTTTCCTTTAGCAGGGCTGCCTTTGCTGGCCTCAGTGTGAGAGGATAAGCTTAGTCCTGCTAGGAATAAATGGCCCAGGGCAGGGTGGTACCCAAGTGGTCAGCCTCCCATTCTCTGAGAAGGGGAAGGAATTACTGGAGGAGTAGCATGTAAGGTGGAACTAGGAGGAAAGGAGGGAGGGGTCTATGATTGGGATGTAATGTGAGCAAATAAAAAGAAAATTAAAAAAAAAGGTAAATGGTGTACCTGAGAAACAATATCCAAGCTGAGTGATGGTCTGAACAATTCCCGTACACAGGTGTCCTCAGACCTAACAGATGTGCACCTACACACACTCTCACACTCTCACACAAACACACACACTCACTCACACACACACACACACACACACACACACACTCACACACTCACACACTCTCGCACACAGGCACACAAACACACAGGTGCACTTACAATCACCTACAGGTATACTTATACACAAACAAACAGGTACTCATATGCAAGTAAACTTAAAACAGCACACACACAAACACACACACACACACACACACACACACACTATACACTCACCCAAGCAACACACCTCCCAAACACACACTGATCTAGAAACAAATAAACAGGCTCACACACAAACCACCACAGACTGATCTAGACACACATACACAAGCTCACACACAAACCAATAAAACACAAAATCCACACTCAGCTCACTCAAGACAATGAAATCGCAAAGGCTACCAATCCACCAACTCCTCTCAACACACTCAAAGAAATTCAGGTGTGGCCACAGTTTATCATGTGCTGGCTGGACTGCATCACAATCACTCCTCATGAAGTCATAGCAGGACTTGTCCTGACATGGCTGAGAGGGACTCCAAGGGTCTGGCCGAGGTGGGCAATGTAGATTGACATAGGCTTTTAAAAATTAAAGCATGTAGGACATTTTGCTGTGCTTAGTTCGCTGGTTTGAATGACTGCAGTACCTTCTGCTTTAACGTCCTCATGTCTACACTCTGTGTGTCACCTTGTCATTCAAGTGACACTACAGCATAATATAAACATATATATGTGTGTATATATACATATATATATGTATATATATATATATATATATATATATATATACATACATACACTCTGCTTGTTAAGACTTAGGTGACTGCTGCCTTTCTGACATTACTGTAGCCGTTTCCTTTTAAAACTCTACCCATCCATCCTACATTATTACCGAGGTCCTTTCTCATGCCTAGCTAACAATTAACAACATATCCCATTAAGTTCTTGCTCTGCTATTCTTGGAAATTCCACAGACCCTTACTCTCCTTTAGGGACAACGAAAGTCAGTTACAATTGCTTTGTATACAATAAACTTGAACCCGGAACCAACCACCCACATGCCTACTAAGACCTTGCACCTGTGAATGAGTTATTAGAGTTGCTTTAAGCATCTGTGGGTTTTGCCACTAACAAGCCACCTCTGGGAATCCGGGATGCAGTATCATCTCCAGAGTCTGAATGCATCCCTGAAAAATCAGTCCCAGGATACATGATCAATAAACTATCCCTGCTTGACTGAGATGACTGAGTGGCTTGTGGGTGATTCCTGGAACCCAAAAGTGCTTATGAAATATAATAAATCAGCTTGTTGCTACCTGTGAGGATGACAGGAAGATCCCTTTCTCATAATTTCCAAAGTTTTTGAATCTCATCAAAAACATGGGAGGCACCTTGGAGATGACAAGTGGTTAGAACACCTACCCTGCAAATTGTGAGGACCTGGATGTGAACCCATGTAAGCACCTGTAATAGCAGAGCTCCTACGAAGCAGGAGAAGAAATACAGATAGGGAAATGCATGGAAGCTTGTGGGCCAGGTAGTCTGCCATATGTACTATCAAACCACACATCTATTTTCACACAAGGTACAAGGGAAGGTCTGACAAAAATGTCTTCTGACCTACACACATATCGTGGGGCATAGCCATGATCATATAATCATATACGTACAAGTTTGTTTCATTCTCTCTCTCTCTCTCTCTCTCTCTCTCTCTCTCGATACAACAGTGTGCACCCTTCATCCTTATTCTCCTAGATCTGTGGTGGGAATGCCTTAAAATCATGGAGAATCACTGAAAATCAAGTGTGTTCTTTAAGTGCCCTTGTTATGGGTGTCTCTACAATGGTTTTTGCCATTTATACGGCACCACTGGGAAATAGGTTTGCAGTCTCAACTCTGACCTGCATCTCTGATCAATCATTCCCAGGGTATGTGCTCAATAAACTATCCCTGCTTAAATGAGATGGTTGAGAGGCTTGTGAGGTGATTCCCTGAACATTGGAGGATCTTGTGCAGAATGGCTACTAAATAAGTCCCCAATCCAACCCCACCACTAAAGCCAAGAACTGAGAGAAACCATGATAGATAATGTGGATTTTACAGATAAGATCTACACAGTAACTTGAAATACTGGACAGAGAGTTCTGATGTTGCAGATCCAATCCTGAGCCTGGTGGATATTAGACAAGTGCTGCCCTATTGCTTCAAACCCCAGGCCCAGAGCTTTTGAACTCAGCCTTATAAACTCCCCATGAAGTGTCCTATGTTCTCTGTTGCAGCTGGAAACAAAAATTCCCTAGTCACAGCTGTGAATGGACAGAGACTCAGCTCCAGGCTGACTCCCTCAAAAGCAGCCTGAAGAGTTCTGTAATCTTTTTACTCCTTGAGAAAAGTCAATTTGGAATCTGTGACTTCTGGACAGAAAAGAATTTCAAGTGTAGCCAAACTGAAGCAGAACAGGGATTTATTACGGACATTATTAGAAAGGTGAACAAGAAAATGAAGACATGGATGAAGATCTCTGAGAAAGACTAGTCCACCGTGAGAAACATACACCCAAATATGGGTGCAGGCTTGTCCATGGAACACTGTACCTCAGTGTCTTCCTGTTGCCCTTGGACCACTTTGGTGGCTCTCAAAATATGTAAGACATTGCCCTTTCTCTGATTTGATAAGTGTCATTTTAGGATAGCTGTGGAGGTGATTTAGATGGCATTATAATCCAACAAAGTGAAACCAGCAGCTTCTAGAGTTTCTCAAAGGGTTTAGTGCAAATGTGCTCTTTACATATAAATGGAATTTATGCCCTTCTATGCTTCCCACCTCCTGTGGCACATCCTGCCCTGTCCCTTGCGATGTGGTAGACCCTGACACTTCTGCCACAGGGAAGACCCCATTTCCTTATACTTTCTAGAGAACCAGCGATATGCATGGTATTTGAGAACCAGAAGCACCCAAGGCATTTGACCCTTGCCAAGTCTGCCAAAGGGAAGAGCCCATCTCTTGATACTTCCTGGAGAACCAACTATATGCAGGGAATTTAAGAGAAAGGGAATCCCAGGAGTACAGATACATAGACCTGAAGGACAGAAAAGTCATGGTCAGAGACAGCAATACTGGCTAACACCAGATACAATTACATGGCCAAAGGCAAAATCATCATCATCACCATCAGAAAATAAGGCAACATGGCATCATCAGAACACAGTTCTCCCACATCAGCAAACCCTGGATACTCTATCACATTGGAAAAGCAAGAGCTGGATTTAAAATCAAATCTCATGATGCTGATAGAGGACTTCAAGTAGAACATAAATAACTCCCTGAAAGAAATACAGAAGACCATGGTCAACAGGTAGAAGCACTTAAAGGGGAAACACAAAGATCCCTTAAAGAATTACAGGAGAACATGGGTCAACAGATAGAAAATATTAAAGAGGAAACACAAAAACTCCTTAAAGAAATACGGGAGAACATTGGTCAACAGACAGAAAACATTAAAGAGGAAACACAAAAATGCCTTAAAGAAATATGGGAGAACATGGGTCAACATAAAGAAACCCTTAAAGAGGAATCACAAAAATACCTAAAAGAAACAAAGGAGAACATGGGTCAACAGGTAGAACCCCTTAGAGAGAAAGCAAAAAGAAAATCCCTTAAAGAATTTCAGGAAAACACAAACAAACAAGGGAAGGAACAGAACAAAACCATCCAGGATCTAAAAGTAGAAGTAGAAAAAATAAAGAACGCACAAACTGAGACATCTCTGGAGATGGAAAACCTTGGAGAGAATTCAGGAGTCATAGATGCAAATATCAACAACAGAATTCAAGATATAGAAGAAAGAATCTCAGATGCTAAACATACTATAGAAATCACTGACTTAACAGTAAGAAAAAAATTCAAAAATGCATAAAGCTTGTAACCCAAACCATCCAGGAAATCCAGAACACAATGAGAAGACCAAACCTAAGGATTGTAGGTAGAGAAGAGAGCAAAGATTTACAACCTAAAGGGCCAGTAAATATCTTCAACAAAATTATAGAAGAAAACTTCCCTAATCTAAAGAAAGAGATGCCCATGAACATACAAAAAGCCTTTATAACACTAAACAGACTGAACCAGACAAGAAAATCCTCCCAGCACATAATAAGCAAATCACCAAATGCACTAAACAAACAAAAAAAGAATACTAAAAGCAGTAAAGGGAAAAAAGTCAAGTAACATATAAACACAGACCTAAAAAAATTACTCCAGACATCTCACCAGAAACTCTGAAAGCTAGAAGATCCTGGGGAGATGTCAAACAGACCCTAAGAGAACATAAATGTAAGCCCAGACTACTATACCCAGCAAAACTTTTAAATACCACAGATGGAGAAAACAAGACATTCCATGACAAAAGCAAATTTACACAATATCTCTCCACAAATCCATCTCTACCAAGACTAATGGGTGGAAAATACCAACAGAAGGCAGGAAACCACACTGTAGAAAAAGTAATATAGTAATCGTTCAACAAACCCAATAGAAGACAGCTACACAAACAGAAATTTCACCTTTAACAAAGAAGATAACAGTAAACAATAATCACTTTTTCCTTAATATCTCTTAACATCAATGGTCTCAATTCCCCTATAAAAAGACATAGACTAACAGGCTAGATGCGTCAACTGGATCCAAGGTTTGGCTGCATACAAGAAACCTACCTCAGTGTCAAAGGCAGTCACGACTTCAGATCAAAGGTTGAAAAATAATTTTCCAAGCAAATGGTCCTAAGAAACAAGCTGGAGTGGCCATTCTTATATCAGATAAAATTGACTTTTAATCAAAAGTTGTCAAAAAAGGTAAGGAGGGATACTTCATACACTTCAAGGTCAAAGAAAATCTACCAAGATGAATTCTCAATTCTGAACATCTATGCTCCGAAAAAAAAGGGCACCCACATTCATAAAAGAAACTTTAATAAAGCTCGAAGCACACATTGCACCCCACACAATAATAGTGGGAGATTTCAACACTCCACTCTCAACAATGGACAGATCATGGAAACAGAAACTAAACAGAGACACAGTGAAACTAACTGAAGTTATGGACCAAATGGACCTACAGATATTTATAGAACATTTCACCCTAGAGCAAAAGAACTTCTCAACACCTCATGGTACCTTCTCCAAAATTGACCATATACTTCGTCACAAAATGGGTCTCAACAGATACAAAAATATTGAAATTGTTCCAAGAACCTTATCAGATCACCACGGTCTAAGGCTGGTCTTAAGCTCAAACAAAAACAATGGAAAACACACATTCACATGGACTTTGAACAATGCTCTTCTCAATGATAGCTTGGTCAAGGAAGAAATAAAGAAATTAAAGACTATTTAGAATTTAATGAAAATGAAGACACATCATACCAAAACTTATGGCACTCAATGAAAGCAGTGCTAAGAGGAAAGCTCATAGCTCTGAGTTACTCCAAGAAGAAAATGGAGAAAGCTTACACTAACAACTTGACCGTGTACCTGAAAGCTCTAGAACAAAAAGAAGCAAATACACCCAAGAGGAATAGATGGCAGGAAATAATCAAACTCAGGGCCAAAACCAACCAAATAGAAACAAAAAGAATACAAAGAATCAACAAAACCAGGAGTTGGTTCTTTCAGAAAATCAACAAGATAGATAAACCCTTAGCCAGACTAACCAGAGGGCACAGAGGCACTGCCCAAATTAATAAAATCAGAAATGAAAAGGGAGATACAACAACAGAAACTGTGGAAATTCAAAAATCATCAGATCCTACTACAAGAGCTTATACTCAACAAAGTTCTTCTCTTCCACTCCCCCATTCCATTTCAATGTGGGACGCTAACCAACAAAATTAACTCTAACAATTAGTAAGGGCAATAAAAAAGAGAGAAAATAAGGAGGAAAAATGAGGAAGGCGTGAGTGAGAGAAAAAGGGGACGGGAGTGGGGAAAGGGGAGAGAGAGAGAGAGAGAGAGAGAGAGAGAGAGAGAGAGAGAGAGAGAGAGAGATCTATTGATTAGTTTTCTAGGAATACAGCACTGCTGGCTTGATTTGAGAGATCAGACTTCAAGAACTGTAAAGTAAAAATATATATTGTTTTAAATCACTAAATTTGTGGAGAATTTGAAGTAATAGATGAAAAGTTTTGAATGGGGAGGTGTCAGGAGGGACACTGAAATGGATCACTGGGGAGTGAAGAATTTTTCATGGAAGTTATTCAAGATATGGACAGACAGAGGCACAGGCATGGCTGTGGCTCCAGAACTCTTTCAGGACCCAGCACCAGATTCAGAATATGCAATGGGGACTTTGAAGAGAAGAAATTGGGGCCTCACAGCAGGAGTGGGGGTATCTTATGTTTTCAGAAGATAGGGGATGTCTCACAGTGCAAGCCTGCTGCCAGACTGTCTAATTCCTAGGCGAGAGGCAAAGATGTTGGTGTGATTAGCATATTTGGCTTCTATCACCCCCTGAGATGTAGGCCAACTTCTCCCCCTGTGTGTAAGTGGACTACTCCACTTCCTGCAAAAGCCCACCCCTCATACCCACCACGCCCACTCTCCCACCCCCAACCCCTAATCCCGAAAACAGCACCATACTTCCACCCACTTTCCTCCATCACAGACCTTTAAGAAGCAAATTCCATGACCTTTGTTTCCTCCTGTTGCTATAGCTAATCATAGCAACCTCGAGTCTATCCCACATTTGGGTAACATTCACAGAAAACTTACAATGTGTATTACCCACAATCCTTCCTACTGCCCTGCAGATTAGAAGGTTAATTGAGATTTCTGCAACTAGATTGTAAAGTGCTGATGGATTCTTGGTCTCCCTTCTTCCCAGCTGGGCTGAGCTTAATTGCTGCCCTGAAGGTTAATCCTCTGTGCTTTGGTTGAACTCCAGGCCAGAACAGTCCTGACAAAGCCAGGATGCAAATGACAGGTGTGAAGGATGCAGGATAGTGCCTGACAACCTTTGAAAACAGGTAGCCAACACACACACAAAATGATCTCTCTACCTGAACCCAATTTCTCTATGGTTCCATGTTTAGTGGCTGAGTAGCATCCCTATGTCCCACTGAACACTCTGAAATAGCTGGCATTTCCTGTTTTCTACCACACACCTTCCCTACAGGCAGATAGGTAGAGAACAGAAAGGTTGGCAAACTTCAGAAGAACATTGCCTGGCATCTTCTACATTCTGTGTGCTACTATTCTCTATCATTACAGGAAACTTTAAAAGGGGCATGCAGAAATAGAGAGAACATGACAAGGCAAAATATATGTATGTACTAGAAGGACACTGGAGTGAAGGAGAAGTAAGAACAGAGAGGACACCAGGGGATTAAGGCCACCTTAAAACCAGCTTGTGAGCCAGGGGATTGCTTCTGAAGAGATTATTGCCCTGCTGTGAATGGAGGAAGGGGGAGAGGGATGAAAGGCAGAGAGGAGAAGAAGGGGACAGCCAAGAGAGGGTTGGGATATTAGGGAAGGAATGGCAGAAGGATAGGAGAGGGGAGGGGAGGGGAGAAAAGAGAGGGGAGAAATGAGAGGGAGAGGAAATGGGGATAGAGGAAGGGGCGGGGAGGAGGGAAAGGGGAAGGAGAGGAGAAGGAATTGGGGAAAGGAGATGTAAAGGATGGGGGGGTGGAGATGGAAGAAGGGGAGGAAAGAAGAAAGTAAAGAAAGAAAGAAAGAAAGAAAGAAAGAAAGAAAGAAAGAAAGAAAGAAAGAAACAAGAAAGAAGGAAGGAAGGAAGGAAGAAGAAAGGAAGGAAGGAAGGAAGAAAGGAAAGAAAGAAAGAGAAAAGGAGAACACAAAGGAGGGAGGGAACACCAGTTCCATATGAAGCTTTTTAGGGCTTTAAAAGAGACTGGCAAACGTGTGTGTGCTTTTGCTCAACTCATCTTTCATTTTGATTTAGGTTGGATTGTTTGTTTCATTTGGTTTTGTTTTGTTTTGTTTTTGAAACAGACTGTCACTCTTTAACTCAGGATTTCTGAAATTCAGAGTGATATTCCATTCTAAGCCTCCTAAATGCTACTGTTATAGTGGGAGCCAAAATTCTGTGTGCCTTTAGAGTTATTGCTGTTTTATGAGCATTTGCTTATGGGCAAGCTTGTGCACCACATGTGTGTGTCCTCAGAGCCCAGTAGAGGGCACTTGGTTCCCCAGAACTAAAGCTCCAGAAGCTTGTGTGCTGCCCTGTTGCTGCTGATAATAGAGTACTGCTCCACAGGGAGTGAGTGGGTTGATTCCTGGCTTTGGAGGTCAGGCTGCCTCCAGCTTCTCTCCCTTGACTAAGCAGGCAGGTGCAGCCATGACACATGGACCAGGAGCTGGAGAACAGCTGGAAAAGCGTCAGTCCAGGCTCCACTTGCACCCATGTGCTGGGCAGTGCCACACCATTCTGTGCCAGAGGAGAGCCAATAACACAGGCATGCTGAGAAAGGCTTGCAGACCCACAGGAGGGACAAGCACCAGCCGGAGACAGCAGGACCAACTAACATAACCACGTGGCAAAAGTCAAATGTAGGAACATTACCAAAAGAAATCAAGGCAACATGGCAGCATCTAAACCTAATTCTCCCACAACAGCAAGTCCTGGATACTCCAATATATCAGAAAAGCAAGATTTGGATTGAAAATCACAGCTCATGATGCTGATAGAGAGCTTCAAGAAGGACATAAATAACTCACTTTGAGAAATACAGAACACAAGTAATCAGTCAGAAGTCCTTAGAGAACTATGAGAAAGCACAACAAAACAGGTGAAGGAATGAACAAAACCATCCAGGATCTAAAAATATAGGAAGAAACATTAAAGTAATCACAAAGGGAAACAACTCTGGATATAGAAAACCTAGGAAAGAAGTCAGGAATCATGGATACAATTTAAACAGCAGAATAAAAGAGATAGAAGAGAGAATCTCAGAGACGTAAGATAACATAGAAAGCATTGAAACAACAGTCAAAGTAAATGAAAAATGCAAAAAGCACCTAACCCAGAATATCCATGAAATCCAGCACAAGATGAGAAGACCAAACCTAAGGATTATAGGTATAGAAGAGAGTGAAGATTTCCGACTTAAAGGGCCAGTAAATGTCTTCAACAATATTATAGAGGAAAACTTACCTAACCAAAAGAAAGAGATGCCCATGAAGAGACAAGAAGCCTACAGAATGCCAAAAAGTTTGAACCAGAAAATAAATTCCTCCCACCACATAATAACTAAAACACCAAATGCACTAAACAAGGAAAGAATTTTAAAAGCAGTAATGGAAAATGGTCAAGTAACACATAAAGGAACACCTTTCAGAATTATACCAGATTTCTCACCAGAGTCTATGAAAGCCAGATGATGATGGGCAGAAGTGATACAGACCCTATAGAAACACAAATGCCAACAGAGGCTACTATACCCAGCAAAACTCTCAATTACCATAGATGGAGAAACCAAAATATTCCATGACAAAAGCAAATTTACACAGTATCTTTGCACAAATCTAGCCCTCCAAAGGATAAGGAATGGAAAACTACAACAAAAGAAAGGAAACTACACACTAGAAAAAGCAGGAAATTAATTGTCATTTAACAAAACAAAAAGGGTACCCGTGTTGTGGTTGTGCATGCCTCTAATCCTAGCACTTGGGTGGCAGAGGCAAGTGGATTTCTGAGTTCGAGGCCAACCTGATCTACAGAATGAGTACCAGGACAGCTTGGACTACACAGAGAACCCTATCTCAAAAAACAAACAAACAAACAAACAAACAAACAAATAAATAAGAGACACACAAACATAACTCCACCTCTAATACAAAAGCAACAAAGAGTTCTCCTTAATATCAATGGACTCAATCTCCAATTAAAAGGCATAGCCTAAGAGACTGGATACATAAGCAGGACCCAACATTTTGCTGCATACTGAAAACATACCTCAGGAAGAAAGACAGACACTACCTCAGAGTAAAAGGCTGGAAAAGAAATTTCCAAGCAAATTGTCCCAAGAAACAAGTGGGTGTAGTCATACTAATATCAAATGAAATTGACTTTCAACCAAAAGTAATCAAAAAATAAGGAAGAACACTGTGTACTCATCAAAGGAAAAAATCTACCAAGATGAACTCTCAATTCTGAATGTATATGCTCCAAATGCAAGGGCACCTACATTCATAAACGAAACTTTAATAAAGCACAAAGCACACATTGCACCTTGTATAATAATAGTGAGAGACTTCAACACCCCACTCTCATCAGTGAACAGATCAGGAAAACAAAAACTAAACAGAGAAACAGTAAAAATAAGAGAAGTTATGAACCAAAAGGATTTGACAGATATCTATAGAACATTTTATCCTAAAACAAAACAATACACCTTCTTCTCAGCACCTCACAGTACCTTCTCCAAAACTGAACATATACTCAGTCACAAAATAGACCTCAGCGGATATAAGAAGATAGAAATAATCCCATGAACCCTATCAGATCCCCACAGTTTAAAGCTGGTCTTCAGTAACAACAAAAACAACAGAAAGCCCACATACCCATGCAAACTGAATAACATTCTATTCAGTGATAACTTCATCAAGGAAGTAATAAAGAAATTATAGAGTTCTTAGAATTTAATGAAAATGAAGGCACAACATACCCAAACTTATGACACACAATGAAAGCAGTACTAAGACGAAAACACATAGCTCTGAAAGTCTCCAAAAACGAACTGGAAAGAGCATACACTGACAGCTTAACAACACAGCTGAAGGCTCTAAAACAAAAAGAAGCAAACACACCCAAGAGGAGTAGATGGCAGGAAATAATCAAACTCAGGGCTGAAATCAACCAAGTAGAAACAAATCAATGAAACCAGGAGCTGGTTCTTGGAAAAAAACAACAAGATAGGTAAACCCTTAACCAAACTAACCAGAGGGTACAGAGACAGTACACAAATCAGCAAAACCAGAAATGAAAAGGGGGGCATAAAATCAGATACTGAAGAAATCCAAAAAATCATGAGATCCCACTACAAAAGCCTATACTCAACAAAAGTAGAAAATCTAGAGGAAATGGACAATTTTCTAGAGGGATTCTAGGAACCACCATAAAATCAGGATTTGATAAATGATCTGAACAATCCAACAACCCCTAAAGAAAATTGAAGTAGTAATTATGAATCTCCCAACCAAAAAAGCCCAGGATCTGATGGTTTCAATGCAGAGTCCTAGCAAACCTTCAAAGAAGAAATAATAGCAATACTCTTAAAACTATTTCTCAAAATAGAAACAGATGGACCACTACCCAATTCGTTTTATGAATTTCCAATTACTCTGATACCTAAACCACACAAAGACCCAACAAAGAAAGAGAACTTTAGGCCTATTTCCCTTCTGAATATCAATGCAAAAATACTCAATAAAATGCTTGCCAACTGAATCCTAGAACACATCAAAATGATCATCCACCATGATCAAGTAGGCTTCATCCCAGGGATGCAGGGATGGCTCAATACGTAGAAACCCATCAATGTAATCCACTATATAAACAAACTCAAGGAAAAAAACATGATCATTTCACTAGATTCTGAGAAAGTATTTGACAAAATACAATATCTCTTCATGATAAAAGTCTTTAAAAGATCAGGAATTCAAGGCCCATACATACTCATATTAAAAGCCAGATATAGCAAAAAAGTAGCCAACATCAACCTAAGTAGAAAGACATTAAAACAATCCCACTGAAATCAGTGACTAGACAAGGCACTCTCTCCCTACCTGTTCCATATGGTTCTCAAAGTCCTAGCCAGAGCAATTAGACAACAAAAGGAGGTTGAAGGGATTCAAATTGCAAAGGAAGAAGTCAAAGTATCACTATTTGCAGATGATATGAAAGTATACTTAAGTTAACCCAAAAATTACAACAGAGAACTTCTAAACCTAATGAACACCTTCAGAAAACTGGCTGGATATAAAATTAACTCAAACAAATCAGAAGCTTCCCTATACTCAAAGGATAAGGAGGCTGAGAAAGAAATGAGGGAAATGACACCCTTCACAATAGCACACAAACAATATAAAATGACTTGCTGTGTCTCTAACCAGGTAAGTCAAAGATCTCTGTGACAAGCACTTCAAGTCTCTGAAGAAAGAAATTGAAGATCTCAGAAGATGGAAAGATCTCGCATGCTCATGGATAGACAGGGTTAATAGAATAAAAATGGCCATCTTGCCTAAATCAATCTACGGATTCAATGCAATACCCATTAATATTCAAACTCAATCCTTCCTAAAATTAGAAAGAGCAATTTGCAACTTTATCTGGAATAACAAAAAGCCAAGGATAGAAAAAGCTAATCTCAAAGATATAAGAACTTCTGGCAGAATCACCATCCCTTACATCAAGCTCTAATTCAGATCAACAGTGATTAAAACTGTATGGTATTTGGTACAGAGAAAGGTGTGAGGTTCAATGGAAAAGAATAGAAGACCCAGAAATGAACCCACACACCTATGGTCACTTGATCTTTGACAAAGGTTCTACATCCATCCAATGGAAAAAAAGACAGCATTTTCAACAAATAGTACAGGGTCCAATGATAGTAAACATGAGGAAGGATGCAAATTGGGCCATTCTTATCTCCCTGTACAAAGCTCAGGTCCATGTTGATCAAGGACCACCACATAAAACCAGATATACTGAATCTAATAGAAGAGAAAGTGGGTAAGAACCTGGAGCCCATGGGCAAAGGGGAAAATTTCCTGAATATACCAATAGCATATGCTCAAAGATCAAAAATTGACAAATGGGACCTCATAAATTTGCAAAGCTTCTGTAAGGCAAAGGACACAGTCAATAGGGCAAAATGACAACCACCAGATTGGGAAAAGGTCTTAACCAATCCTATCTCCAATAGAGGGCTAATATCCAATATACACAAAGAACTCAAGAAATTAGACTCCAGAGCATCAAATAACCCTATTAAGAAATGGGGTACAGCCTTTCAGTGGCAATCGCAGTTGGTCTCCATATTACTACCATGCCATCGCTAGAGAGGCCCAGGTATACAGACTCAATCAGGGTCTACTATCACTCAGGTAGATCCACCAGGCTCTCGCCACCAGCCAGGGCCCGGGCGGTGGCTCGGCAGGACTTCATGCCCTCGGCCTTGCACCAAGGCGGCTGGGAGCAGCCTGACCCGCAGTTCCTTACAGCAGCAGTTGCGGTCGGTCTCAATATTGCCACCAGGCCACCGCTAGAGAGGCCCAGGTATACAGACTTAATCAGGGTCTACCATCGCTAGGGTAGATCCTACAAGCTCTCGCCACCAGCCAGGGCCAGGGCGGTGGCTTGGCGGGACTTCTTCATGCCGTCCAACCTTACACCAACTTGGTTGGGAACCGCCTTTCCTTAGGTCCCCTCAGCACTTGCAGAGGCAGTCTCTATTTTGCAGCATGGCCATCAGTAGAGAAACAACAGGCAGGCCCAGCCTCACGGGAGGTTCAAACACCAGCCAGTGACAACAAGGCCAACTAACGCCAGAGATAACCAGATGGCAAAAGGAAAACGTAAGAATGTTACTAACAGAAATCAAGGCAAGATGACAGCGTCTGAACCCAGTTCGCTGAAAGCATGAAGCCCTGGATACCCCAACACACCAGAAAACAAGATTTGGATCTAAAATCACTGGTCAGGATGCTGGTAGCAGAACACATAGATAAATCTCTTAAAGAAATACAGGAGAAAATGGATCAAAAGTTAGAAGCCCTTACAAGGCAAACACAAAAATCACTTAAAGAAATTCAGGAGAATATGGGTCAAAAAACAGAAGTCAATAAGGAAGAAATACAAAAATCATTTAAAGAAATACAGAAGAATGTGGGTCAACAAGTAGAAGCTATGAAAGAGGAAACACAAAAATCTCTCAAAGAATTACATGAAAACAATCAAGCAAGCGAAAGATCTGAGCATATCCATCCAGGTTCTAAAAACAGAAGTAGAAACAACTAAGGAATGACAAAGGGAAACAACATTGGAGATAAAAAATCTTGGGAAGAAATCAGGGGCTATAGATGCAAATATCAACAATAGGATACAAGAAATAGAAGAAAGAATCTCAGATGCCAAATATACCATAAGAACTATTGATTCAAGAGTCAAAGAAAATACTACATGCAAAAAGCTATTAACCCAAAACATCCAGGAAATCCAGGACACAATGAGAAGACCAAACCTAAGGATTATAGGTATAGAGGAGAGTGAAGATTTACAAGTTAAAGGGCCAGCAAATATCTTCTACAAAATTAAGGAAGAAAACTTCCCCGTCCTAAAGAGAGAGATGCCCATGAATATAGAAGAAGCCTACAGAACTCCAAACAGACTGGACCAGAACAGAAAAACATCCTGTCACATAATAATCAAAATCCCAAATATACTAAACAAAGAAAGAATATTAAAGGCAGTAAGAGAAAAAGGCCAAGTAACATATAAAGGAAGAACTATCAGAATTACACCAGACTTCTCACCTGAGACCATGAAAGCTAGAAGATCCTGGGCAGACCTAATGCAGACTCTAAGAGAACACAAACTTCAGCCAAAACTACTATACCCAGCAAAACTCTCAATTGTCATAGATGGAGACACCAAGATATTCCATGACAAAATCAAATTTGCATGATATCATTCCACAAACCCAGCCCTACAAAGGTTCATAGGGGGAAAACACCAACACAAGGAGGGAAACTACATCCCGGAAGAAGCAAGATAGAAACCTCCTCTTATCAAACCCAAAAGAAGATAACCACTCAAATATAAAAAATAATTTCAAAAATGTTGCGAGGTAATAATTACTATTCCTTAATATCTCTTAACACCAATGGAATCAATTCCCCAATAAAAAGACATAGACTAACAGACTGGATACAGAAACAGGACCCTACATTTTGCTGCATACAGGAAACACATCTCAGTGTCAAAGACAAACACTACCTTAGAGTAAAAGGCTGGAAGACAATTTTACAAGAAAATGGTCTCAGGAAACAAGCTGGAGTAGCCATTCTAATATCAGATAAAATTGACTTTCAACCTAAAGTCATCAAAAGAGACTCAGAAGGTCACTTCTTGCTGGTCAAAGGGAAATCAAGAAGAACTCTCAATACTGAACATCCAATGTTAGGGTACCCTCATTCGTAAAAGAAACCTTGCTAAAGCTTAAAGCACACATTGCACCTAACACAATAACTGTGGGTGATTTCACCACTCCACTCTCCTCAATGGACCGATTAGGAAAGCAGAAACTAAACAGGGACACAATGAAACTAATTGAAATTTGGAATTGAAATCGGATTTAACAGATATATATATATATATATATATATATATATATATATATGTAGAACATTTCATCCTAAAGCAAAAGAATATACCTTTTTCTCAGCACCGCATGGTACCTTCTCCAAAATTGATCATATAATTGGTCACAGGACAGATGTCAACGAATACAAGAAGATTGAACTAATCCCATGCCTCATATCAGACCACCGTGGAGTAAGAGTGGTCTTCAATAGCAACAAAAACAACAGAAACCCACATACACATGGAAACTGAACAATACTCAATGACCCCTTGGTCAAGGAAGAAATAAAAAAAGAAATCAGACATTTTAGAATTCAATGAAAATGAAGGAACAACCTACCCAAATCTATGAAACACAATGAAAGAAGTGCTAAGAGGAAAACTCATAGCTCTAAGTGCATCCAAAAAGAAACTGGAGAGAGCATACACTAGCAGCTTAATGGCACACCTTAAACCCTGGGGAAAAAAAGCTAGTTCACCCAGGAGGAATAGAAGACAGGAAATCATCAAACTAAGGGCTGAAATCAATCAAGTAGAAACAAAGAGAACCATACAAAGAATCAACAAAACCAAGAGCTGGCTCTTCGAGGAAATCAACAAGATAGATAAATCCTTAGCTAGACTAACAAAAGGGCACAGAGACAGTATCCAAATTAACAAAATTAGAAATGAAAGGGGGGATATAACAAAAGAAATTGAGGAAATTCAAAAATCATCAGATCCTACTACAAAAGCCTATACTCAACACAACTGGAGAATCTAGAGGAAATGGACAATTTTCTAGACAGATACCAAATACCAAAATTAAACCAGGATCAATTAAACCAGCTAAACAGTCCCATAACCCCAAGAGAAATAGAAGGGGTTATAGAAAGTCTTCCAACCGAAAAAAGTATGGGACCTGATAGTTTTAGTGCAGAATTCTATCAGACCTTCAAAGAAGGCCTAACACCAATACTCTTCAAACTATTCCACAAAATAGAAACAGAAAGAACCCTGCCCAACTCGTTCTACAAAGCCACAATAACACTGATACCAAAAGCACACAAAGATCCTACAAAGAAAGAGAACTACAGGCCAATTTTCCTTACGAATATTGATGCAAAAATACTAAATAAAATTCTTGCCAACCAAATCCAAGAGCACATAAAAATGATCATTCACCATGATCAAGTAGGCTTCATCCAGGGATGCAGGGATGTTTCAATATACAAAAATCCATCAATGTAATCCACTACATAAACAAACTAAAAGAAAAAAAAAACAGGATCATCTCATTAGATGCTGAAAAAGCATTTGACAAAATTCAGCATCCTTTCATGCTAAAAGTCCCAGAAAAAACAGGAATTCAAGGCCAATACCTAAATATAGTAAAAGCAATATACAGCAGAACAATAGCCAACATCAAAATAAATGGAGAGAAACTTGAAGCAATCCCACTAAAATCAGGGACTAGACAAGGCTGCCCTCTCTCTCCATATCTTTTCAATATAGTACTTGAAGTTCTAGCAAGAGCAATTAGACAACATAAGGAAGTCAAAGGGATACAAATTGGAAAGGAAGAAGTCAAACTATCACTTTTTGCAGATGATATGATAGTATATGTAAGTGACCCAAAAAAACTCCACCAGAGAACTCCTACAGCTGATAAACAACTTCAGCAAAGTGGCTGGTAATAAAATCAACTCAAGCAAAGCAGTAGCCTTCTTGTACTCAAAGGACAAGCAGGCTGAGAAAGAAATTACTAAAATAACACCCTTCACAATAGCCACAAACAATATAAAGTATCTTGGCGTGACTTTAACCAAACAAGTGAAAGAACTCTATAACAGGAACTTCAAGTCCTTGAAGAAAGAAATTGAAGAAGACCTCAGGAGATGGAAAAATATTCCATGCTCTTGGATTGGCAGGATCAATATAGCAAAAATGACCATCTTGCCAAAAGCAATCCACAGATTCAATGCAATCCCCATCAAGATCCCAAATCAATTCTTCACAGATCTAGAAAGAGCAATTCTCAAATTCATCTGGAGTAACAAAAAACCCAGGTTAGCTAAAACTATTCTCAACAATAAAAGGACTTCTGGGGGAATCAATATCCCTGACCTCAAACAGTACTACAGAGCAATTGTGCTAAAAACTGCATGGTATTGGTACAGCAACAGGCAAGTAGATCAATGGAATAGAATTGAAGACCCAGAAATGAACCCACAGACTTATGGTCACTTGATCTTTGATAAAGGAGCTACAACCATCCAGTGGAATAAAGATAGCCTTTTCAACAAATGGTGTGGTTCAACTGGAGGTCCACATGCAGAAGAATGCGAATTGACCCACTCTTATCTCTTTGCACTAAGATCAACTCCAAGTGGATCAAAGACCTCCACATAAAACCAGACACACTGAAACCAATAGAAAAGCAACTGGGGAAGACCCTGGAGGACATGGGCACAGGGGAAAAGTTCCTGAACAGAACACCAATAGCTTATGCTCTAAGATCAAGAATTGACAAATGGGACCTTATAAAAGTACAAAGTTTCTGTAAGACAAAGGACACTGTCAGAAGGACAAAACAGCAACCAACAAATTGGGAAAAGATCTTCACCAACCCCACATCTGACAGAGCGCTAATATCCAATATATACAAAGAGCTCAAGAAGTTAGACCCCAAAGAATCAAATAACCCTATCAAAAAATGGGGTACAGAGCTAAACAAAGAATTTTCACCAAAAGAAATTCGAATGGCTGAGAAGCACCTTAATAGATGTTCAACATCATTAGTCATCAGGGAAATGCAAATCCAAACAACCCTGATATTCCACCTCACATCAGTCAGAATGGCTAAGATTAAAAACTCAAGGGACAACAGGTGCTGGCGAGGATGTGGAGAAAAAGGAACTCTCCTACACTGTTGGTGGGGTTGCAAGATAGTACTACTGCTCTGGAAATCAGTCTGGTGGTTCCTCAGAAAATTGGGAATGACACTTACAGAGGACCCTATCATACCACTCCTGGGCATATACTGAGAGGATTCAACTGCATACAATAAAGACACATGCTCCACTATGTTCATAGCAGACTTATTTATAATATCCAGAAGTTGAAACGAGCCCAGATCTCCCTCAAAGAAGGAATGGATACAGAAAATGTGGTATATTTATACAATGGAATACTATTCAGCAAATAAAAATAATGAATTCATGCAATTTGTAGGCAAATGGTTGGATCTGGAAAATATCATCCTAAGTGAGTTAACCCAATCACAAAGGAATACACATGAAATGCAATCACTTATAAGTAGATATTAATGAGCCCAAAAGTTCTGAATACTCAAGGCACAATTAGCAAATCAAAAGATTCCCAAGAAGAAGGAAGGAAAGGACCCTGGTCGTGAAAAGACTGGATCCAGATTTGTAGGAGAGTATCAGAATAGAGACATGGGGGATGGAGGGGTGATTGGGGAATGGGTAGAGTGAAGAGGACTTATGGGACATATGGTGAGGGGGGGAACTGAGAAAGGGGAAAGCCTTTGGAATGTAAACAAAGAATATAGAAAATAAAGAAAAAAAATCTAAAAAAAAAAAGAAAGAAAGAAAGAAAGAGTTCCTGAATAAAGTGCTGTTAAGAAGGATCCTCAGTGTTGTATCGTTTCTTGCTGGACATGTGGGGTTGCTTCAGCTGGTGCCCCTTACGGGGACCCGAGAAAAGACCCTTGAGGATCCAGAACTTTTCAGCACCAGGAAGGCAGTACCGGTAAGCTCCCTGGTAAGTAGGGACAATAAGGCTCTCTGAGGGTGAGTGGAGACAATAAAGATCTTAGGTTTAAACAGGACTATAAGGTTCACAGAAGAAAGACTATGTGGGATTGGCTTCTTAGCTACGGGGCCTTTGCAGTTGCAGTTCAGGTTATTTTCCTCCTCTGTGCTGTTGCATCTGACTTAATTGGCATCGTCCAGGACACCAGTGTACTTTTGACTAAACTCCATCCATCACACGTAGATAAGTGTGCAGGAAAAGAGTGCTGGTGGCCTGAGATAAGTGAGCTAGACAACATGGGGAATTCATCTTCTAGTCCAATTGTGACAGTCCTTAAAAACTTACTTGAACAACGCAAGTTAAAAATAGACAAAAGGACCCTTTCCTCCTTCCTTGCCGAGTGTGATCATTGAGCTCCTTGGTTTGAGGCCTCTGGCTAGCTAACAGTGGGATCATGGGAAAAATTGGGAGGAGATCTGGACTGAGAGGCTACAAAACAAAAACTGAAGCCAGGCATGAAGCCCATATGGTGCTTGATTCGTGCTTGTTTTAGTGATCAAAGATGTGCAGAGGCAGTTAAAACGGGGCAGGGAACTATAACTCTAATTCTACTAAGAGAAAAGTATTACCCACTTATAATCCATACCAAGAATTTCCTCCAAAATTCTCACCTTGTCAATTTCCCCAGCATCATGGGAAGGAAGTTATTCCTGGTTTTGAGTTTTTACCACCATTAGGCCAGTATAAGTTTTCCTGGAACCAAACAGGAAAGGAAAATGCCTGGCCATGGTTTGATTGGGTCTTATCTAACAGTCAAGGAGCATTTACCTCATTGACCCCTTTTGCCAGATTTGGCTATGAGAGTTTTTCCTTGTACAATATTTCTGCTTTGTGTAAAAATAACGGACAGTTAAAAAATCAATCCTTGAAGAAAGAAATCAAAGAAGACCTCAGAAGATGGAAAAATATTTCTTGCTCCTGGATTGGCAGGATCAATATAGTAAAAATGGCCATCTTGCCAAAAGCAATATACAGATTCAATGTGATCCCGATCAAAATCCCAACTCAATTCTTCATAGATCTAGAAAGAGCAATTCTCAAATTCATCTGGAGCAACAAAAAACCCAGGATAGCTAAAACTATTCTCAACAATAAAAGGACTTCTGGGGGAATCAATATCCCTGACCTCAAACAGTACTACAGAGCAATTGTGCTAATAACTGCATGGTATTGGTACAGCAACAGGCAAGTAGATCAATGGAATAGGATTGAAGACCCAGAAATGAACCCACAGACTTATGGTCACTTGATCTTTGATAAAGGAGCCACAACCATCCAGTGGTATAAAGATAGCCTTTTCAACAAATGGTACTGGTTCAACTGGAGGTCAACATGCAGAAGAATGCGAATTGACCCACTCTTATCTCTTTGCACTAAGATCAACTCCAAGTGGATCAAGAACCTCCACATAAAACCAGACACACTGAAACTATTAGAAAAGAAACTTGGGAAGACCCTGGAGGACATGGGCACAGGGGGAAAGTTCCTGAACAGAACACCAATAGCTTATGCTCTAAGATCAAGAATCGACAAATGGGACCTCATAAGATTACAAAGTTTCTACAAGGCAAAGGACACTGTCAGAAGGACAAAACGGCAACCAACAAAGTGGGAAAAGATCTTCACTAACCCCACACCCAACAGAGGGCTAATATCCAATATATACAAAGAACTCAAGAAGTTAGACCCCAAAGAACCAAATAACCCTATCAAAAAATGGGGTACAGAGCTAAACAAAGAATTTTCACCAGAAGCAATTCGGATGGCCGAGAAACACCTTAATAGATGTTCAACATCATTAGTCATCAGGGAAATGCAAATCAAAACAACCCTGAGATTCCACCTCACACCAGTCAGAATGGCTAAGATTAAAAACTCAAGAGACAACAAGTGCTGGCAAGGATGTGGAGAAAGAGGAACACTCCTACACTGTTGGTGGGATTGCAAAATGGTAAAACTGCTCTGTAAACCCGTTTGGCAGTTCCTCAGAAAATTGGTCATGCCACTTCCAGACGACCCTGGCATACCATTCCTGGGCATATACCCAGAGGATTCCCCTGCATACAATAAAGACACATGCTCCACTATGTTTATAGCAGCCTTGTTTATAATAGCCAGAAATTGGAAGGAGGCCATATATCCCTCAAAGGAGGAATGGATACAGAAAATGTGGTACATTTATACAATGGAATACTACTCAGCAATTAAAAATAATTAATTCATGCAATTTGTAGGTAAATGGTTAGACCTGGAAAATATAATCCTGAGTGAGTTAACCCAATCACATAAGAATACACATGAAATGCAATCATTGATAAGTGGATATTAATGAGCCCAGAAGTCCTAAATACTCAAGGCACAATTAGCAAGTCAAATGATTCCCAAGAAGAAGAAAGGAGAGGACCCTGGGCCTGTAAAGATTGCATCCAGTTTAGTAAAGAAACCGAGGGGGGAGGGGAAATGATTGGGGAATAGTTGGGGGGAGAGGAATTATGGGACGTGTGGTGGTGGGGGGACTGGGAAAGGGGAAAGCCTTTGGAATGTCAACATAGAATATAGAAAATAAAAATTAAAACAAAACAAAAAAAAAACAAAAAGAATATCAGAATTCAGCAGTTATTTAATAATGCTAGCTTTTGTGTTGCTAAAGTTTGTGTGAAACCCCCATTATTTTTTCTATTAGCCACTAATATTACTGATATGTCTTAATTGCAATTCTTTACAAATTGTTTGTTATTTGTCAGAGTGTTGGAGTGAGAATAATAACGAGACAGCATTGATAGTACATTTACCTATGTCTGTTCCGTTGCCTGTGGAGGATGATACAGACCAATTCCCTATTATCAATAACTTTAGACAGAAAAGAGACTTTGGCATAACAGCTTCTATTATCTCCACTATAGTTGTATCTGCCGCAGCTGCAACTACGACTGCCATGGCTATGACTAATCAAGTACAAACAGCCAGTACAATGAATACTATAATTGAGAAAACTACATTTGCCTTGCAAACTTAAAATAACTACAATGCCCATATAGAATCAGGAATTCTTTTGGTTAATCAAAGAGTAGATGTATTACAGGAAGAGATAATGAAAGGATAAGGTTATAAGCTAGGAATCCCCCGTGCCTGGGCACGTGGGGGGCACTTGGATCCCCAACGCCAGTGGGGGAGGGTGGGCGCGACACTGTGTGGAGGCCACGTAAGCAGAAATGACTTAACTAGTTCTTCCAGCCTCTGTGAGAGGCTGATAGGTTATCAGAGCGTGAGTTCGGATGGTTTGAACTGATTGGCTTAGAAACTTGTGGTAGGCGGGTTCTGTTATAAGTCTATAAGGGGCCAAGGCAAGCCACTCCTCATTGGGCTTACTTCTTCTACCCTGCGTGGGGAGGGTGTAACCCCCCAGAGCTCTGGATATTAAACTCCTCTTGCAAATTGCATCAGGTCTGTCTCTTGTGAGTGTTTTGGGGTGCCAATTTCTGAGGCATGGGGTACAGGAGTACCCCAATTTTTTCTTTCGGATCTTACAATAGAAGCTCTACATAAGATGATTCAATTATCTTGTGTACATGCCCTGAAGGGCCTCTGTGTTACGCCTATACAGACAAATTTTACTACATTTAAAGAACAGCAGTCAATACTCAGCAATTATTTAAAAGGGAATTGGACAATACAGGGTGAAATTCTTACTAAACAGCTTGTTTTCCAGATAACCTCACTTAATGCAACAAGATTGGACCCTGTCACATTGGGAGATTTCACATCGTGGATTACTCAAGCTTTCTCCTGGGTTAAGGAATGGGCAGGCATGGCTGCAATGGCTGCTCTTATGTGTTTGGCTGCTTTCATTTGCCTGTGGTGCTTCTGTTGCCTTAAGAGGGATCACGCCAGACATAAATAAGGCTGTGGTGTACCAAGCCCTTGTTGCCATGGATAGTGGAGAGGAGCCTGCCATCTGGTTTGCATCTTTAAAATAGATGGATTTGTCTTTGTACATTCTCCCCCTTAGTGTATGAGTTTGTATGATGAGAGTGTGATATACAGGCTGTGGTATCTGCACTAGATGCACTGTGGCTCAGCCCTCATTATTTTCGCACTATATCATCCTGTGGGTTGTAAGGCAAAGCACTGCACAGAGAGTAGCTAGTGACCAGTTTAGCGCCCTCTGGAAGGAACGTCTGATTCCATAAAGGTTGCGTGTCCTAGGAACCTTTCCCCTAAAAAACGACACAGGAGCTGTTCAAGGTCTCATTCGAGTGGTGAACTCGATAGCAGGCTTTGTACAATACTCCTCTTCTTTCTACCAACTCAGATGAATCAGACCTCTACCTTCACCCAGGTACAACATCATGAAAAGATGGTGCTAAAGTGCATGTATTGCCTGAAGTGCATCAGTTGTTTGATTGACATTGTTATAATAAAAAGGGGGGAAATGTAGCAAGCTAGAATGTTCTGCCATTACAAGATGGCGCTTTTTTTTTTTGTTTCCGCCACTAATCCTGGTAAACAACGTGGCATATGCATATTAATGAACATAATGACTCAGCTATTTCTTGCCCAGTTGTATGCTAATGAGGTTATTCCTTGTATAGCCTATCCTGAGGCAAGAGCTAGGCACAGAGCCCTAGGCAGCGACTGTTCAGATATATAAGGCAGCTCATTCCTTGCCTCAGGGTCCCCATTTTCTCATCATAAAAGAGTTCCTGAAAAAAGTGCTGTTAAGAAGGATCCTCAGTGTTGCGTTGTTTCTTGCTGGACAAGTGCGGTTGCTTCAATATATAAATGTTAATACACCAGGTATTAAAGACCCCCCCAAAAAAAGAGAAAAAGAAAAGATAAAAAAAGAAACTATTCCCAAAGATTTTGACAGATGTTAGGAAAACATTTTTATATTTAATGTGTGGCTAATAACCCTACCACTGGATTTTTATTACACTATAATAGTTTACAAGAGAGTATTAGCACAATGTTACTATGTATACTGGGTCATTTAGCATATTCTACTCCTAAATGGCATTCTTTGTTATATGATAACAATACAGTTTTACCCCTTGCCAATTAAATTATCATTTTCCAAGCCAAAAACAAAAAACAAAACAAAAAAAAAAAACAACCCAAAGCTCTTTAACATACTTCTGAGGTTCTAAGGCAATATGATGAGTCCAGAAACAATGACGACGACGACAACAACAACAACAACAACAACAGAAGCAACAACAAAGGAAAAGGCACTTGAAACATGAAAGGACACCATCATTGCTCAGATGAACCAAAATACAAATGAAATCATTAAAACTCATGAACTACAGCAGGGATACATGATCTGTGATAACAGGACAAATCAAATACATGCCTATATGCACATAAAGTAGAAATGTAAGAATTAAATCAAGAATATAATCCTTGTAGACTAAATATTTGGGAGCAAGTTTAACAAAAAATAAATCAAAATTTATTCAACAAAATTTGTGAAATGATATATTGTAATTAATAGGGGGACATCCCATTTTGGTGAGGGTTGAGCACTTCTGGGATGCTGTTGCTCTTAAGAACCAATGAAAACCTGCAAAAAAGCTCTTAATAGAGAGTCCACAGACAAGACTCCAAAGTTAACAGTTTTAGGTTCCAATGGGTCTGCACAGACTGTTGGTGAACCAGGAGACATTGTGCAGAAACAGCTGTAGGGACTAACATCATATTGCCTTGAGACTACAAGTTCTGCCTTAAGTGGGTTCATAAAGGGAAAGCTCAGAGCAAGGTCAGGTAGGACCTGGGGTTAGGACTGTATGTGGAACTGGCAGAGGCTTGGCTTCGATGCTCACTAGAAATCTGGCACCAGTTATGAATTAGAACTCTGTTCTCTTCTTGCTGACACGGGATCACACTGTGCAGCCCACATTGGTTGCAATCTCAGGACACTCATACCACATCTTTAGAAATACTGGAAAGAAAGTGTAGTTAGTAGCAGCTTGCTCTGTCCTTACTGGGGGTGTGGCTAGGCAGATGATTACTCTGGAGTTTTCAGTGGCATACACACAAATCCTTTTCATTACCCGATTTTCTGGGCATCCCCCCTGTGGTGTATTTCTTCAGCAACATCTGCTGTTTGCCCACCTCTTTGTATCTCTGCCCATCTCTAAACAGGTGACCTGAAGTATAGATTTGTGTCAGGCATTCTAGTTTTTGAGTGTGTCGGGTGCAGCAGGTGCTCAGAATATTGCATTAGTGGGATCATCTGCAGAAGGCACTGCCCACTTCCCTATGCACACACCTCTTATTTTCCCTGTGGGCAATGGTGAGTGATGTTGACAGGACTGTACCCACTGTGGCTGATGTGGGTCAGCCTTGCTGGCACAAGCACTATGCATGACAGTTATGAATTTGAACTCTGTTCTCTTCTTGCTGACATGGGATCAGACTGTGCAGCCCATATTGGTTGCAATCTCAGGACACTCATACCACAACTTTAGAAATACTGGAAAGAAAGTCTTAACAATTGTGTTAAGTCTTACAAATCCTGCAAAAGTTCCTGTTTTGGGAACTTCACATCCTCTACAGAGGACATAGCAGAGGGGGGCCTTTGGAAAGGGATTGGAGGTTGAGATCCCTCACCTATGAAGTGGCTTGGTTCACTTATGAACACAGTCTTTAATGGCAAGAGAGGCCATGTTTATATACACAAGTCTATCTTTTCCTGGTCTGGATACTGGGAAGCAAACAGTTTGTTTTAACAGGTACTTGCTGCTGTGATGCTCTGCCTCTCCATAGGACTAACCCATGGAAAAAGCCACCCACTGGGTGTGAACTCAAAAACAGTGAGCAAAAAGGAAACTTGTCTTTATAACATGATTAGCTTGGGTGTTTTGTCATAAAAATGGAAATCTAATGTGAAACCATGGAGCTAATGCTGGAGTGTCTCTGAAGGCACAGAGTTCGCACACCTTTGCTAAGTGCGTGGGAAGCATTTGGAGAAGTTTTAGATGCAAGCTGCTGGAGAACTGGGCAATATTTTAATGGAGTGAATTGACATTGTGACAGAGACTTGACAAAAGTGATCGGATTGAGGATTCTGATTGGAGGCACACTAGAGGAGACTCCTAGTGTAATATATCCTGGCAAACAACACACTTACACACACATGCATGCATGTATGACACATGGGCAAACACAAACATGCTATCGCACATGTGCACACACACACATAAATATGGATGCACAGACATGTATGCATGTCCGAACACAAGTGCCACAAATCTGTTCCCTGAGAGCTCCTGAGATAAAATCTCCATGAGGTAAAGAGTACAGATTAGAGACAGGTGTCTCCTGAGGAGATTGGTGACATTAAGAAGCCAAGGGATTAATAAGAAGACAACTGGAATGATGTTGTGAGGGCAGCTCAGGAACCTGAGACCCATCAGAGTGATGGGTTAAAGCATGACTGCTTCAGTGCCTATGAGATGAAGTTCTCTAGAAATTGTCTAGTATGATAGAGTTTAGGGTTGACATAATTGGGTAATGTGCCTGTGGCAGAGCAATACTGGTCTGTGTCAGTAGAGCTTGTACTCTCACAGAGAACATCACTTCTTCTCTCTCCCAACACACATCCTCCCTCTGACACAGACTAATTCACCCCCACCCCGAGGACACTTGCCTGTGACAGGACATTGAGGAATAACATTGCCCCATGGATCTAAAGAGGAAAATGTCATGACACTGAGACTGAACAGCATGTATGATATAATTATTGTCCTGTGGGTCAGGATGGAACTGTGACTTCACACAACTTTGGAATACAGAACTTGCCACATCTACAAGAATTTACAGGGTTAGAGTACTTGCCTCTGCGGAAGTGGATATCTTCATGTGCTTCCTTCCTCAAGGCTGGAATCAGGACTCTGAACAAAGCATGACTGACACAAAACATAATAGATTTCCACAAGGCTTCCTCCTGAGGTCCAGGTCTCCACTTGAGTTCTCTCCAATGCTGTGACTGTAGAATGGTATCATCAGGCATCCTCTGGTGATCTTCTAAAATGCAAAAACACATATAAGAGGGACTGAGAAGCTCAACTGCACAGGGCATCTCTCCAGCTGGTGATACCCTGTTCTACACTGCACCACAAGCAGCCTCCGCAGCTAGGAAGCTCTTCCCCCATCTCCTAGCTCCCCTATAACACCCTTTTCTCCCTCAGCATCTACTCCTCTTCCTTCACATAATTCCTTGTCCTTGCAGGGTCAGTACCCTCTGCTGTCTCCTAGTTCAACATAAAGGGAACTCACATGAGATGCCTCCTGAGATGCTAGATCTGTGGGTAGATTCAATTTAACCATTGTTCCACAGTGTCTAGACCTAGCTTCCCCATGCATTGTACCACATATAGGAACAGAAGTATAATCTGCCAGTTGACACAGACATGAGAAAAATAAATTCAAATACAGAAATGTACCTGGACTGTGCCAGATGCTTTTTCTCCAGATGATCTACCCAGGTTTCAGTTCTGGGGGGAGACTCTGTTCTGCCACAGATGAGGTTTCTTTTGGGAGGGAATGCAGCAACACAGCTTCCTCAGGACATATTTATCTTCCTGGTCCACCCATTAGAGCCTCTAGTCAGACTCATGCAGGGGACAGCTTGTCCTTTGCTGAGGCACTGGGCTTGTCCTCTGTACTCACATTGCTGCTGCTACTCATTCAGGGGACACTCCTAGAATGTACGTGGCCTTGGCCCATTGTGTGTTTCATCTGAAGTAGCCTACACAGAGGAAATCCAGGCCAACTGACTCTTCTCTCTCTTTTCTGAATACTGAACAGACTTCTGGCCAGAGACAGACCCTTTACTTGTGGAGGAGTTCTAGAGTAATGTGGGTTCGGTTTCTGTCCTCCTCCATCCTACTTGGAAAGTAGCAGGATCATCAAGGGAAGAGAATGGTGTCATCAATGGATTCATGGCTGAGCACGTGTTGTGCTCTCATACTCCTGAAGAGCCTGCCTTTTCAGGAAGCAATACGTTGCCATGGCTTGGTTGTACTTTCTCTGACATAAAGACTCTTTGATGTTTTGGACTCTGAACCCAAAGTGTCCCATGGGTTTTAGAATCTCTTGGTATGGTCTTAGAGGGAGCAGTTCCTGACAGGGAACTGGGAATCCCTCCTAGTCTTGTGTGAGACAGGGATGCATCATTACTTCAGCAACTGTCAGCCTATGTTTCAGGTTGTCTGTCATTAAGAGACTAAGCAGGCCTTCAAATTATATAGATATTCCAGAGGAGACAGGATACTTCCCTGATAAAATCTGTCTCTGAAGCTGTGGGACATTCACAGCAACAAATGGAAGCCTGTCAGGTATCATAAAATACAGGACCATTCCTAGGGCCCTATATCGACCATGGAGACATCATAGAGTCTGCCAAGGAGGATCTCAGGAACAGCATATGAAAAAGTCCCACAGTGAAAGCTCAGCTTTTGCCCTGTGTTCACTTGAGTGCTGAGCCCAAAGTTGATGGTTTTTATTGTTCCATTCCTGTGTATCATATTGCCTGGCTTCAGATGTCTACGAAATGTACCCTGGTCAAGGCAGTAGCTCAGGGCACTTATTTCCTTGAATATTGCCTGTGATTCATCCTCCCACAGAGGGCCAGCATGATGGATGTATTCATAAAGTAATATTCCTCCATGATGAGGTATATACTCTTCTAAGTCTCAATACCTTGTTGGAGGGAGATAATGTTGGGTTGATTGACCATCATCATTATGTCTACCTCCGAGGTAACAGGATGGCACCAGTGCTTTCTCTTGTGAATCATTTTGACAGCCATGGGGGTACCTATGAGGACTTGCTGGACAGCTTGACTGTGGTGCAGCCTCCACGGCCGATGGTATTTCAAACTAGGAATTGAGAGTGGAAACTCTTTGTGACACAGAAGCTCGAAACAGTTCTGAGCTTTTCTGACTCCTCTTCATTCCCAGACCTCATTTGAGGTAACAAAGTATAAATGCTACCTAAGAGATAGAGAAAAAAGAAAGGAAAGAAAGAAAGCTATGATGAAAACTAAAATAATGAAAAATAAGTAAAACAGACAACTACATCCAAAACAAAGATGACAACTAGAGCAGGTATTTTGAAAAAACAAAACCACACACAAAGCCAAGAAAATCCAAATTAAAAGTTAGATGCAACTCACTAGGAGTGAAGAGCACAGCTCAGCACAACTAAGAAGGAATTTACTGATTCTGTTAGAAGAAAGAGGTACGAGGAAATATATAAATGATGAAAGAATTTTTTTAAAATGACAATTAGAAAAGGCAAGCAATATAAAATTACATAAAAAGAAAATGAATACCAAACAAGTAAAATTACATAAAAGCTAAAAACCTAGAGATTAACACAAAATATAACAAACCCATCAAATATTCTAGAATATAATAAGAACTAAAAAAAAAAATATCATGGAGAAAACAACCTAATGAATAATTCGGAATAATTGGGATAGGGACCTAAAAAGGGTTTTCTCAGAAGACATGGAAATCAATAAGAAATATATATAGATTTATCTATATATATAGAGAGAGATTTATATATAGATTTTATATATAGATTTATAGATTTAACATCCTTGGCTATCAGGGAGTTGAAACTAAAACTAGTTTGAGGTTTCATCTAATTCGAATCAGATGGCTAAGGCCCCAATGGTGGTCAGAGGATGTGGAGGATGGAAACGCTCAGTACACTATCCATGGAGGATATAAGCTGATTTGCCCATTGTAAACAAATGTGTGGGTGTTCCTCAGAAAACTAGTACTGGATGTGCCATGTGATCCAGCCAGTCGACACCTGGGGTATATTCAAGGAACTCTGTTTATTGCTACAGAGACACTTGCTCATCAATGTTCAGTAAGTACCCTCAGTGGCTAAGGACATTGTGGAACCCACACACAATGGAATGTTATTCAGCTGTAAAGAAAACAGGATGATAAAGTTTTCAAATACAAGCATGGAATTAGATGACTAAGTTAGCTAACACAGACTCAAGGGAACAAAAATGGCATGTTCTCATTCAGAGGCAGATCCTTGCATCAAATCTTCAGATTTATTACTACTACTCTCATAGGACAGAAAAATTTCCTTGTGTAATGACACAGAAACATAACAGTAGTCAAGCACTGGAGAATAAGTCTTAAAGTGTTCAGACAAAAACCAGGATATCTACATTGTACCCTTTGTCTCTCTATCTCTCCTTCCTACCTTTTTTCTCTCCCTCACTCCCTCACTTTATCCCTCCATGATTCAGGGACTATCATGGAATAGGGGAATATTGACATTGTAAGAAACAGAGGCTGGAAAGGGCCAGACAAAAAAAATTATCTTCTTGACAAAGCAAGAACAATACACTAAGGAATTTTCACAACAGCTGGCCACCAGCATTCCATCTGCACATGGCCACAAGCATGATATCTGCACAAAATCAAGCACTCTACCATGAATAACCCACAGTGGGAACATTGACAGTTGATGAAATCTAGGAAAGAGAGAGTCATCCTACTTAAGGATATGGCTCCTGGTAAGTCAACCACGTTTCAGTAGATACCCCAAAACACATAAACATATGACATCAGGTTATTACAAAAAGAAATGAATTTGTAGGTTGAAGGTGTGGTGGTGAGAATGGATGTGGGAGGAGTTGGGGAAGGGCAAGGAGTAACTAGCATCCAAATACATTCTATGGATGTCCAAAATTCTCAATAGATATTATAACTTTTAAAATCCACAAAAATCAAAAACAGAAAACCCAAAACAAAGCCAAAAGAGAAGCAATAAAAATATGATACATAAGAAAACCTAGAAGCACAAAAATCTGAAAGCCTAAACTAGGACAAAATTCACCAAAATGGAAACATGATAAAAACAAGAGACCTTCAAACAAAAATCTCATCATACCCTGAAAGTCAAAACCAGCCAAGCAAAGAAACCAGAAAACAAAATGCAAAGAATAAAACTTTAAAGCACAAATATCCCCAGGTTGTGTTTGTGCATAACTTTAGACCAAATATTCAGGAGGAAGAGGCAGGTAGATGTCTGAAACTGAAGCCAACCTGGTCTAGAGAACAAGTTCCAGAAGAGCCAGGGCTACACACACAAAAAAATGCATAAGTTAAAAAACAAAAACAAAAAAGAAAAACAAAAAAAGACCCAGGAGATGGGTCTTTGATAAAATCAACAAGATAGATAAACCCTTACCCACACTTTTCAGAGGGCACAGACGCACTACCAAATTTAATAAAACCAGAAAAGCAAAGGGCAACATAACAATATAACTGTGGAAATTAAAAAAATCATCAGATCCTACTATTAAACCTTCTATTCAACAAAGTTTGAAAATCTGGACAAAATGAACAGTATTCTGCATACATACCCAGTGCCAATGTGAAAACAGGATCAGATAAAGCATCTAAATCATCCCATAAGTCCTGAGGAAAAGAAGCAGTTGTTAATAGTCTCCCATCAAAAACAAAGCCCAGGACCAGATGGGTTTAGTAGGGAATTCTAACAGAACTTCAAAGAATAAGCTAATACCGATACTCTTCAATTTATTCCACGAAATAAGAACTCAAGGAACACTAAGCAAATCATTCTATGAAGCCACAATAATGCTTTTACCTAAACCAAACAAAGACCAAACAAAGAATGAGAATTTCAGACCAATCTCCCTCATGAACATTGATGCAAAATACTCAACAAAATTCCCCCAACCAAATCCAAGAATGCATCAAAACTATAATTCACCACAATCAGGTAAGCTTCATCCCGGGGATGCATGGGTGGTTCAATATATGGAAATCCATCAATGTGATCCACTCCATAAACAAACTCAAGGAATAAGACCACATGGTCATTTCATTAGATGCTGAAAAGCCTGTTGACAAAATTCAACATTCCTTCATGATAAAAGTCTTGGAGAGATTGGGAATCCAATGCCAATACCTAAACATAGTAAAAGCAATATACTGCAAACCAGTAGCCAACTCAAATTAAATAGAGATAAACTTGAAGCAATTCCACTAAAATCGGGGACCAGGCAAGGCTGCCCACTCTCACCCTATCTACTCAATAAAATACTTGAAATCCTAGCCAGAGCAATAAGACAACAAAAGTAGGACAAATTGGAAAGAAAGAAGTCAAAATATCGCTATGTGCAGATAACATGCTCTTATAATCAAGCAAACTCAAAACATCTACCAGAAAACTCCTAAAGTTAAAAAAAATTCAGCAAAGTGGCTGGATATAAAATTATCTCAAACAAATCAATAGCCTTCTTCTACTCAAAGGATAAACAAGCTGAGAAAGAAATTAAGGAAATGACACCCTTCACAATACACATGAATAACATTACATACCTTGGTGTGACTAGGATCAAGCAAGTGAAAGATCTGTATGACAAGAACTTCAAGCCTCTGAAGAAGAAAATCAAAGAAGATTTCAGAAGATGCAAAGATCTCCCATGCTCATGGATTGGCAGGATTAATATAGGAAAAATGGCCATCTAGCTGAAAGAAATCTATGGATTCAATGCAATACCCATCAAAATCCTAAATCACTTCTTAGCTATAGAGAGAACACTTCTCAAATTCACCATCCCTGAGGGTATCACCATCTCTGACCTCAAGCTCTACTACAGACCAATAGTAATAACAAGTGTTTGGTATTGTAAGGAGATAGGCAGGAAGATAAATGGAATAGAATTGAAGACCCAGAAAAGAACCCAAACACCTACGGTCACTTGATATTTGAACAAAGGAGCTAAAAACATCCAGTAGGAAAAAGACAGAATTTTTAACAAATAGAGGTGATCAACTGGAGGTCTGCATCCAGAAAAATGCAAATCGACCCATTCTTCTCTCCTTGTACAAAGCTCAAGTCCAAGTGGACCAGGGACCTACAAAGAAAACCAGACACACTGAAGCTTATAGAGGAGAAAGTGGGGAAAGAATCTTGAACACAAGGGCCCAGGGGAAATCTTCCTGGATTGAACACCAATGGATTATGCTCTAAGAACAAGGACTGACACATGGGACTGCACAAAACTGCAAATCTTCTGTAAAGCATCAATAGGACAAAACTGCAACCAACAAATTGGGAAATTTTCTTTACCAATCCTACATTCAATAGAGAGCTAATATAGAATGTATACAAAAAACTCAAGAAGTTAGACTCCAGAGAGTCAAATAACCCTATTTTTAAATGGGGTATAGAGCTAAACAGGGAATTCTCAACTGAGGAAACTCCGATGGCTCTGAAGCACCTAAAGAAATTTTCAACATCCTTAGTTATTAAAGAAATGTGTATCAAACCAACACTGAGATTCCTCCTCACACCAGTCAGAATGGCTTAGATGAAAAACTCAGGTGAGAGCAGATGCTGGAGAGCATGTGGGGAAAGAGGAACATCTGCTCAAAGGCCAAGTTTAACCTCCATTTTCCCACTGTGACCATTCCTATGAAAGAACAAAATGATCCTTAAAAAGTGGTGTCAGCCCTCTATTTTTACCATGCTGTGCATTTTTATATTCATGCATTAGGGCATGCATGTTTGCACACACATGCCAGTGCACTGTGTGAGGCAGAAAGGCAAGGTGCAAATTACCTTCCTCCTATCAAGTGGATCCTGGAAATCAAACTCAGGTCACAAGCACCTTTACATGCTGAGCCACCCTACCTGTCCATTATGCAGTTTCTTAACAGTTTTCAGACAAAGTCTATATAGTCCTGGCTGACCCACAACACAGAAATCCACCTGCCTCAGCCTAGAATTAAAGGCATGCATTCCCATAACATGTCCTGTATGTACTTAAAAGTCTAGAGACCAGATGTTCCCAATAAGCACTTCAGTTTCCCCAGCAAGTGTCCACTGCAGTGAATACACTGCACACCTAACAAAGGCGGTGGTCAGAAACTGCCATCTAAACAGCAAGGTTCTGCTCTAGCCGCTCTTCCAATTCTCTCCACCCAGGCTCCTGTGTGTGCATCTGTCATGGTTTTGTGGTATACTAACAACTTCCTAAGTCGTTAAGATTTTTTTCCTACAAATTTTAACATAATTTGCAAACATGTCTTTTCACTAACTCTACTTTGTCACACACTGGCAGCTCTCTACTCTCTAGGAAGACGGGGACATATGTCTCCTATACATTACAAAATAAGATGCACAGACACAAGGAACAATGGATAACCTTGCATTAGCAAATTTGCATTAGCATTAGGCCCTTCCTTTTCTTTCTTTCTCCCACTCAGATTCTCACAAGCAAGGTTGTATTACTCAGAAAACATTTCTCTCTCTAGTTCCAAAAGACAGCACTTCACCAGGAGTCTAAACAGGATATTCTACAATGCCCACTACTCACTATGTCTGCTGTTAACATACTTTGTGAACTTCTTCTTTTTTTTTTATACAGCTACTCACACATCTCAAATTTTTTTCTTTTTTTTATTTTTATTTTTTTTTATTTTCTATATTCTTTGTTTACATTCCAAAGGCTTTCCCCTTTCCCAGTTACCACCCACCATATGTCCCATAATTCCTCTCCCCCCCATGCTATTCCCCACTCTTTCCCCCCCCCCACGATTTCTCTGTTCTGGGTCTACAATACTGGATCCAATCTTTACAGGCCCAGGGTCCTCTCCTTTTTTTCTTCTTCAGAGTCATTTGACTTGCTAATTGTGCCTTGAGTATTTAGGGCTTCTGGGCTCATTAATATCCACTTATCAGTGATTGCATTTCGTGTGTATTCTTTTGTGATTGGGTTAGCTCACTTAGGATGATAGTTTCCAGATCTAACCATTTACCTACAAATTGCATGAGTTCATTATTTTTAATTGCTGAGTAGTACTCCATTGTATAAATATACCACATTTTCTGTATCCATTCCTCTTTTGAGGCATATCTGGGCTCCTTCCAATTTCTGGCTATTATAAACAAGGCTGCGATAAACATAGTGGAGCATGTGTCTTTGTTGTATGCAGAGGAATCCTCTGGGTATATGCCCAGGGGTGGTATACCAGGGTATGGGGATATACATTTGCCCCACATGTACATAGTAATGCTGAAACCACACACACACACACAAAACTAGCTTGATCTCAAAATATCTTCTGGTAAGAACATTCTGGTCTGAGACCTTTCTTCCCCTTCAGCCCTTGTCCTGTGTCCTGAAACACAGGCACCTGTCACTTGTCACAACTCTTCAGAAGACAACCCTGCTAACAGAGTATACAGAAGGTGTGAGTTTACTATCTACATTTGTCATACATTGGCAACCTCTTTACTACTAATAGACTAGATTCCATAGGACTCACTTGTTCAGTATGTACTGTATATAAAGTATAGATTAATACCTAGAGACTAGATACTGTAGGAATTGTGTGTGTCAAGTATGTACAATATACACAGTATAGTTAAGTTATATGAGATGGACATAGCACCTAGGCTGATGCGTAAGCTAGAAATGCCTAGCACACTAATGGAATCTTTTGGCAGTACCTTCTCTCCCACCTCTTCACTCCACTGAACAAGTACAGCCAGTACACCTTTCTCAGAGGAAGGTTAACAATTCTATTTCTACACACAGTGTTTCTCCACTTTAAAAAACTGTATATACAAAATGTTATTCTACTACTTGTACCTTTAAGTGGATTAAGCTCTTTCAGATATCTAAAAGACTAGCTGTTTCATGTAAGAACTTAACTGCTATTGACATGGCACTGGGAAATAAAACTGGATGCAAAGAAATGCTTGTTATCTGGGGGATTTTCTAAAGATAAACATTTGGGCTTCCACCCACGTTCTTTTCCCTTCACTGGTAGAAAAATATAGGCTTGTGTAATGCTCAGAATCAGCTGAACAAATTCCTATCCCAAAGCTATTTACATAACCTCATTTTCTATAGATTTTAATGGTGTACACTGTTATGTGCTAAATTTACTACTTTCTCATACATTGGCAAGCTTTTTAACAACTAAAATATAGATGTTGAAAATTAGGACATATTTTTCCATTATATAAAATATACATACAACAAAACAAAATGCAAGTATATAGAAATGGCCTCTGGAAAGGTCCCATATACACACACTGCTATATGACCATGGTCACTGCCTCCCAGCACCTCCTCCAAACCCCTGAGCAAGAGCAGACATTTCTGCTCAGAGGGGCTCATCACTCTGCTCCCAAAGACAATGGTTTGTGAGTTTTCACAAAAAGATATTTATAAGGTGATATTTCTCTACCTCTACATTTAACATACGTTGTATACTCCTAAACATTTAGCTAGACCAGATGTTTTGAAAAAGGACTGTTGTCCACTATGTACAGAGCAGGCCAGGAAATGGCACACAGGTAACAAAAGTAAATAAAAATTCTTTAACAGAAACTGTAAATAAACCTCTTGTTCTACTGATTCTACTATGTCATACACTGGCAACCTCTTTTAACACCTAGAGTGACTAGATGTTGTAAATTAGGACCCCTTTGTCCCTTACAAACACTATGTACACAGAGAAGCAAACAAAATAGGCTAGTGGTTCCTTTCCTTCCATGGACCATGATGCCTTAGAGATCTGCATTTCCTTCTCCTGGGAACCAGGACACACACAGTGTGGTCAACTTAGAAGAGATTTTGCTATGCCTCTCCAAACAATATTTCAAAAGAATCCTAACTAAAAGTTATTTACAGAATATTTTACTACTTATAAAATATGTGAAGCACTTCAGAGCAGCTAGAAAGACATTCTCAAATAACCTGGCATTACTTAAATGCACACACACACACACACACACACACACACACACACACACTAACACAAATACAAACACCTCACCCCACTACATCCTCAACATAGATAGGCGTTCACCTCTCTCTGTACCCCACTCCTCCTAAATCCTGGTCCCCACATGGAAACAAGAAACACAGTCTTAGGCCGAGAAATGTACATTTCAGAAGTGTACAACAAGGCCATATGTTGCTAACTCGGCATCCAGAGGGTTCTTCATGGCAAAATGACATCTACTAGCCTGGTGCTTACACTCAGCATGACTATCGAAGTGGATATCGATGCCCTTAGAGCTTTTACATCAGGAAACTGTGCTACTCAATTCCATACACCAGGGCCTATACCTTCTGTTCTGAGTCCTCAGTGTTTTCCCTGAGATGTAGCCTTGGTGTTCCTTCTACACAGGTATTAGCCCCATTGTAAGTAAATGGCTAAAGACCTGACCACACTTGACCATAACGGAGTGGGGAGTCATGCCCAAGCCTACAATGCCCTGACTGCACAAGCCTCCTTAAAGAATCTCTTCATTCTTTTTGGTGTTCCTATAAATGTGTGAAAAGCACATATGTGTGTAGAAAGAGGTTTGTATGTATAATATATGCCTGTGATGTGTGTGAAGTGCATGTATGTCTGACATGTGATGTGTATGAGGTGAGGGTTTATAATCACTATATGAATATGGTACATGTATAGTTTATGCAAATGTTTGTGTAGTGTGTATATGTGTGCAAGTGTTGGTTCCTTTAGTTCTTCCATTAGTTGGCCTGATGCAGACAGAGAAAACAGCATGGCCTCCCCTGGAGAGTTTAAGCATCCAGACCCAGAGGGTGGTCTTGCAAATGAACATGTTCTGGCTAGAATCAAATTCAACACTTTAATGAACAACATTCCCATTCCACGGGAAGCAAGACCATAAGAACACCAGAAAACACATGGATATTTCATCACATGAGAATTCTTATATGGAAAAGCAACCTAGTGCCTGGGAATCTGATCATTCTGATTCCAGCCTGCTCTGGAACCAAATCCACTATTCCCCTGCTGAAAGCACGGGCATTCCATATCTCTCACTACCCATAATCAGCTTGTCCTCTGCCAGAACTGTCCATGACTGCATCTCAAATTGTACAACATAGTCAAACAAGGGGACAACCTGAAAGAAGCCAAGGTAACTTTCCTCCCTTGACTTCAGCCAGCTGTTATCTTAGCCTTATTCTCCTTGCATAAGAATAAAAGTGGAGAGGCAGCCTGGTGGAGATGCTCCTGCCAGAAAGGACAGATGGAAGACACAGGCAAACTGCTCTGCCGGTGTGTCTGAGGACTGATCTCCTGATGCCTGTCAGAAATGCTCAGGAATGGGCTCTGCAGCTGTGGTGAAGCTTAAGCATCTAGAAATGAGAGACTATCTTGTGGTGGGTGGGTGGGTCAGACCAACAGGATCAAGAGAATCCACATAACACAATCAAGAATAATCAGATAAAAATGACTGATGTGGACTGGGCTGTGACTGAGTGGCACATCACTGCTTGGTGTATAGTTATTTTCTCACTTCCATGACATAATATGGTACAAAGCAACTGGGGAAAGGGAGGGAGGGTTTGCTCACAGGTTGAGAAAACACAGCCCTGCAAAACAGAATCCTCTATGGTGGTAGGAGCATAAAGTGGTTGGGCAGATTGTAACCAGAGTCACAAAGTATTGGGTCTGGAATACTGGTGTTCTCTACCACTCCCCTCTTTCCCTTCAATGTGGGGCACTAACCAATAGAATACTGCTGCATTCATGGGGTGGGGATTCCCCTCATCAGTTAAGTCTCTCTGGAAATACCCACAGACAGTGGCCAGAAGTGTGCATCCTAAGTGGCTCTACAACCTGTGAAAATGGCCATCAAAATTAACTATCACATTTAGTATGTGCAATAGAAAAAGAGAAAAGAGGAGAAAAATGAGGAATGCATGAGAGGGAAATGGGCCAGTGAGAGGGGAAGAGGGAGGAAAAGAAGAAGGGAGGGAGGAAAAGAGGAAGGGAGGGAGGTAAAGAGGAAGGGAGGGAGGGAGAGAGAGATACAGATACAGAGACAGAGACAGAGAGACAGAGATCAATTGATCTATTGATTGGTTTTCTAGGAATACAACCCTGCTGCCTTGATTTGATACTTCAGATTTCCAGAAGTGTAAAGTATAAATATATGTTGTTTCAAACCAATAAATGTGTGGAGATTTTGAAGTTAAAGATGAAAGGTTGTGAATGGGTGTGTTGTTGGGAGGGACACTGAAATGCATCACTGGGGAGTGAAGAATTTTTCATGGAAGTTATTCAAGGTATAGACAGACAGAGTCACAGGTATGGCTGTGTCTCCAGAGCTCTTTCAGGACCCAGCCCCACAGACAGACTGTGTAGTGGGGACTTTGAAGAGAGGAAATTAGGGCCTCACAGCAGAAGTGGGGGTATCTGCTTATGTTTTCAAAAGATAGGGGATGTCTCACAGTACAAGCCTGCAGCCAGACTTTCTAATTCCTAGGCAGGAGGCAGAGATGTTGGTGGGATTAGGATGTTTGGCTTCTAACACCCCCTGAGATGTAGGCCAACTTCTCCCCCTTTGTGTAACTGGACTACTTCACTTTCTGCAAAACCCCACCCCTCCTTCTCAATACAACCAACTCTCCCACCCAAAACCTTAACCCTCCCACATCCCCACACTTCCACAAACTTTCCTCCATCACTGATCTTTAAAAAGAAAATTCCACAACCTTTGTTTCCTCCTGTTGCTATAGCTAATCACAGCAACCTGGAATCTATCCCCATTTGGGTAGCATTCACAGGAGACTTGCAATGTGTATTACCCACAATACCCACAAACCATATAAAATAACTGGTGTGACTCTAACTAAGCAAGTGAAAAATCTCTGTGAAATGTACTTCAAGTCTATGAAGAAAGAATTGAAGATCTCAGAAGATGGAAAGAACTCCCATGCTCAAGGATTAGCAGGATTAATACAGTAAAAATGGCCATCTTGCCTAAAGCAATCTACAGATTCAATGAAATCCCAATCAAAATTCTATAGAGTTAGAAAGAGCAATTTACAAATTTATCTCTAATAACAAAAAACAGGATAGAGAAAACTATTCTCAACAATAAAAGAATTTCTGACAGAATCACCATCCCTTACATCAAGCTCTACTTCACAGCAACAATGATTAAAACTGTATGGTATTGGTACAGAGACAAGCAGGAGGATCAATGGAAAAGAATTGAAGACCCAGAAATGAACCCACACACTTATGGTCACATGATCTTTGACAAAGATTATAAAACCATCCAATGGGAAAAAAGACAGCATTTTCAACAAATGGTGCTGGATCAACTGGCAGACAACATGTAGAAGGATGATAATTGGTCCATTCTTATCTCCCTATATAGAGCTCAGGTCCAAGTTGATCAAGGACCTCCACATAAAACCAGATATACTGAATCAAATAGAAGAGATAGTGGGGAAGAACCTGGAGCCCATGGGCAAAGGGGATAATTTCCTGAATACACCAATAGCTTATGCTCTATGATCAAAAATTGACAAATGGGACCTCGTAAATTTGCAAAGCTTCTGTAAGGAAAGGACACAGTCAATAGGACAAAATGACAACCAACAGATTGGGAAAAGATCTTAACCAATCCTACCTCCAATAGAGGGCTAATACCCAATATACACAAAGAACTCAAGAATTTAGACTCCAGAGCACCAAATAATGCTATTAAGAAATGGGGTACAGAGCCGGATGGTGGTGGTGCATGCCTGTAATCCCAGCACTCGGGAAGCAGAGGCAGGCGGATTTCTGAGTTCGCGAGGCCAGCCTGGTCTACAGAGTGAGTTCCAGGACAGCCAGGTCTACACAGAGAAACACTGTCTCGAAAAAAACCAACAACAACAAAAAAAGAAATGGGGTACAGAACTAAACATAGAATTGTCAACTGAAGAATACTGGATGGCTGAGAAATACCTAAAGAAATGTTCACCATCTTTATTTATCAAGGAAATGCAAATCAAAACAACCCTGAGATTCCACCTCACACCAGTCAGAATGGCCAGGATTAAAAACTCTGGACAGCAAATGATGAAGAGGATGGAAAGAGAAACACTCATCCATTGCTTGTGGGATTGCAAGCTGGTAAAACCACTCTGGAAATCAGTTTGGTGAGGACCCAGCTATACCAGTCCTGGGCATATACCCAGAAGATGTTCCAACATGCCATAAAGACATATGCTCCACTATGTTCATAGAAGCCTTATTGATAATAGGCAAAAGCTGGAAAGAACTCAGATGTCCCTCGAAGCCTTATTGATAATAGGCAAAAGCTGGAAAGAACTCAGATGTCCCTCAACAGAGGAATGGATACAGAAAATGTGGTACATTTACACAATAGAGTACTACTCAGCTACTAAAAACAATGAAATCCTTAGGCAAATGGACTGAGCTAGAAATTATCATCCTGAGGGAGGTAACTCAATCGCAAAAGAACACACATGGTTTCCAATTGCTGAGATGTGGATATTAGACCAAATCTTAGAATGCCCAAGGTACAACTCGCAGATCACATGAAGCTCAAGATGAAGGCATACCAAAGTGTGGATACTTTGACCCTTATTGGAAAGTGGATCAAAATGCCCATGGCTCACAGCCAATCAATAGAATGTGAATAGATTCCCCAATGGAGCAGCTAGAGAGAGGACCTAAGGAATTGAAGAGGTTTGCAGTGCCACAGGAAGAACAATAATATAAACTAACCAGAACCACAGAGCTCCCAGAGACTAAACCACTGGACAAAGAGTACACATGGAGGGTCCCACAGCTTGGGCTACATATGTAGCAGAAGAGCATCCATGAGAGGACAGGCCATTATTCTTGTGAAGGCTCGATTCCCCAGAATAGGGGAATACAACTCAGGAAACTGTATGTGTGTGTGTGGGGGGGTTGAACAGGGAGAGGAGGAATAGGATAGGTGGTTTTCCATTGGGTAACATGATAGGGGGTTAACATTTGAAATGTAAATAAAGCAAATATCTAATTAAAAAAGAAAAAAGGAATATACATATAAAAAAGTAAATAATGGTAGATTATGAAATATAAGAGGTCTTGTTCTTCTCTGGCTATATTTACTCATGTAATAAAAGAGTACATGTTAAAATAAATAGATATTAGCCCAAAGCTCAGAACACCCAAGAAACAATTCACATGTCAAATGACGCCCAAGAAGAAGGAAGGAGAAGCACCTGACCCTAGAAAGGCTCAATGCAGCAGTGTAGGGCGATACCATGACAGGGAAGCAAGAAGGGGTAGATTGGGGAACAGGGGAAGGAAAGAGGGCTTATGGAACTCTAGGGGAGGAGGGATCCAATAAAGGGGAAATCATTTGAAATGTAAACAAAGACTATATCAAATAATATATATGCATATGCACATATATAAAACATAATGAGCCAGATATTAAAGAGCCCCCCACCCCACAAAAAATTATACCCAAAGATTTTGACAGATGTTTAGCAAAAATTTTACATTTAATGTATGCCTAATAACCCCACCACTTGTTTTGTATTACACTATCATAGTTTACAAGAGAGTATTAGCACAATGTTACTATGATTACTGAGTCATTTAGCATACTCTGCTCCTAAATGGCAATCTTTGATATAACAATACGGTTTTAACAGCCCAGTAAAATATCAATTTGAAACCAAAAAAAAAAAAAACTCAATTTAACATACTCCCGAGGATCTAAGCCAATACAATGAATCCAGAAACAAGAACAACAATAACAACAACAACCACAACAACAACAACAACAACAGAAACAACAATCAAGGAACAGGTACTTGCAACATGAAAGAAGACCATCATTGCTCAGTGATCTTGTGATTATATACATAGGAAAACTGAAATACAAATGAAATCATTACAACTCATGAAGTACAGCAGGGATACATGATCTATGAGAACAGGACACATCAAGTACATGCCTATATACACATGAAGTAAAAATCTAAGGATTAAATCAAGAATGAAATACTTGTAGATTAAATATTTGGCAGCAAGTTTAACAAAAAAAATTATAAAATTTATGCAACAAAAATTGTGCACTGAAATATTGTAATGAATAGAGGGACATCCATTTTGTGCAGGGCTGAGCACTTCTAGGATGCTGGTGCTCTTAAGAACCAATCAAAACCTGCAAAAAAGATCTTAAAAAAGAGACCAGACAAGACTCCACCAATAACAGTTTTGCCTCCAATGGTTCTGCACAGACTTTTGGTGACCCAGGAGACATTGTGCAGAAACAGGAAGTGAGAGCCTATCAGTGACCACTGGTTCCATTGCATTTCCCTAGTGGTTGACTTCCATAGGAATACACTCCAGAGGCAGAGACTCTTAATTGGCCTCCAACTCACTAAATAAATAAATAAATAAATAAACAAACAAACAAACAAACCACATAGAGCCTGAGGAAAATGCTGCGCTAAGTACACAAGATGAGAGAGGAGCAGAGCAGAGCAGAACTGAACATAGCTGAGCAGAGCCCTGGTCACCATCATCTTTGCTGAAACATCCAAGATCAGGTTCCTTTGTTTCCTGTGCCTCCTCCCTAAGTAGTTCTCTGAAATCTGTGACATGAGGCTGGTGACAAGGTGACAATCTCTTCACCAACTGTAGAATCAGTATCAGCAAAGCCAACTGCTCCTACTAAGAAAACTGGCATCAGGTACAGTCAGGGAGGGGATACGACACTAACACAGGAACAGAGACTCTGTGCTCAAGGAGATGGCTGGACTCCACACAGGTGAACAGCACCATGGGCTACGAAGGTGACTGCCAGTGTCCCATCCCCAGACACAGCCAGAAGGCACAAACACACACACACACACACACACACACACACACACACACACACACACACCAGATTACTATGTCCAGCCTAGGCTCACCTGGGACTGGATCAGCTCTTGCCAGGCACCCCTGAGGTGGACTGAAATGTGAGGCTCCTTCCAACCCTGACTAGATGAAGGGGTACCTCCCTCTGCCAGGTTGTTTCATCTAGGGCTCAGGGAAGTCCTTCACACTGGAATTCCAGTTCTCATCTGGGTTTCTAGTTCATGAAGGTGGCTTTATCAAGGCCTGCTTCTGCTGTGGCAATGCAGGGGGACCTGTAGACTAGTGAAAGCTGTGCTGTGTTTCCCCTCACACCACATCCCCTCACCCATCAGAACCTCAGCTGTGCAGACAGGAAAGCTTCTTCACTGAGAAAACACACACACTCTAGGATCACTTGTTCTTAGCTGACTTGAAAATCGCTGATCAGATATGGATTGGTGTGTGTGTGTGTGTGTGTGTGTGTGTGTATGCCAGGTGTGAGTATGGAAGGATGGGTGAGCCTATGTGTGATTGAGTGTGAATAAAACCATGCACACCTGTCCATCCCTACACAGGTAGAAGTGGATGGCTGATATGTATATCTCCCTGACTTGCCTTCCTGGATCCACAGTTGCAGGGGAACTCCAGCTGCTCTTCATTGATCTGCATGATTACCAAAGATAGCACCAGGGCTTGATTACCCCAAACAGTGACTCCAGACTCCATATGATCGAGGAATCTGACAACTAGCACCCTGCTTGTAATGGGGGAAGATGGTGAGACCACAGGCAGGACAGCTGTAGGGACTAACATTAGTCTTGGAGGCTGTAGCCACAGCTCATCAGCCCTCAGGGAATCATCTTCAAGCCCTGATTCCTACTCTGAGTGGTGGTGAAAATCCACAAGGTAACAAGGGCATTTAGTCTTGCCTTTAGGGTATCAAGACCTTACTGATTGTGACAAGACCAAAAGGGTTCTTTTCCCACATAGCCAGGGCCGCTGACAGGGAGAGAAGCATAAGAGGATACAAAATAATAATGGATGATTCCCAAAATAATGATGTCATTGGAGAGATACAAACCTCAAGTGGGTGGCACTGAGGCCTGGATAGAAAACTCTCAGCAGAAGGGAGCCCTTCAAGGTCCCAAAATAAAAGTGGGGCTCCTATTCCTATTGCTTTCTCCCTTAAGGGGCCATATCAGGTGGCTACCACACTTTTCCTATCCCTGTGGCTTAACCTTGGTTGGTATAAACGTCCTACTTAATCTTGGTGCCAGATTTCTAGTGAGCATCGAAGCCAAGCCTCTGCCAGTTCCACATACAGTCCTAACCCCAGGTCCTACCTGACCCTGCTCTGAGCTTTCCCTTTATGACCCCACTTAAGGCAGAACTTGTAGTCCCAAGGTGTAGTCAGTAGCAGCTTGCTCTCTCCTTCCTGGGGGTGTTGCTAGGCAGATGATTACTCTGGAGTTTTCAGTGGCTACACACAAATCCTTTTCATTACTTGGTTTGCTGTGCATCCCCCCTGCTGTTTATTCCTTCAGCAACATCTGCTGTTTGCCCACCTCTTTGTGTCTCTGCCCATCTCTAAACAAGTGACCTTCAGTACAGACTTGTGTCAGGCATTCTAGTTTTTGAAGAGTGTGGGGACGCAGCAGGTGCTCAGAATATTGCATTAGTGGGATCATCTACAGCAGGCACTGCCCACTCCCCTATGCGCATGCCACTCATTTTCCCTGTGGGCAATGGGGAGTGATGTTGACAGAACTCAACCACGGTGGCTGATGTGGGTCAGTCCTGCTGGCACAAGCACTTTGCATGACAGTTATGACTTTGAACTATGTTCTCTTCTTGTTGACATGGGATCACACTGTGCAACCCATATTGATTTCAAAGTTATGATCTTCATAAAACAACCTTAGAAATGTTGAAAGAAAGTCTCATCAGTTCAAATGAGAGGTCTTAAAAATCCTGCAGCCTTTCCTGTATTGAGAACTTCCCATCCTCTACACAGCACTTAGCAGAGGGGCCTTTAGAAAGGGATTGGGGGTTGAGATTCCTCACCTTATAAGTGGCTTGGATCATTTATGGACACAGGACTTAATGGCAAGAGAGGACACGTTTATAAAAACAAGTCTCTCTTTTCCTTGTCTGGATACTGTGAAGCAAACTGTTTGTTTTAACAGGTACTTCCTGCTGTGATGCTCTGCCTCCCCATAGGACTAACCCAGGGAAAAAGTCACCCACTGGCTGTGAACTCAAAAACAGTGAGCAAAAAGGAAACATCTTTATAACATGATTAGCTTGGGTGTTTTGTCATAAAAATGGAAATCTAAAGTGGAACCATGGAGCTAATGTTGGAGTGTCTCTGATGGCACAGAGTTCACACACCTTTGCTAAGTGCATGGGAAGCATTTGGAGAAGGTTTTAGAGGCAACCTGCTGGTGAAATGGGCAATATTCTAATGGTGTGAAGTGTCATTGTGATAGAAACTTGACAAAAGTGATAGGACTGAGGATTCTGATTGGAGGCAGACTAGAGGAGACTCCTCGTATAATATATCCTGGAAAACAACACACTCACACACATGCATGCATGTATGACACATTTGCAAATACAAACATACTATCGCACATATGCACACACACACACACACACACACACACACACACACACACATAAAAATGCATGCACAGTAATGTATGCATGCTCAAACATAAGTGCCACACATCTGTTCCCTGAGAGCTCCTGAGGCAGAATCTAAATGAGGTAAAGAGAGCAGTTTAGAGAATGTTGTCCCCTGAAGAGCCTGGTGACATAAAGAAGCCAAGGGATTAATAAGAGGACAACTGGAATGATGTTGTGAGGGCAGCTCAGGAATCTGAGACCCATCAGAGAGATGGGTGAAAGCATGATTGCTTCAGTGCCTATGAGATGAGGTTCTCTAGGAACTGTCTAGTATAACAGCATTTGGGGTTGGCATAATTGGGTAATCTGCCTGTGGCAGAGCACATCTGGTCTGTGTCAGTAGAGCTTGTCCTCTCACAGAGAACATCACTTCTCTCTCCCACACACATCCACCCTCTGACTCAGATCTGACTCATATGCCGAGGATATTTGCCTGTGAAAGGACATAGGGGAATAATACTGCCCCATGGATCTAAAGAGGAAAATGTCATGAAAGTGAGAGTGAACACCATGTATGATATAATTATTGTCCTGTAGGTCAGGATGGAACTGTGAATTCACACAACCATGGGATACAGACCTTCCCACATCTGCAAGAATTTACAGGGTTAGAGTACTTGCCTCTGTGGAAGTGGATATCTTCACTTGCTTCCTTCCTCAAGGCTGGAATCAGGACTATGAACAAAGCATGATTGAAATGAAACATAATGTATTTGCACAAGGACTCTTTCTGAGGTCAGGGTCTCCACTTGAGTCCTCTCCAACACTGTGACTTTAGAATGGTATCATCAGGCTCCTCTAGTGATCTTCTCAAATGCAACAACACACATGAGAGGGACTCTGAGAAGCTCAGCTGCACAGGGCATCTCTCCAGCTGGTGTTACCCTGTTCCACACTGCACCACAAGCTGCCTCCGCCTCTAGGAAGCTCTTCCCCCATCTCCTAGCTCCCCTATAACACCCTTTCCTCCCTCAGCATCTACTCCTCTGTCTTTGCATACTTTCTTGTCCTAGCAGGGTCAGTACTCTCTGCTGTCTCCTCATTCAACATGCAGGGAACTCACATGAGATCCCGTCTCAGATGCTAGATCTGTAGGTGGATTCAATTTAACCATTGTTCCACAATGTCTAGACCTCGCTTCCCCATGCACCTTCCAATATATATAAAAAGAAGTATAATCTGCCAGTTGACACAGACATGAGAAAAATTGATAAATTCAAATACAGAAATGTACCTGGACTGTGCCAGATGCTTTTTTTCCAGATGCCCTCCCCAGGTTTCAGTTCTCAGGGGAGACTCTGTTCTGCCACAGGTGAGGTTTCTTTAGGGTTGGAATGCAGCAACACAGCTTCCTCAGGACATTACTTATCTTCCTGGTCCCCCCCCTTAGAGTTCTAGGCAGACGCCTGCTGGGGACAGCTTGTCCTTTGCTGAGGCACTGGGCTTGTATTCTGTACTCACATTGCTGCTGCTATTCATCCAGGGGACACTCCTAGAATGTATGTGGCCTTGGCCCATTGTGGGTGTCATCTGCAGTAGCCTACACAGAGGAAGGCTGGGCCAATTGACTCTTCTCTCTCTTTTCTGAACACTGAACATCCTTCTGGTCAGCCTTCACTTGTGGAGGAGGTCTAGAGTAGTGTGATTTCGCTTTCTCTCCTCCTTTGTCCTAGTTGGAAGTAGCAGGATCATCAAGGGAAGGGAATGGAGTCATCAATGGATTCATGGGCTGAGCACATGTTGTGCTGTCATACTCCAGAGGAGCCTGCCTTTTCAGGAAGCAATAAGTTGCCATGGCTTGATTGTACTTTCTCTGACATAAAGGATCTTTGATGTTTTAGACTCTGAACCCAATGTGTCCCAGGGGTTTTACAATTGCTTGGTCTGGCCTGAGAGGTAACAGCTCCTGACAGGGATCTGGGAATCTCTCTGAGTCTTGTGTGGAAGCTCAGCTTTTACCCTGTGTTCACTTGGGTGCTGAGCACAAAGATGATGATTTTTATTGTTCCATTCCTATGTATCATGATATTGCCTGGCTTCAGGTGTCTATGAACTATGCCCTGGTTCATGGCACTTATTTCCTTGAATATTGCCCAAGCTTCATCCTCCCAAAGGGAGCCATCATGATGGATGTATGCATAAAGTAATATTCCCTTGGCCAACACCATGATGAGGTAACTACTCTTCTCAGTCTCAATACCTTGTTGGAGGGACATAATGTTGGGTTGATTGACCATCATCATTATGTCTACCTCTGAGGTAACAGGATGGCACCAGTGCTTTCTCTTGTGAATCATTTTGACAGCCATGGGGGTACCTGTGTGCCCTGCTGGACAGCTTGACTGTGGCGCAGACTCCATAGACAATGGTCTTTCAAACAAGGAACTGAGAGTAGAAACTCTCTGTGGCACAGAAGCTCGACTCAGATCTCAGCTTCTCTGACAACTCTTCACTCCCAGACCTCATTTGGGTTAACAAAGTGTAAATGCTACCTAAGAAAAAAAAGAAAGAAAGGAAAGAAAGAAAGCTATGATGAAAACTAAAATAATGAAAAATAAGTAAAACAGACAACTAAAATCAAACAAAGATGACAACCAGAGCAGATATTAAGAAAAACTAATCAACACACAAAGTCAAGAAAATCCAAATTAAAAGTTAGCTGCAAGTCATTAGGAGAGAAGAGCATAGTTCAGCACAACTAAGAAGGAATTTGCTGATTGTGTTAGAAGAAAAGGATAAAAGGAAATATATAAATGATGAAAGTAATTTTTTTAAAAAATGACAATCAGAAAATGCAAGCAATGTAAAATTAAATAAAAAGAAAAGAAATACCAAACACATAAAATTACATGAAAGCTAAAAACCTAGAGATTAAAACAAAATATAACAAACTCATCAAATCTTCTAGATTATAAAAGGAACTAAAATGAAATATAATAGAGAAAACACCCTAATGAATAATTGGGAATAATTGGGAGAGGGATCAGAAAAGGGTTTTCTCAGAAGACATGGAAATCAATAAGGAATATATATATGTACATATATATGCATATAATATATATTAATACATTATATATATATATATATATATATATATATATACATATTAATGTTTACCATCCTTGGCCATCATTGAGTTGAAACTAAAACTAGTTTGAGACTTCATCTAATTTGAATCCGATGTCTAACGCCCCAATGGTGGTGAGAGCGTGTGGGGGATGGAAACCCTCAGTACACTATCCATAGCAGGATATAAGCTGGTTTGGCCATTGTAGTCAAATGTGTTGGTGTTCCTCAGAAAACTAGAACTGGATGTGCCATGTGATCCAGCTAGGCGACTCCTGGGATATACTCAAGGAACTCTGTTTACTGCTGCAGAGACACTTGTTCTTCAATGTTCAGTAAATACCCTCGGTGGCTAAGGACAGTGTGGTACCTACACACAATGGAATGTTGTTCAGCTGTACAGAAACCTGAAATGATGACGTTTTCAAGCACAAGCATGGAATTAGATGGTTAAGTTAGCTAACATAGACTCAAGAGAACAAAAATGGCATGTTCGCATTCAGAGGCAGAGCCTTGCATCAAATCTTCAGATTTATTACTACCACTCTCATAGGACAGAGAAATTTCATTGTGCAATGACACAGAAACATAGCACTGGTCAAACACTGGAGAATAAGTGTTAACAAAGTGTTCAGACAAAAACGAGGATATCTACATTGTACCCTTTGTCTATCTATCTCTCCCTCCCGTCTTTCTTCTCTCCCTCCCTCCCTCCCTTTATCCTTCCATGGCTCAGGGACTATCATGGAAAAGGGGAATAGAGACATTGTAAGAAACAGAGGCTGGAAAGGACCAGACAAAAAATTATCTTCTTGAAAAAGTAAGAACAATACATTCAAGAATTTTCACAACACCTGGCCACCAGCATGACATCTGCACATGGCCACCAGCATGACATCTGCACAAAATCAAGCACTCTCCCATGACTGACCCATAGTGGGAACATCGACAGTTGATAAAATCTAGGAAAGACAGAGTCATCCTACTTAAGGGTGTGGCTACTGGTAGGTCAACCATGCTCTAGTAGATACCCCCACACTCATGAATATATGACCGCAGGTCATTTTAAAAAGGCATGAACTTGTAGGTTGTGCTTGTGGTGGTGAGAATGAATGAGGGAGGAGTTGGCAAAGGGCAGGGGGTGAATAGGATCCAAATACATTCTATGGATGTCCAAAATTCTCAATAGATATTATAACTTTTAAACACCGCAAAAATCAAAAACACAAAACACTAAACAAAGCCAAAACAGAAGTAATAAAAATATAATAAATAAGAAAACCTAGAAGCACAAAAATCAGAAAGTCAAAACTAGCACAAAATTCCCCCCAAAATGGAAACATGATAAAAACAAAAGAGACTTTCAAACAAAAATCTCATCATACCCTGAAAGCCAAAACCAGTCAAGCAAAGAAACCAGAAAATAAAATCCAAAGCATAAAAATTTAAAGCTCAAATATCCCCAGATTCTGGTTGTGCATACCTTTAGACCAAGTATTCAGGAGGCAGAGGCAGGTAGATGTCTGGGACTGAAGCCAGGCTGGTCTAGAGAACAAGTTCCAGAAAAGACAGGACTACACACACACACACACACACACACACACACACACACACACACAAAACATGCATAAGTTAAAAAACACAAACAAAAAACAAGCAAAAAAAAAAAAAAAACGAAACCAAGAGTTGGATCTTTGAGAAAATCAACAAGATAGATAAACCCTTACCCAGACTTATCAGAGGGTACAGAGGCACTACCAAATTTAATAAAATCAGAAATAAATCAGGAAACATAACAACAGAAACTGGAAATTCAAAAAAATCATCAGATCCTACTATAAGACCTTATATTCAACAAAGTTTGAAAATCTGGACAAAATGGACAGTATTCTAGATACATACCCAGTGCCAATGTGAAAACAGAATCAGATAAACCATCTAAATAGTCCCATAATTCCTGAGGAAAAGAAGCAGTTGTTAATAGTCGCCCATCAAAACAAAGCCCAGGACTAGATGGGTTTAGTGGGGAATTCTATCAGATCTTCAAAGAAGAGCTAATACCGATATTCTTCAATCTATTCCATGAAATAGGAACTCAAGGAACCAAATCATTCTATGAAGCTACAATAATGCTTATACCTAAACCAAACAAAGAAGGAGAACTTCAGACCAATCTCCCTCATGAACATTGATGCAAAATACTCAACAAAATTCCAGCCAACCAAATCCAAGAAGGCATCAAAACTATAATTCACCACAATCAGGTAGGCTTCATCCCAGGCATGCATGGATGGTTCAATATACAGAAATCCATCAATGTGATCCACCACATAAACAAACTCAAGGAAGAAGACTACATGGTCATTTCATTAGATGCTGAAAATGCTTTTGATAAAATCCAACATTCCCTCATGATAAAAGTCTTGGAGAGTTCAGGAATCCAATGCCCATACCTAAATATAGTAAAAAGTAATATACTGCAAACCAGTAGCCAACATCAAATTAAATGGAGAGAAACTTGAAGCAATTCCATTAAAATCAGGGACCAGAGAAGGCTGCCCACTCTCTCCCTATCTATTCAATATAGTACTTGAAGTCCTAGCCAGAGCAATCAGAAAACAAAAGTAGGTCAAAGGTATACAAATTTGAAAGGAAGAAGTCAAAATATCACTATGTGCAGATAACATCACCTTATTACTGAAGCGACACCAAAACATCCACCAGAAAACACCTAAAGCTAAAAAATAAATTCAGCAAAGTGGCTGGATATAAAATTAACTCAAACAAATCAGTAGCCAGCTTTCCTCTACTCAAAGGATAAACAAGCTGAGAAAGAAATTAGGGAAATGACACCCTTCACAATACTCAGGAATAATATTACATACCTTGGTGTGACAATAACCAAGCAAGTGAAAGATCTGTATGACAAGAACTTCTATCCTCTGAAGAAAGAAATCAAAGAAGATCTCAGAAGATGGAAAGATCTCTGATGCTCATGGATTGGCAGGATTAATATAGGAAAAATGGCCATCTAGCCAAAAGAAATCTACAGATTCAATGCAATCCCCATCAAAATCCCAAAACACTTCTTCTTAGAACTAGAGAGAACACTTTTCAAATTCATCTATGAATAACAAAACCCAGGATAGCAAAAACTATTCTCCACAACAAAAGATCTCCTGAGGGTATCACCAGCCCTGACCTCAAGCTCTACTACAGAGCAATAGTAATAAAAACTGTTTGGTATTGGTATGGAGACAGGCAGGAACATCAAAGGACTAGAATTGAAGACCCAGAAAAGAACCCACACACCTATGGTCACTTGGTATTTGACAAAGAGCTAAAAATATCCAGTGGGAAAAGGACAGCATTTTTGACAAATAGAGGTGACAAACTGGAGGTCAGCATGCAGAAAAAATGCGAGTCAACCCATTCTTCTCTCCTTGTGCAAAGCTCAAGTCCAAGTGGACCAAGGACCTACAAAGAAAACCACACACACTGAAGCTTATAGAGGAGGAAGTGGGGAAATAATCTTGAACACAATAGCCCAGGGGAAATCTTCCTGAATTGAACACCAATGGCTTATGCTCTAAGAACAAGAATGGTCAAATGGGACTGCACAAAACTACAAATCTTCTGTAAAGCAAAGAACAGAGTCAATAGGACAAAACTGCAACCAACAAATTGGGAAAATACCTTTACCAATCTACATTCGATAGAGGGTTAATATTGAATGTATACAAAGAACTCAAAGTTAGACACCAGAGAGTCAAAAAACCTTTTTTTAAAACCGGGGTACAGAGCTAAACAGAGAATTCTCAACTGAGGAAACTCCAATGGCTCTGAGGCACCTAAAGAAATTTTCAACATCCTTAGTTATTAAAGAAATGTATATCAAAACAACACTTGAGATTCCACCTCACACCAGTCAGAACGGCTAAGATGAAAATCTCAGAGGAGAGTAAATGCTAGAGAGGATGTGGGGAAAGAGGAACACTTCTCCATTGTTGGTGGGATTTCAAGCTGGTAAAACCACTCTGGAAATCAGTTTGGTGGTTCCTTAGAAAATTAGTCATAGAACTACCTGAGGACCCAGGTCTACCACTCCTGGGCATATAACCAGAAGATGCTCTAACATGCAATAAGGACACATGCTCCATTATGTTCATAGCAGCCTTATTTATAATAGCCAGAAGCTGTAAAGAACCCAGATGTCCTTCAACACAGGAATGGATACAGAAATGGTTGTAAATATACACAATGGATTACTATTCAGCTATTAAAAACAATGAATTCATGAAATTTTTAGGAAAGTGGAAGAAATAGAATGTGTCATCCTGATAGAGGTAACCCAATCACAAAAGAACATACTAGGTATGCACTCACTAATAATTGGATGATAGCCCGAAAGCTCAAAATACCCAAGTAACAATTCAGAGTCCACATGAACTTCAAGAAGGAGGACTGAAGTGGGGGTGCTTTGTGGTTGGTTTTCGGGGAAGTGGGAAACTGGGAAAGGTCTTAGCATTTGAAATGTTAATGAAGATTATATTCAATAAAAAAATTACTATTACCACCACATCCTAATCTATTGAAATTAAAAATATGAGAAATTAGAAATTTGTTGATTGTCACCAACTGGAGTCTCTAATTTGGAAATAGCATAAATATGTCCAATATTGTACAATCCTTATATACTTTCTTCTTGTTCATACAGGACAATCGCCTTGAAATCATGCTTCTCACATCTAAGCCTCTCTCTTAATTGGATTGTTTATTTGATATTTTTACTCTATACCATGATTCAGAACAGCTTACATATTTAAAAATTATTTATATAGCTAAAAAAGTAGACAATTAATTTGAGAGTTGGATGGTAAGAGAACAACAAAGAATGAGACTGAATATTTTGGTTGATATTTAAGATTATTTTATCAGCTATGAAGATGACTTTATAAGGTACTCTTTTTCTGAGATGGATACTTTTCAAAATTACCACACCCAATGAACAAGAATGTTTCCCCCAACTAATATCTGTGCCACCCTCCAAGAAGAACCATTATTCATTGAAACTGTTGATGAATGACTTCGTGGATAGTCTATTTTAATACACACACCCTTTCTTAAATGAATGTAACCTGTACCCAGTGGGCTGGGAATGATGACAATCACTCAAGTCAAATAGCTTTGACCATAGCAGGAAATCTGTATATAAATAATTGTGCCTACAATCCATTCCTTAGCACAGCAGAACTGTGCTTAGCTACTATGGAGCAAAAGTTCTTTGGTGATGTGAGGGACAAAGTAGTACACACTTAATTACAATGAACTCCAATGTCTAAAAATTTTTCTTTTTTTTAATTAAGAAGATTTTGCTTAGTTTTATAATATGTCCATTATAGGAAACAAAACACAGGAAGGCAAGAACAAAGTCACCCAGTCTCAGGCAGCTCAGCTTGATGTGTCTTTTGAGATCCTGCAAGTATACATACACTTGAGTAATTGAGATTATATAGTATGGAACATGCTTCCCCACATTATGAATATTCACCAAATAAAACTACACAAGAATTTTGATAACCAAGAAAACACCATGGCATCTCAATCTGTCAGACAAAATTGTAGTCCTGTCTTCCTTGGCAACAGAAATTTCATAGAAGGCAAAAACGGCAGCAGGGCTCTAGATAGATGAACTGGCAAAGTTACAATAAAATTCTGCATTCACTCAGTCTCAGCTCACAAAGACACACGAAGCAACAGGCCACACTAAGTATAGCATTCCTAAGCTTATCATCAGATCTACACACTAGCATATGTGAAGAAGGGGTGTTCTCACACAACAAATGTATTCCCACAGAGCAGCTGGGAGATGCACCTCTGGCAGGGGCTCTCATGACTTCAGTCTCAGTACACTGTGAACTTCTCTGCCCCTCCAGTCAGCCTAGCAATATGGATTTCCCACACTGTCCAGATATGGCTTAACAGTTCTATGTTCAAGAGGAACTCTTTTGTCAATTCTACCCTATCCACTTGCTCTACTTTAACCATGTGTTCTCCTTTAGGACATAACAGTCAGGTGACCACTGTGCATAAGGAACACAGGTATTTTACCAAGAGGCCCTTGGGTACAGCTGTCCTCTGAATGTCATGATACAAAGGGTCTTTTCCTCATCTGTCCTCTTCCCTACACAACTCCTAAGTGCAGATGATGCTAGTGAGAGGATGAACAAAGACCACACCCAGAAGACAGCCCTGCCCAAAGCCTAGCCTAACCTTTCACTACTTTTAAAATCCTTTAGACACTGAAACTTACTACCTGGTAACATCAACTGAAATGCACACCTAACCTATGGCTAGACAACTTGAACCAACCAACAGATCCAGTGCCTTTTTCTGAGGAATAATCTTTGCGCTAGCCCACCTCCATCACCTAGTAAAAGCATCTGCTCAAAGACCAAGTTTAACCTCCATTTTCCCAGTGTGACTATTCCTATGAAAGAACAAAATGATGCTTAAAATGTGGTGTCAGCCCTCTATTTTTACCATGGTGTGCATTTTTATATTCATGCTTTAGTGCATGAATGTGTGCACACGCCTGCCACTGCACTTGTGTGAGGCTGAAAGGCAGGCTGAGAATTGCCTTCCTTCTATCGAGTGGATCCTGGAAATCAAACTCAGGTCACAGCTTGGTGGCAAGCACGTTTACATGCTGAGCCACCCTACCTGTCCATTACCCAGTTTTTTACTGTTTTCAGACAAAGTCTATATAGCCCTGGCTGACACACAACACAGAGATCCACATGCCTCAGCCTAGACTTAAAGGCATGCATTACTACATCAAGTCTAGTATGCACTTAAAAGTCTAGAGACCAGAAGTTCCCAATAAGCACTTCAGTTTCCCCAGCAAGTGTCCACTGCAGTGAATACACTGCACATCTCACAAAGGTGGTGGTCAGAAACCGCCTTCTAAACAGCAAGGTTCTACTCTAGTCACTCTTCCAATTCTCTCCACCCAGGCTCCTGTGTATGCATCTGTCATGTTTTTGTGGGATACTGACAATTTCACTTCCCAAGTGGTTAAGTTTTTTTCCTACAAATTTTAACCTAATTTATGAACATGTCTTTGCACTAACTGTATTTTGTCATGCACTGGCAGCTCTCTACTCTCTAGGAAGACTGGGTGCTGCAAATTTGGACATATGTCTCCTATACATTACAAAGTAAGATGCACAGATACAAGGAACAATGGATAACCTTGCATTACCAAACTTGCATTAGCATTAGGCCCTTCATTTTCTTTCTTCCTCCTGCCCAGACTTTTGCAAGCAAGACTGTATTGCTCAGAAGCTGTTTCTCTCCCTAGTTCCAAAAGACAGCACCTCACCAAGAGTCTAAACAGGACATTCTACAACACCCAGTAATCGCTATGCCTGCTGTTAACATACGTTGTGTACATCTAAACACCTAGGAGGATCTGATGTTTCAGATGGGGATATACATTTGGCCCACATATATATAGTAATGCTGAAACCACACACACGAAACTAGTTTGATCTCAAAGTGTCTTCTGGTAAGAATGTTCTGGTCTCAGATCTTTCTTCCCCTTCAGCCCCTGTCCTGTGTCCTAAGACACAGGCTCCTGTCACTTGGATGATACACCTTCACAACTCTTCAGAAGACTACCCTGCTATGAACTAACAGAATATACAGAATGTGTGAGTTTACTAACTACTTTGGTCATACATTGTCAACCTCTTTACTTGCTACACACTAGATTCCATAGGACTCACTTGTCCAGTATGTGCAGTATATAAAGTATATATTAATACCTAGAGACTACATACCATAGGACTCGTGTGTCGAGTATGTACAATATACACAGTATAGTGAAGTTATATGATATGCACATAGCACACAGGCTGATGCAGAAGCTAGAAATGCCTAGCACACTAATGGAATCTTTTGGCAGTACCTTCCCTCCCACCTCCTCACTCTCCAAACAATATTTCAAAAGAATCCTAACTAAAACTTATTTACAGTAATGTTTTACTACTTATAAAATATGTGAGGCACTTCAGAGCAGCTAGAAAGACATTCCTAAATAAACTGGCATTTTCAAACTGACTGAAGTGCACACACACACACACACACACACACACACACACACAAATACACACACAGATAACACAAACAGAAACATGGTGGGGGGTACCAAATGAAAAATAAAATGCAAACACAACAACAGAATGAAAGAGAGAGAGAACTCTTCACATGACCATTGTGGCTCTAGACCTCTTGCTCCTCCTGCTGGATCCTCTAAGCTACTGAACAAACTGGGACTAGTGTAGCTCCTGGGTCTTTCTAGAGGAGACCTAAACAATTCCATCTCAAAGTCACTTGTAGAAGACATGTCTATGATCTTCTTTTTATGGTGACACAAGTGATCCCCTACCTCTACTTTACCCTGCGTAGGCAATCTCTACAGCTAGATGTCCAGATTTAGCCAAAAGTCTAAAAGGGTCTGGGGAAAGGTTGGGAGCAGCTTTTTCATATTATATGCACAGGCCATCTGGGGTGGCAGGTTAAGTCTTCACCAGCGTTTCCGAATGGCTGCACACGGTTGTCTTTTCTCGGCCTCTCTTGGGTGGAAGGAAGACTTGCAACCCAGCAATCGATCATTCTCTCCTTGATTGGGGTCCTGTTCACCTTCGTCCCGGCCCTCTGAGGCCTCTGTTCATCCAGGTCTGAGCGCTCGTCCATTGACTGTCCCCTCCCAGCGATGGCAGAGGGTTATTGGACAGACATGCCTCCTCAGGACTCAGAAGACCTGAAAACCCAGCCTTGGCCTTCAGTGGCCACGATTCTTGCTGCCATGACAAGCTAGCTGCCACCCTGAGATGTCCTCAGAGGTATAGCTCGGGCTTCTCAGTGGGCCAGACCGTGGAGAACAGGGGGCGGGTGGAGACGAGGAGGCCACGCACAGAGGCCGCTGCCATCCAGGCCCATCTTTGGCACAGAAACAGATGCTGTAAAATCTCAGTGAGGCTCAGTTGGTGGCTGCCTCTAGGACAAGGGTTCCTAATGTCCCTAGGATCTGGACCGAGGCTGCCCCCGGGCCCCACCCGCAGCTCACCCAGCACAGGCCTAGGCTGTGGAGGGCCCAGTTGAGAGAAGGACACACTATCTAGTTAACTGCACTCTCAGCCAGAAATCCTAAAAAATGTTCTTATTTTGGGTTTCTACCACAGTAAGAGCTAAGATTTTAAGCTCTACTAAAAACACAATGAGCAAACAAATAAAAAGACTTTATCTTTTTTCTTCATTTAAAGCAATACCCATCATTTTTATAAGTGGTATAAAAATATATACTGGAGGATCCCGGACCAGTGATAGCAGCAGGCCTCCAGGCAACCAGGACAGAGCTGGAAAAGTGCAGGTACACAGACCCCATCTGGGGCCACCGCGTGGGGGGATCTGCTAGGCTCTCACTACTAGGCAGGCCCAGCGGAGCCCACCGAGGCTCTGCTGCACTCCCCTGCACTTCCCCGAGACCTCAGGCCATGCACCAAGGCAGCGGGTGGCAGCCAGCACGTGATCCCATTGAGCAGCAATCACGCATAACCACCAGTAGAGAAACAACAGGTGAGCCCAGCCTCACAGGAGATTCAAACACCAGACAGTGACAACAAGGTCAACTAACACCAGAAATAACCAGATGGCAAAAGGTAAACGAAGGAACGTCACTAACAGAAATCAAGGCAACATGACAGCATCTGAACCCAGTTCGCCAACACCAGGAAGCCCTGAATACCCCAAAACACCAGAAAAACAAGACTTGGATATAAAATCACTGGTCAGGATGCTGGTAGCTGAACACATAGAAAAATCTCGTAAAGAAATAGAGGAGAAAATGGATCAAAAGTTAGAAGCCTTTACAAGGAAAATACAAAAATCACTTCAAGAAATTCAGGAGAAGATGGATCAAAAAGAAGAAGACAATAAGGAAGAAAGACAAAAATCACTTAAAGAAATACAGAAGAACGTGGGCCAACAAGTAGAAGCTATGAAAGACGAAACACAAAAATCTATTAAAGAAATACATGAAAACACAAGCAAGCGAAAGATCTGAGCATATCCATCCAGGTACTAAAAACAGAAGTAGAAACAACTAAGAAATCGCAGAGGGAGACAACATTGGAGATAGAAAACCTTGGGAAGAAATCAGGGGCCATAGATGCAAATATCAAAAATAGAATACAAGAGATAGAAGACGGTTGTGAGCCAATATGTGGTTGGTGGGGTTTGAACTCAGGACCTTTGGAAGAGCAGTCAGTGCTCTTACCCACTGAGCCATCTCTCCAGCCTCACACAATGGAGTACTATTCAGCCATTAGAAACAATGAATTCATGAAATTCTTAGAGAAATGGATGGAGGTGGAGAATGTCATACTAAGTGAGGTGACCCAGTCTCAAAAGAATACCCATGGTATACAGTCACTGATAAGTGGATATTAGCCTAGAAGCTTGGAACACCAAGGACACAAATCACATATCAAGTGATGTCTCACAAGAAGAAAAGAGTGGACACTGGTGCTAGAATGGATCAAAACATCATTGTGGGAGAGTACAAGAACAGTAAAGTGGGAGGGGGTGGATGCGGGAGCAGGGGGAGGGAAAAGGACATGTGGGACCTTTGGGGGTGGGGAACCAGAAAAAGGGAAATGAATTGTAAATATAGAATATATACAATAAAAAAAAGAGATAGAAGACAGAATATCAGAAGCCAAAGATACCATAGGAACCATTGATTCAACAGTCAAAGAAAATACTAAATGCAAAAAGGCTGTAACCCAAAACATCCAGGAAATCCAGGACACAATGAGAAGACCAAACCTAAGGATTATAGGTATAGACGAGAGTGAAGATTTACAAGTTAAGGGGCCAGCAAATATCTTCTACAAAATTATGGAAGAAAACTTCCCCAACCTAAAGAGAGAGATGCCCATGAATACACAAGAAACATATAGAACCCCAAACAGACTGGATCAGAACAGAAATACATCCCGTCACATAATAATCAAAACTCCAAATGTACTAAACAAAGAAAGAATATTAAAGGCAGCAAGAGAAAAAGGCCAAGTAACGTATAAAGGAAGACCTATCAGAATAACACCAGACTTCTCACCTGACACCATGAAAGCTAGAAGATCCTGGGCAGATATAATGCAAACTCTAAGAGAACACAAACTTCAGCCAAAACTACTTTACCCAGCAAAGCTTTCAATCGCCATAGATGGAGACATCAAGGTATTTCATGACAAAACCAAATTTGCACGATATCTTTCCACAAATCCAGCCCAACAAAAGATAATAGGGAGAAAACACCAAGACAAGGACAGAAACTACACCCGGGAAGAAGCAAGATAGAAATCTCTCATCAAACCCAAAAGAAGGTAACCTCTCGAATATAAAAAATAAATAAAATAAATAAATATAATTTCAAAAATGTCTGGAGGTAATAATTACTATTCCTTAATATCTCTTAACATCAATGGACTCAATTCCCCAATAAAAAGACATAGATTAACAGACTGGATATGGAAACAGGACCCTACATTTTGCTGCATACAGGAAACACATCTCAGTGTTAAAGACAAACACTGCCTTAGAGTAAAAGACTGGAAGACAATTTTACAAGCAAATGGTCTCAGGAAACAAGCTGGAGTAGCCATTCTAATATCAGATAAAATTGACTTCCAACCTAAAATCATCAAAAGAGACTCAGAAGGTCACTTCTTGCTGGCCAAAGGGAAAATCCACCAAAAAGAGCTCTCAATACTGAACATCTATGCTCCAAGTGCAAGGGCACCCTCATTCGTAAAAGAAACCTTACTAAAGCTTAAAGCACACATTACACCTAACACAATAATTGTGGGTGACTTCAACACTCCACTCTCCTCAATGGACTGATCAGGAAAGCAGAAATTAAACAGGGACACAGTGAAACTAATTGAAACTCTGGACCAATTGGATTTAACAGATATATATAGAACATTTCATCCTAAAGCTAAAGAATATATGAACTATGGTGGGTGGGAACTGGGAAAGGGGAAAGCCTTTGGAATGTAAACATAGAATATAGAAAATAAAATTTAAAAAAAAAAGAAAATGTGGTATATTTATACAGTGGAATACTACTCAGCAATTAAAAATAATGAATTCATACAATTTGTAGGTAAATGGTTAGACCTGGAAAATATCATCCTGAGTGAGCTAACCCAATCACAAAAGAATACACATGAAATGCAATCACTGATAAGTGGATATTAATGAGCCCAGAAGCCCTAAATACTCAAGGCACAATTAGCAAATCAAATGATTCCCAAGAAGAAAGGAGAGGACCCTGGGCCTGGAGAGATTGGATCCAGTTTTGTAGAGAAACTGTGGGGGGAGGGGGAATGATTGGGGAACAGTTGGGGGGGAGAGGAACTATGGGACATAGGGAGGGAGGAACTGGGAAAGGGGAAAGCCTTTGGAATGTAAACATAGAATATAGAAAATAAAAATTAAAAAAAAAAGAAAGAAAGGAGAACGTGGCCAACAAGTAGAAGTCATGAAAGAGGAAACACAAAAACTTTTAAAGAAATACATGAAAATACAAACAAGCAAGTGGAAGATCTGAGCAGAACCATCCAGGATCTAAAAACAGAAGTAGAAACATCTAAGAAATCGCAAAGGGAGACAACTTTGGAGATAGAAAACCTTGGGAAGAAATCAGGGGCCATAGATGCAAATATCAACAATAGAATACAAGAGATAGAAGAAAGAATCTCAGATGCCGAAGATACCATAGAAATCATTGATTCAATAGTCCAAGAAAATACAAAATGCAAAAAGCTTATAACCCAAAACATCCAGGAAATCCAGGACACAATGAGAAAACCAAACCTAAGGATTAAAGGCATAGCTGAGAGGGAAGATATACAACTTAAAGGGCCAGCAAATATCTTCTACAAAATTATGGAAGAAAGCTTCCCTAACCTAAAGAGAGAGATGCCCATGAATATACAAGAAGCCCACAGAACTCCAAATAGACTGGACCAGAACAGAAATACCTCCTGTCACATAATAATCAAAACCCCAAATGTACTAAACAAAGAAAGAATATTAAAGGCAGTAGGAGAAAAACGCCAAGTAACATGTAAAGAAGACCTATCAGGATTACACCAGATTTCTCTCCTGAGACCATGAAAGCTAGAAGACCCTGGGCAGATATCATGTAGACTCTAAGAGAACACAAACTTCAGCCAAAACTACTATACCCAGCAAAACTCTCAATTGTCATAGATGGAAAGAAAAATAAATAAATAAATGTTTATCTCTCTCTGTAAATATATATATATATATATATATATATATATATATACTGATTTGAAAATAATAAAAACTAAAATTAAAATTAAAAAATGAATAAGCAATGGTCAAGCTGACTGATGGTCTGAAAACTTTCTATACACCGTTATTCTCTGTGCCTGTGTCAGTAGAGCTTGTTCTCTCACAGAGAACATCACTGCTTCTCTCTCCCAACACACATCCTCCCTCAGACTCAGATCTGACACATTCCCCGAGGACACTTGCCTGTGTTAGGACATAGGGGAATAACACTGCCCAATGGATCTAAAGAGGAAAATGTCATGAAAGTGAGAGTGAACACCATGTATGATATAATTATTGTCCTGTGGGTCAGGACCTAACTGTGACTTCACACAACCTTGGGATACAGACCTTGCCACATCTGCAAGAATTTACAGGATTTGAGTACTTGCCTCTGTGGAAGTGGATATCTTCACTTGCTTCCTTCCTGCTGGCTGGAATCAGGACTCTGAACAAAGCATGACTGATGCAAAACATAATGTATTTCCACAAGGCTTCCTCCTGAGGTCCGGGTATCCACTTGAGTCATCTCCAACACTGTGACTGTAGAATGGTATCATCAGGCATCCTCTGGTGATCTTCTGAAATGCAACAACACACATGAGAGGGACTCTGAGAAGCTCAGCTGCACAGGGCATCTCTCCATCTGGTTTTACCCCTTTCCACACTGCACCACAAGCTGCCTCCTCCTCTATGAAGCTCTTCCCCCATCTCCTAGCTCCCCTATAACACCCTTTCCTCCACCATCTACTCCTCTTACTTTACATACTTCCTTGTACTACCAGGGTCAGTATCCTCTGCTGTCTCCTAGTTCAACGTGCAAGGAACTCACATGAGATGCCTTCTGAGATGCTAGATCTGTGGGTAGATACAATTTAACCATTGTTCCACACTGTCTAGACCTAGCTTTTCCATGCATCATACCATATATATAAACAGAAGTATAATCTGCCAGTTGACACAGACATGAGAAAATAGATAAATTCAAATAAAGAAATGTACCTGGACTGTGCAGGATGCTTTCTCTCCAGATGTCCTCCCCAGGTTCCAATTCTGAGGGGAGACTCTGTTCTGCCACAGGTGAGGTTTCTTTTGGGAGGGAATGCAGCAACACAGCTTCCTCAGGGCATTACTTCTCTTCCTGGTCCAACCCTTATAATCTCTAGGCAGACGCCTGCTGGGGACAGCTTGTCCTTTGCTGAGGCACTGGGCTTGTCTTCTGTACTCACATTGCTGCTGCTATTCATCCATGGAACACTCCTAGAATGTATGTGGCCTTGGCCCATTGTGGATGTCATCTGCAGTGGCCTTCACAGAGGAAGGTCAGGCCAACTGCTTCTTCTCTCTCTTTTCTGAACACTGAGCAGCCTTCTGGCCAGAGACAGACCCTTCACTTAAGGAGGAGGTGTAGAGTAGTGTGGGTTCGCTTTCTGTCCTCGTTAGTCCTACTTGGAAAGTAGCAGGATCATTAAGGGAAGGGAAGGTCATCATCAATGGATTCATGGGCTGAGAAAGTGTTGTGCTGTAATATGCCAGAAGAGCCTGCCTTTTCAGGAAGCAATAAGTTGCCATGGCTTGGTTGTACTTTCTCTGACATAAAGAGTCTTTGATTTTATGACTCTGAACCCAATGTGTTCCATGGGTTTTGCAATTACTTGGTCTGGTCTGAGAGGAAACAGTTCCTGACAGGGATCTGGGAATCCATCCAAGTCTTGTGTGAGACAGGAATGCATCATTGCTTCAGCAACTGTCGGCCTATGTTTCAGGTTGTCTGTCATTAAGAGACTAAGCAGGCCTCTGAATTATATTGACATGCCAGTGGGAACAGGATACTTCCCTGACAAAACCAGTCTCTGAAGCTGTTGGACCTTCACAGCAACAAATGGAACCCTGCCAGCTATCACAAAATACGGGACCATTTCTAGGGCCCATATATCAACCTTGGAGACATCATAGAATCTGCCAAGGAGGATCTCAGGAACAGAATCTAGAAAAGTCCCATAGTGAAAGCTCAGCTTTTGCCCTGTGTTCACTTGGGTGCTGAGCCCAAAGTTGATGATTTTATTTTTCCATTCCTGTGTATCATATTGCCTGGCTTCAGGTGTCTATGAACTATGCCCTGGTCAAGGCAGTAGTTCATCGCACTTATTTCCTTGAATATTGTCCGTGCTTCATCCTCCCACAGGGAGCCAGCATGATGGATGTATTCATAAAGTAATATTCCCTTGGCCATCACCAAGATGAGGTAATTACTCTTCTCAGTCTCAATACCTTGTTGGAGGGACATAATGCTGGGTTGATTGACCATCATCATTGTGTCTACCTCCAAGGTAACAGCATGGCACCAGTGCTTTCTTTTGTGAATCAATTTTACAGCCATGGGGGTACCTGTGAAGCCTTGCTGGACAGCTTGACTGTGGCGTAGCCTCCATGGCCGATGGTGTTTCAAACTAGGAACTGAGAGTAGAAACTCTCTGTGTCACAGAAGCTCAACTCCAATCTGAGCTTTTCTGACTCCTCTTCACTCCCAGACCTCATTTGAGGTAACAAAGTATAAATGCTACCTAAGAGAAAGAAAAAAAGAAAGAAAAGAAAGAAAGAAAGTTATAATGAAAACTAAATTAGAAAATGCAACAATGTAAAATTAGATAAAAAGAAAATGAATATCAAACAAATAAAATTACATAAAAGCTAAAAACCTAGAGATTAAAACAAAATATAACAAACTCATCAAATCTTCTAGAATATAAAAACAACTAAAAAAAATCATAGAGAATACAACCTAATGAACAATTGGGAATAATTGGGATAGGAATCAGAAAAGGGTTTTCTCAGAATACGTGGGAATCAATAAGAAATATATATACATATTAATGCTTACCATCCTTTGTCATCAGGGAGTTGAAACTAAAACTAGTTTTAGATTTTACCTAATTCGAATCAGATGGCTAAGGCCCCAGTGGTGGTGAGAGGATGTGGGGGATGGAAACCCTCAGTACACTATCCATGGAGGATATAAGCTGGTTTGGCCATTGAAAACAAATGTGTGGGTGTTCCTCAGAAAACTAGAACTGGATGTGCCATGTGATCCAGATAGCCAACTCCTGGAATATACTCAAGGAACTCTTTTTACTGCTGCAGAGACACTTGTTCATCAGTGTTCAGTAAATACCCTTGGTGGCAAAGGACAATGTGGTACCTACACACAATGGAATGTTGTTCAGCTGTAAAGAAAACTGAAATGATAAACTTTTCAAGTACAAGAATGGAATTAGATGACTAAGTTAGCTAACACAGACTCAAGAGAACGAAAATGGCATGTTCTCATTCAGAAGCAGATCCTTGCGTCAAATCTTCAGATTTATTATAAATTTATAAATTTATTATAGATTTATTATAGGACAGAGAAATTTCATTGTGTAATGACACAGAAACATAACACTGGTCAAACACTGGAGAATAAGTGTTAACAAAGTGTTCAGACAAAAACCAGGTTATCTACCTTGTACCCTTTGTCTCTCTATCTCTCCCTCCCACCTTTCTTCTCTCCCTCCCTCCATCTTTTTATCCCTCCATGGCTCAGGGACTATCATGGAAAAGGGGAATAGAGACATTGTAAGAAAAAGAGGCTGAAAAGGGCCAGACAAAAAAATTATCTTCTTGACAATGCAAGAACAATACACTCAAGAATTTTCACAGCAGCTGGACACCAGCATGACATCTGCACAAAATCAAGCACTTTCCATGACTGACCCATAGTGGGAACATTGACAGTTGATGAAATCTGGGAAAGGGAGAGTCATCCTATTTAAGGTGTGGCACCTGGTAGGCCAATGACGCTCCATTAATGCCCCCACACTCATGAACATAAGACAGCAGATTATTTTAAAAAGACATGAATTTGTAGTTTGTGGTTGTGGTGGTGAGAATGGATGTAAGAGGAGTTGGGGAAGGGAATCAGGTGATTGGATCCAAATACATTCAATGGATGTTCAAAATTTTCAATAAATATTAAAACTTTTAAGCACCACAAAAATCAAGAACATAAAACCCCAAAAAAGCCAAAACAGAAGCAATAAAAATATAATAAATAAGAAAACCCAGAAGCACATAAATCAGAAAGCCTTTAGAAACAATGAATTCATGAAATTCTTAGAGAAATGGATAGAGCTGGAGAACATCATACTAAGGAGGTAACCCAGTCTCAAAAGAATATCCATGGTATGCACAAAATGATAAGTGGATATTAGCCTAGAATCATGGGACACCAAAAACACAATTCACATACCAAATGATGTCCAACAAGAAGAAAGGTGTGGACACTGGTGCTGGAAAGGATCAAAGCAACAGTGTAGGGGAACACCAGAACAGGGAAGTGGGAAAGGGTGGATGGGGGAACCCGGGAAGGGAAAATGGCATGTGGGACCTTTCGTGTGTGTGGGGGGGGTAGGAAACCAGAAAAAGGGAAATAAAATGTAAATATAGAATATACGCAATAAAAAAATTAAAAAAAGAAAACCTAGAAGCACAAAAATCAGAAAGCGAAAACTAGCACACAATTCCCCAAAATGGAAACATTATAGAAACAAAAGAGATTTTCAAACAAAAATCACATCATACCTTGAAAGCCAAAACCAGCCAAGCAAAGAAAGCAGAAATTACAATGCAAAGCATAGCTTGCTCTGTGATTCTCCCAGGCCCCTACACTGACAGTTGCCATTTTGCGCCCTGGTCACAGGTAGAGAGGTGCAGCTATCCAGACTTAATCGGGGCCTGCCATCCCTCAGGTGGGAACCCGCCAGGCTCATGCCAGTAACCAGAGCCGGGGTGGCTCAGCAGAACATCTCCACGGTGTGGCTGGGAGCTGCTTGCCCCATGGTTCTCCCAGGCCCCTACAACAACGGACTCCATCTTGATGCTAGGTCACTAGTAGAGAGGGCCAGAGACGCAGACTTAATTTGCGACTACCAGCACTCTGGTAGAATTCTGCCAGGCTCTTGCCAGTGGCCAGTGCCTGGGCGGCCCAGCGGGACATCTCCACGGCCACCGGGCCTTATACCAACTCAGTTGGGAACTGCCTACTCTGAGGTCCTCTCAGCACTCTCAGCAGTGGTCTCCATCTTGCCGCCTGGTCATCAGTAGAGAACCAACAGGCAGGCCCAGCCTCACAGGAGGTTCAAAGACCAGCCAGGGACAACAAGGTCAACTAACGCCAGAGATAACCAGATGGCCAAAGGCAAACGTAGGAACGTTACTAACAGAAATCAAGGCAGCATGCCAGCATCCGAACACAGGTTGCCCACAACAGGAAGTCCTGGATACCCCAACACACCAGAAAAACAAGATTTGGATCTAAAATCACTGGTAAGGATCCTGATAGCTGAACACATAGATAAATCTCTTAAAGAATTACAGGAGAAAATGGATCAAGAGTTAGAGGCCCTTACAAGGCAAATGCAAAAAAACACTTAAAGAAATTCAGGAGAATATGGATCTAAAAATGGAAGCCAATAAGGAGGAAACACAAAATTCACTTAAAGAAATACAAGAGAATGTGGGCCAACAAGTAGATGTTATAAAAGAGGAAACACAAAAATCCCTTAAAGAATTGCATGAAAACGCAAACAAGCAAGCGAAAGATCTGAGCAAAAACCATCCAGGATCTAAAAACAGAAGTAGAAACAACTAAGAAATCATAAAGGGAGACAACTTTGGAGATAGAAAACCTTGGGAAGAAATCAGGGGTCATAGATGCAAATATCAATAATAGAATACAAGAGATAGAAGAAAGAAACTCAGATGCCGAAGATACCATAGGAACCATTGATTCAACAGTCAAAGAAAATGCAAAATGCAAAAAGCTTGTAACCCAAAACATCCAGGAAATCTAAGACACAATGAGAAGACCAAACCTAAGGTATAGATGAGAGTGAAGATTTACAAGTTAAAGGGCCAGCAAATATCTTCTACAAAATTATGGAAGAAAACTTCCCCAACCTAAAGAGAGAGATACCCATGAATATACAAGAAGCCTACAGAACTCCAAACAGACTGGACCAGAACAGAAATACCTCCCATCACATAATAATCAAAACCCCAAATGTACTAAACAAAGAAAGAATATTAAGGGCAGTAAGAGAAAAAGACCAAGTCACATATAAAGGAAGACCTATTAGAATTACACCAGACTTTTCATCTGAGACCATGAAAGCTAGAAGATCCTGGGCAGATATCATGCAGACTCTAAGAGAACACAAACTTCAGCCAAAACTACTATACCCAGCAAAACTCTCAATCGCCATAGATGGAGAAACCAAGGTATTCCATGATGTAGTGGCTATTCCTGGTTGTCAACTTGACTATATGTGGAATGTAGAATTGGAAGGATCACCTATGATCCTAATCTGGAGGCTCAGAGATGTAAGTTTCTGACCTGGACTTAGCATGGAGATCTTGAAGCATGGATTCCAGTTCAAGATCATCTGGGATTAAAGGCATGGATACACACACCTTTAATCTGGGCTACACCTTCTACTGGAGACATATATAAGAACATTGAAAGAAGGAAGACTCATTCTTCCTTGCCGGCTTGCCTCCTGGGACTGACCAACTGCAAGATCCTTGGACTTCCATCCACAGCTGCTGCTGACTACTGTTGGGGAGTTGGACTACAAACTGTAAGTCATCAACAAATTCCCTAACTACATAGAGATTGCCCATACGTTCAGTGACTCTAGAGAACCCAGACTAATACAGAAACCAAGTTCGCATGGTATCTTTCCACAAACCCAGCCCTACAAAGGATAATGGAGGGGAAAACACCAACTCAAGGAGGGAAATTAAACCCAGGAAGAAGCAAGATAGAAACCTCCTCTCATCAAACCCAAAAGAAGATAACCTCTCAAATATAAAAAATAATTTCAAAAATGTCAGGAGGTAATAATTACTATTCCTTAATATCTAACATCAATGGACTCAGTACCCCAATAAAAAGACATAGACTAACAGACTGGATTCGGAAACAGGACCCTACATTTTGCTGCATACAGGAAACACATCTCAATGTCAAAGACAAACATTACCTTCGAGTAAAAGGCTGGAAGAAAATTTTTACAAGCAAATGGTCTCAGGAAAGAAGCCCGAGCAGCCATTCTAATACAAGATAAAATTGACTTTCAACCTAAAGTCATCAAAAGAGACCCGGAAGGTCACTTTTTGCTGGTCAAAGGGAAAATCCACAAAGAAGAACTCTCGATACTGAACATCTATGCTCCAAATGCAAGGGCACCCTCATTCATAAAAGAAACTTTACAGAAGCTTAAAGCACACATTGCACCTAATACAATAATTGTGGGTGACTTCAACACCCCACTCTCCTCAATGGACCAATCAGGAAAGCAGAAACTAAATAGGGACACAGTGAAACTAATTGAAACTTTGGACCAATTGGACTTAACAGATATATATAGAACATTTCATCCTAAAGCAAAAGAATATACATTTTTCTCAGCACCACATGGTACCTTCTACAAAATCAATCATATAATTGGTCACAAGACAGATGTCAACAAATACAAGAAGATCAAACTAATGCCATGTCTCATATCAGATCACTATGGAGGTCTTCAATAGCAACAAAAATGACAGAAAGCTTACATACACATGGAAACTGAACAATACTCTACTCAACAACACATTAGTCAAGGAAGAAATAAAGAAAGAAATCAAAGACTTTTTATAATTTAATGAAAATGAAGGTACAACTTACCCAAATCTATGGGACACAATGAAAGCAGTGCTAAGAGGAAAACTCATAGCTCTGAGTGCCTCCAAAAAGAAACTGGAGCGAGCATACACTAGCAGCTTGACAGCACACCTGAAAGCTCTGGAACAAAAAGAAGCAAATTCACCCAGGAGGAGTAGAAGCCAGGAAATCATCAAACTAAGGGCCAAAATCAATCAAGTAGAAATGAAGAGGACCATACAAAGAATCAACAAAACCAAGAGCTGGTTCTTTGAGAAAATCAACAACATAGATAAACCCTTAGCCAGACTAACAAAAGGGCACAGAGACAGTATCCAAATTAACAAAATTAGAAATGCAAAGGGGGCTATAAAAACAGAAACTGAGGAAATTCAAAAAAATCATCAGATGCTACTACAAAAGCCTATACTCAACACAACTGGAGAATCTGGAGGAAATGGACAATTTCCTAGACAGATACCAAATACCAAAATCAAATCAGGATCAATTAGATCAGTTAAACAGTCCCATAACCCCTAAAGAAATAGAAGGGGTTATAGAAAGCCTCCCAACCAAAAAAGGTACGGGACCAGATGGTTTTAGTGCAGAATTCTATCAGACCTTCAAAGAAGACTTAACACCAATACTCTGCAAACTATTCCACAAAATAGAAACAGAAGGAACACTGCTCAAGTCATTCTACAAGCCACAATTATGCTGACACAAAAAGATCCTACAAGGAAAGAGAACGACAGGCCAATTTCCCTTATAAATATTGATGCAAAAATACTAAATAAAATTCTTGCCAACTGAATCCAAGAGCACATCAAAAGGATCATTCAACATGATCAAGTAGGCTCCATCCCAGGGATGCAGGGATGGTTCAATATACGGAAATCCATCAATGTAATCCACTACATAAACAAACTAAAAGAAAAAAAAACACATGATCATCTCATTAGATGCTGAAAAAGCATTTGACAAAATCCAGCATCCTTTCATGCTAAAAGTCCTGGAAAGAACAGGAATTCAAGACCCATACCTAAATATAGTAAAAGCAATATACAGCAAACCAGTAGCCAACATCAAAATAAATGGAGAGAAATTTGAAGCAATCCCACTAAAATCAGGGACTAGACAAGGCTGCTCTTTCTCTCCATATCTTTTCAATATAGTACTTGAAGTTCTAGCAAGAGCAATTAGACAACATAAGGAAGTCAAAAGAATACAAATTGGAAAGGAAGAAGTCAAACTATCACTATTTGCAGATGACATGATAGTATACTTAAGCAACCCAAAAAACTCCACCAGAGAACTCCTACAGCTGATAAACAAATTCAGCAAAATAGCTGGTTATAAAATCAACTCAAGCAAATTGGTAGCCTTGTTGTACTCAAAGGACAAGTTGTACTCAAAGGACAAGCAGGCTGAGAAAGAAGTTAGGGAAATAACACCCTTCACAGTACCCACAAACAATATAAAGTATAATGGCATGACTATATCCAAACAAGTGAAAGATCTGTATGACAGGAACTTCAAGTCCTTGAAGAAAGAAATCGAAGAAGACCTCAGAAGATGGAAAAATATTTCTTGCTCCTGGATTGGCAGGATCAATATAGTAAAAATGGCCATCTTGCCAAAAGCAATCTACAGATTCAATGCAATCCCCATCAAAATCCCAACTCAATTCTTCATAGATCTAGAAAGAGCAATTCTCAAATTCATCTGGAGCAATAAAAAACCCAGGATAGGTAAAACTATTCTCAACAATAAAAGGACTTCTGGGGGAATCAATATCCCTGACCTCAAGCAGTACTACAGAACAATTGTGTTAAAAACTGCATGGTATTATACAGCGACAGGCAAGTAGATCAGTGGAATAGAATTGAAGACCCAGAAATGTACCCACAGACTTATGGTCATTTGATCTTTGATAAAGGAGCTACAAACATCCAGTGGAAAAAAGATAGCCTTTTCAACAAATGGTGCTGGGTCAACTAGAGGTCAACATGCAGAAGCATGCAAATTGACCCACTCTTATCTCCTTGTACTAAGATCAACTCCAAGTGGATCAAGGACCTCCACATCAAACCACACACTGAACCTAATAGAAAAGAAACTGGGGAAGACCCTGGAGGACATGGGCACAGGGGAAAAGTTTCTGAACAGAACACCAATAGCTTATGCTCAAAGATCAAGAATTGACAAATGGGACCTCATGAAATTACAAAGTTTCTGTAAGGCAAAGGACACTGTCAGAAGGACAAAACAGCAACCAACAAATTGGGAAAAGATCGTCACCAACCCCACATCCAACAGAGGGCTAATATCCAATATATACAAAGAACTCAAGAAGTTTGACCCCAAAGAACCAAATAACCCTATCAAAAATGGGGTACAGAGCTAAACAAAGAATTTTCACCAGAAGAAATTCGGATGGCTGAGAAGCACCTTAAGAGATGTTCAACATCATTAGTCATCAGGGAAATGCAAATCAAAACAACCCTGAGATTCCACCTCACACCAGTCAGAATGGCTAAGATTAAAAACTCAAGAGATAACAGGTGCTGGTGAGAATGTGGAGAAAGAAGAACACTCCTACACTGTTGGTGGGATTGCAAAATGGTAAAACCACTCTGGAAATCAGTTTGGCGGTTCCTAAGAAAATTGGGCATGTCACTTCCAGAGGACCCTGGCATACCACTCCTGGGCATATACCCAGAGGATTGCCCTGCATACAATAAAGACATATGCTCCACTATGTTTATAGCAGCCTTGTTTATAATAGCCAGAAATTGGAAAGATCCCAAATATCCCTCAAAGGAGGAATGGATACAAAAAATGTGGTATATTTATATAATGGAATACTACTCAGCAATTAAAAATAATGAATTCATGCAATTTGTTAGGCAAATGGTTGGATCTGGAAAATATCATCTTAAGTGAGTTAACCCAATCACAAAAGAATACACATGAAATGCAATCACTGCTAATTGGATATTAATGAGCCCAGAAGCTCTGAATACTCTAGGCATAATTAGCAAATGAAAAGATTCCCAAGAAGAAGGAAGGAGAGGACCCTGGTCCTGAAAAAAACTGGATCCAGTTTTTTTAGGAAAGTACCAGAACAGAAAAGGGGGGGTGATGGGGGAATATGTGGGAGGCAGCTACGCGTGTAGGGGGGAGAGGAGAGCGGGAAGAGTACTTATGGGACATAGGGTGAAGGGGAAACTGGAAAGGGGGAAAGCCTTCAAAATGTAAACAAAGAATATATAAAATAAAAAAATCCAAAGCATAAAAGTTTAAAGCTCAAATATCCCCAGGTTGTGGTTATGCATACATTTTAGACCAAGTATTCAGGAGGCAGAGGCAGGTAGATATCTGGGACTCAAACCAGCCTGGTCTAGAGAACAAGATCCAGGAGAGACAGGGCTCAAAAAAATGCATAAGTTAAAAAACAAAAACAGAGAGGCTCTCCCTGATCCCTGGGGACCAGCTAGCAGGCTTGCAGCCAGCTGCCATCTTCCCTCAGGTCACTGCGGACTGCCAGCTGGCGGCTGGGTTCAGGTGCGTGGACAGAGACTTGGCCTAGCAACAAATACCCGGTCAGGCCCTTGCTGGCCCCCAGAGCCAGGAAAGGAGCTCTGAGCACCTGCAGCTCAAAGGCTCTCCCTGATCCCTGGGGACCAGCTAGTGGGCTTGCAGCCAGCCACCATCTTCCATCAGGTCGCTGCTGACTGCCTGCTGGTCGCTGGGTTCAGGTGTGTGGACAGAGACAGCCTGGCAAAGAACACCTGGTCAGGCTCTTGAACCAAAGGACCAGAACCAAAGGAGGTTAGAGATAGGTCAGTGCACCAACAGCTTGGCAGTGCACACAGAGCCAGATCAGCTTGGCAAGGGGTTTCTGCGCCAACCCAAGGGGGCACCAACCTGCTAGTGGGTCGGTGCCTGGAGTGCAGCCAGAGGCTGACATCGTGCCTCAGGACACCACAGACAGCTAACATGACAGAGCCATGTGGACTGAGAGTACTACCATCTAGGTTCTAGAAGCCCAACCAGGGAACCTCCAGTCCCGTAGGGAACCCAGTGGTTAGACAGAGCCCTGAACCCACCACCATTTTGGAGCTTGTGGCCTGAACAGGTCACCATAGAGAACCAACAGAGGAACCCAGGACACCATAAAGATCTAACAGACTAGCCCAGATCGGTGGAGGACAAAAAATCTGATTCTTAAAAGCTAGCAACTAGGCAGGCCAGGAGGAATCTGCAGGAGGCCAACTGCAGCAAGCCTTGGGAAGACTTAGATCCAGCACAGCAGAGCTGAGGAGGTAACTGAGAGCCCAGTAACTGAAACCGCCCGGTCTCCACCTCGGGAGCTCAGACGCACCCTACTACAGCAGTGCCAAACACCAGGCTCACAGGAGCCTCAAACACCAACCACTAAGAACAAGACCAACTAACTCCAGAGATAAACAGATGGCAAAAGGCAAACGTAGGAATGTTACAAACAAAAATCAAGGCAATATGGCAGTATCTGAACCCAATTCGCCAACCACAGCAACTCCTGGATACCCCAGCACACCAGAAAAACAAGAGTTGGATATAAAAGCACTGGTCATGAGGCTGCTGGAGGAACACAAAAGTCATAAACAAATCCCTTCAAGAAATGCAGGGGAACATCAATAGGATAGAAGCTCTTACAATGCAAACACAAAAAATCACTTAAAGAACTCCAGGAGAATATGGGCCAACAGAGAGAAAACAATAGAGAAGAAATAAGAAAATCAGTTAAAGAAATGCAGGAGAACTTGAAACAACAGGCAGAAGTCACGAAAGAGGAAAGACAAAAATCTCTTAAAGAATTACAAGAAAACACAAACAAACAAATGAATGAACTGAGCAAAACCATCCAAGATCTGAACACAGAGGTAGAAACAACTAAGAAATCATAAAAGGAGGCAACTTTGGAGATAGAAAACCTTGGGAAGAAATCAGGGGTCGTAGATGCAAAGATCAACAACAGAATACAAGAGATAGAGATAAGAATCTCAAATGCTGAAGATAACATAGTAACCATTGACTCCACAGTCAAAGAAAACACAAAATCCAAAAGGCTCGTAACCCAAAACATCCAGGAAATCCAAGACACAATGAGAAGACCAAACCTAAGGATTATAGGGATAGATGAGAGTGAAGATCTACAACTTAAAGGGTCAGCAAATATCTTTAACAACATTATGGAAGAAAACTTCCCTAACTTAAAGAGAGAGATGCCCATGAATATACAAGAAGCCTATAGAACTCCAAGCAGACTGAACCAGAACAGAAATATCTCATGCAGACCCTAAGAGAACACAAATGCCAGCCAAGATTACTATACCCAGCAAAACTCTCAATCAACATAGATGGAGAAATCAAAATATTCCATGACAGGACCAAATTTACACAAAATCTTTCCACTAACCCAGCTCTACAAAGGATAATAGGAGGAAATCTCCAAGACAAGGAGGGAAACTGTACCCAAGAAAAAGCAAGATAGTAACCTACTTCCATCAAACTCAAAGGACGATAACTACTCAAAAACAAAAATATCATCAAAAATGACAGGAACAAATAATCACTATTCCTTAATATCTCTTAACATCAATGGACTCAATTCCCCAATAAAAAGACATAGACTAACAGACTGGATACGGAAACAGAACCCTACATTTTGCTGCATACAGGAAACACACCTCAGAGTTAAAGACAAACAGTACCTTAGAGTAAAAGGCTGGAGGACAATCTTGCAAGCAAATAGTCGCAGGAAGCGAGCTGGAATAGCCATTCTAACATCAGATAAAATTGACTTTCAACCCAAAGTCATCAAAAGAGACACAGAATGGCACTTCTTGCTACTCAAAGGAAGAATCCACCAAGAAGAACTCACAATTCTAAACATCTACGCTCCAAATACAAGGGCACCCTCATTTGTAATAGAAACTTTACTAAAGCTCAAAGCACACATTGCTCCTAACACAATAATTGTGGGGGACCTCAACACTCCACTATCCTCAATGGACGGATCAGGAAAACAGGAACTAAACAGAGACACAGGGAAACTCATTGAAACGTTGGACCAATTGGATTTAACAGATATATATATATATATATATATATATATATATATATATATATAGAACATTTCATCCTAAAGCAAAAGACTATACCTTTTTCTCAGCGCCTTATCCAAAATCAACCATATAATTGGTCACAAGACAGACCTCAACAAATATAAAAAGATCAAACTAATCCCATGCCACCTATCGGATCACCATGGAGTAAGAGTGTTCTTCAATAGCAACAAAACAACAGAAAATCCTCATACACGTGGAGGCTGAACAATATTCTACTCAATGATACCTTAGTCCAGGAAGAAATAAAGAAAGAAATCAAAGACTTTTTAGAATTTAATGAAAATGAAGGCACAACATACCCAAATATATGGGACACAATGAAAGCAGTGCTTAGAGGAAAACTCATAGCCCTGAGTGTCTCCAAAAAGAAACACGAGAGAGCATACACTAGCAACTTAATGGCACACCTGAAAGCCCTAGAACAAAAAGCTATTTCACCCAGGAGGAGTAGAAGACAGGAAATCATCAAACTCAGGGCTGAAATCAATCAAGTTGAAACAAAGTGAACCATACAAAGAATCAACAAAACCAGGAGCTGGTTCTTTGAGAAAATCAACAAGATAGATAAACCCCTAGCCAGACTTACCAAAGGGCACAGAGACAGTAATCAAATTAAGAAAATTAGAAATGAAAAGGGGGATATAACAACAGAAACTGAGGAAATTCTAAAAATCAACAGATCCTACTACAAAAGCCTATACTCAACAAAACTGGAGAATCTGGAGGAAATGGACAATTTCCTAGACAGAAACTAAATACCAAAATTAAATCAGGATCAAATAGATCATCTAAACAGACCCATAACCCCCAAAGAAATAGAAGTGGTCATTGACAGTCTTCCAACCAAAAAAAGCACAGGACCAGATGGTTTTAGTGTAGAATTCTATCAGACCTTCAAAGAAGTCCTAATACCAATACTCTTCAAACTATTCCACAAAATAGAAACAAAAGGAACACTACCCAACTCATTCTATGAAGCCACAATTACCCTGATACCAAAACCAAAGAAAGATCCAACTAAGAAAGAGAACTACAGGCCAATCTCCCTTATGAATATTGATGCAAAAATACTAAATAAAATACTTGCCACCCAAATCCAAGAACACAACAAAACGATCATTCACCATGATGAAGTTGGCTTCATCCCAGGGATGCAGGGATGGTTCAATATACGGAAATCCATCAATGTAATCCACTACATAAACAAACTCAAAGAAAAAACACATGGTCATCTCATTGGATGTGGAAAAAGCATTTGACAAAGTTCAGCATCCTTTCATGCTTAAAGTCTTGGAAAGAACAGGAATTCAAGGCCCATATCTAAACATAGTAAAAGCAATTTACAGCAGACTGATAGCCAACATCAAAGTAAATGGAGAGAAACTTGAAGCAATCCCACTGAAATCAGGAACTAGACAAGGCTGTCCCCTCTCACCATATATCTTCAATATAGTACTTGAAGTACTAGCTAGAGCAATTCGACAACAGAGGGAAGTCAAAGGGATACAAATTGGAAAGGAAGAAGTCAAACTATCACTATTCGCAGATGATATGATAGTATACTTAAGCGACCCAAAAAACTCCACCAGAGAACTCCTACAGCTGATAAACAACTTCAGCAAAGTGGCTGGTTATAAAATTAACTCAAGCAAATCAGTAGCCTTCCTATACGCAAAGGATGAGCAGGCCGAGAAAGAAATTAGGGAAATGACACCCTTCACAATAGCCACAAACAATATAAAGTATCTTGGTGTGACTCTAACCAAATAAGTGGAAGATTTATATGACAAAAACTTCAGGTCTCTGAAGAAGGAAATTGAAGAAGACCTCAGAAAATGGAAAAATCTTCCATGCTCATGGGTTGCCAGGATTAATATAGTTAAAATGGCAATCTTGCCAAAAGCAATATACAGATTCAAGGCAATCCCCATCAAAATCCCAACTCAGTTCTTTATAGAGTTAGAAAGAGCAATTCTCAAATTCATCTGGAATAACAAAAAACTCTGGATAGATAAAACTATCATCAACAGTAAACGAACTTCTGGGGGAATCAATATCCCGGACATCAAGCAATACTACAGAGCAATAGTGTTAAAAAAATGCATGGTATTGGTACAGTGACAGGGAAATGGATCAATGGAATAGGATTGAAGACCCAGAATTGAACCCACACATATATGGCCAATTGATCTTCGACAAAGGAGCTGAAAACATCCAGTGGAAAAAAGATAGCCTTTTCAACAAATGGTGCTGGCTCAACTGGAGGTCAACATGCAGAAGAATGAGAATTGGTCCACTCTTATCTCCTAGCACTAAGCTCAACTCCAAGTGGATCAAGGACCTCCAAATAAAACCAGACACACTAAAACTAATAGAAAAGAAACTGGGGAAGACCCTTGAGGACATTGGCTCAGGGGGAAAATTCCTGAACAGAACACCAATCGCTTATGCTCTAAGATCAAGAATTGACAAATGGGACCTCATAAAATTACAAAGTTTCTGTAAGGCAAAAGACACTGTCAAAAGGACAAATCGGCAACCAACAGATTGGGAAAAGATCTTCACCAACCCCACATCCGACAGAGGGCTAATATCCAATGTATACAAAGAAAACAAGAAGTTAGACCCCAGAAAACCAAATAACCCTATCCAAAAATGGGGTACAGAGCTAAACAAAGACTTTTCACCTGAAAAAATTCGGATGGCTGAGAAACACCTTAAAAAATGTTCAACATCATTAGTCATTAGAGAAATGCAAATCAGAACAACCCTGAGATTTCATCTCACACCTGTCAGAATGGCTAGGATTAAAAACTCAGAAGACATCAGGTGTTGGCGAGGATGTGGAGAAAGAGGAACACTCCTCCACTGCTGGTGAGACTGCAAGCTGGTACAACCACTCTGGAAATCAGTCTGGCGGTTCCTCAGAAAACTGGACATGATACTTCCAGAGGATCCAGCCATAACACTCCTGGGAATATACCCAGAAGTCTCCCCAGCATGCAATAAGGATACATGCTCCACGATTTTCATAGCAGCCTTATTTATAATAGCCAGAAGCTGGAAAGAACCCAGATGTCCCTCAACAGAGGAATGAATACAAAAATAGTGGTATATATACACAATGGAATACTATTCAGCCATTAGAAACAATGAATTAATGAAATTCTTAGAGAAATCGATGGAGCTGGAGAACATCATTCTAAGTGAGGTAACCCAGTCTCAAAAGAATACCCATGGTATGCAGTCACTGATAAGTGGATATTAGCCTAGAATCGTGGGACACCAAAGACACAATTCACATACCAAATGATGTCTGACAAGAAGAAAGGAATGGACACTAATGCTGGAAAGGATCAAAGCATCAGTGTAGGGGAATACCAGAACAGGGAAGTGGGAAGGGGAGGATGAGGTAGCAGGGGGAGGGAAAAGGGCATGTGGGAACTTAGTGGGGTGGGGAAACAAAAAAAGGGAAATGAAATGTAAATATAGAATATATCCAATAAAAAAAAGAAAAACAACAACAACAACAAAACCTAAAACAAACAAACAAAACAAAACAAAGCAAAAAAAAAAAAAAAAAAGGAGTTGGCTCTTTGAGAAAATCAACAAGATAGATTAAACCCTTACCCAGACTTATCTGAGGGCACAAAGGCACTACCAAATTTAATAAAATCAGAAATGCAAAGGGAAACATAGCAACAGAAATTGTGGAAATTCAAAAAATCATCAGATCCTACTATAAGACCTTATATTCAACAAAGTTTGAAAGCTGGACAAAATTGACAGTATTCTAGATACATACCCAGTGCCAATGTGAGAACAAGATCAGATAAACCATCTAAATAGTCCAATAATTCCTGAGGAAAAGAAGCTGTTGTTAATAGTCTCCCATCAAAAACAAAGCCCAGGACCACATGGGTTTAGTAGGGAATTCTATCAGATCTTCAAAGAAGAACTAATAGCGATAATCTTCAATCTATTACACGAAATAGGAACTCAAGGAACACCAACCAAATCATTCTATGAAGCCACAATAATGCTTATACCTAAACCAAACAAAGACCAAACAAAGAAGGAGAACTTCAGACCAATCTCCCTCATGAACATTGATGCAAAATACTCAACAAAATTCCAGCCAACCAAATCCAAGAATGCATCAAAACTATAATTTACCACAATCAGGTAGGCTTCATCCCAGGGATGCATGGATGGTTCAATATATGGAAATCCATCAATGCAATCCACTACATAAACAAATTCAAGGAATAAGAACACATGGTCATTTCATTAGATGCTGAAAAGGCTTTTGACAAAATTCAACATTCCTTCATGATAAAAGTCTTGAAGAGATCAGGAATACAATGCCCATACCTAAACATAGTAAAAGCAACATACTGCAAACCAGTCGCCAACATCAAAATAATGGAGAGAAACTTGAAGAAATTCCACTAAAATTGTGGTCCAGACAAGGCAGCCCACTCTCTCTCTATCCATTCAATATAGTACTTGAAGTCCAAGCCAGAGCAATCAGAAAACAAAAGTAGGCCAAAGGTATACAAATTGGAAAGGAAGAAGTCAAAATATCACTATGTGCAGTTAACATGATCTTACACTCAAGCAACCCCAAAACATCCACGGGAAATCTCCTAAAGCTAAAAAACAAATTCAACAAAGTGGCTGGATATAAAATTAACTCAAACAAATCAGTAGCCTTCCTCTACTCAAAGGATAAACAAGCTGAGAAAGAAATTAGGGAAATGCCACCCATCACAATACTCACAAATAATATTACATACTTTGGTGTTACTAGAACCAAACAAGTGAAAGATATGTATGACAAGAACTTCAAACCTCTGAAGAAAGAAATCACAGAAGATTTCAGAAGAAGGAAAGAGCTCCCATGCTCATGAATTGGCAGGATTAATATAGGAAAAATGTCCATGTAGCTGATAGAAATCTATGGATTCAATGCAATCCCCACCAAAATCCCAAAACACTTCTTAGATCTGGAGAGAACACTTCTCAAATTCATCTGGAATAACAAAAAAAAAACCCAGGATAGCAAAAACTATTCTCTACAACAAAAGATCTCCTGAGGGTATCACCATCCTTGACTTTAAACTTGACTACACAGCAATAGTAATAAAAACTGTTTGGTACTGGTATGGAGAGAGGCAAGAAGATCAATGGAATAGAATTGAAGAGCCAGAAAGGAACCCACATACCTATTGCCACTTGATATTTGACAAAGGAGCTAAAAATATCCAGTGGGAAAATGACAACATTTTTAACAAATAGAGGTGATCAACTGGAGGTCAGCATGCAGAAAAATGAAAATAGACCCATTCTTCTCTCCTTGTATAAAGATCAAGTCCATGTAGACCAAGGACCTACAACGAAAACCAGACATACTGAAGCTTATAGAGGAGGAAGTGGGGAAAGAATCTTGAACACAAGGGACCAGGGGAAATCTTCCTGGATTGAACACCGATGGCTTATGCTCTAAGAACAAGAATTGACAAATGGGACTGCACAAAACTACAAATCTTCTGTAAAGCAAAGAACACAGTCAATAGGACAAAACTACAACCAACAAACTGGGAAAATATCTTTACCAATCCTATATTCGATAGAGGCTAATATCGAATGTATACAAAAAACTCAAGAAGTTAGACTCCAGAGAGGCAAATAACCCTATTTAAAAAACAGGGTACAGAGCTAAACAGGGAATTCTCAATTGAGGAAACTCCAATGGCTCAGAAACACCTAAAGAAATTTTCAACATCCTTAGTTATTAAAGAAATCTGTATCAAAACAACAATGAGATTCTACCTCACACCAGTCAGAACGACTAAGATGAAAATCTCAGAGGAGAGCAAATGCTTGAGAGGATGTGGGGAAAGAGGAACACTTCTCCATTGTTGGTGGGATTGCAAGCTGGTAAAACCACTCTGGAAATCAGTTTGGTGGTTTCTTAGAAAATTAGACATAGAACTACCTGAGGACCCAGGTCTATCACTCCTGGGCATATAACCAGAAGATGCTCTAACATGCAATAAGGACACATGCTCCATTATGTTCATAGCAACCTTATTTATAATAGCCAGAAGCTGGAAAGAACCCAGATGTCCTTCAACACAGGAAATTGTTGTAAATATACACAATGGATTACAATTCAGCTATTAAAAACAATGAATTCTGATGCAATCACTGATAAGTGGATATTAGCCTAGAATCTTGGCACACCAAAAACACAAATCACATACCAAGTGATGTCTGACAAGAAGAAAGGAGTGGACACTGGTGCTAGAATGGACCAAAGCATCATTATGGGGGAGTACAAGAACAGGGAGGTGGGAGGGGGTGGATGAGGGAGCAGGAGGAGGGAAAAGGGCATGTGGGACCCTTTGGGGGTGGGGAACCAGAAAAAGGGAAATGAATTGTAAATATAGAATATATCCAATAAAAAAAACAATGAATTCATGAAATTTTTAGGCAAATGGAAGAAATAGAAAGTGTCATGCTGATAGAGGTGACCCAATCACAAAAGAACACACTTGGTAGGCACTCACTGATAACTGGGTGTTAGCCCAAAACCTCAAAATACCCAAGTGAAAATTCATAGACCACATGAACTTCAAGAAGGAGGACTGAAGTGGGGGTGCTTTGTGGTTGGTGGTTTTCGGGGAAGGGACAAATCGGGAAAGGTTTTAACATTTGAAATGTTACTTAAGATTATATTCAATAAAAAAAAAAAAAACACGAGCGGCAGGCCTCCATATTGCAACCAGGACACAGCTGGAAAGGCGCAGGTAGGGACTCAGTCTGGGGCTAGAGCAGGGAGAGCTGCTAAGCTCTCGCCCACAGGCAGGCCCAGGTGCCTAGGCTCTGCAGCACTTCCCTGCGAGCTTAGGCCGTGCACCGAGACAGCTGGAACCACCCAGCTCCCCAGGACCCCGGACCAGCGATAGCAGCAGGCCTCCATACTGCAACCAGGACACAGCTGGAAAGGCAAAGGTAGACAGATTCCATCAGGGGATACCACGTGGGGGGATCTGCTAGGCTCTCCCTACTAGGCAGGCCCAACAGCACCTGCCGAGGCTCTGCTGCACTCCCCCACACTTCCCAGAGACCTCAGGCCTTGCACAAAGTCAGCGGGTGGCAGCCAGCTCGTGATACCGTTGAGCAGCAAGCACGCATGACCACCAGTAGAGAAACAACAGGTAAACCCAGTCTCACAGGAGATTCAAACACCAGCCAGTGACAACAAGGTCAACTAACACCAGAAATAACCAGATGGCAAAAGGTAAATGAAGGAACGTCACTAACAGAAATCAAGGCAACATGACAGCATCTGAACCCAGTTCGCCAACAACAGGAAGCCCTGGATACCCCAAAACACCAGAAAAACAAGACTTGGATATAAAATCACTGGTCAGGATGCTGATAGCTGAACACATAGAAAAAGCTCGTAAAGAAATAGAGGAGAAAATGGATCAAAAGTTAGAAGCCTTTACAAGGCAAATGCAAAAATCACTTCAAGAAATGCAGGAGAAGATGGATTAAAAAGAAGAAGACAATAAGGAAGAAAGACAAAAATCACTTAAAGAAATACAGAAGAACGTGGGCCAACAAGTAGAAGCTATGAAAGAGGAAACACAAAAATCTATTAAAGAAATAGATGAAAACACAATCAAGCAAGCGAAAGATCTGAGCACATCCATCCAGGTACTAAAAACAGAAGTAGAAACAACTAAGAAATCGCAGAGGGAGACAACATTGGAGATAGAAAACCTTGGGAAGAAATCAGGGGCCATAGATGCAAATATCAACAATAGAATACAAGAGATAGAAGACAGAATATCAGAAGCCGAAGATACCATAGGAACCATTGATTCAACAGTCAAAGAAAATACTAAATGCAAAAAGGCTGTAACCCAAAACATCCAGGAAATCCAGGACACAATGAGAAGACCAAACCTAAGGATTATAGGTATAGATGAGAATGAAGATGTACAAGTTAAAGGGCCAGCGAATATCTTCTACAAAATTATGGAAGAAAACTTCCCCAACCTAAAGAGAGAGATGCCCATGAATATACAAGAAGCATACAGAACCCCAAACAGACTGGATCAGAACAGAAATACATCCCGTCACATAATAATCAAAACTCCAAATGTACTAAACAAAGAAAGAATATTAAAGGCAGCAAGAGAAAAAGGCCAAGTAACTTATAAAGGAAGACCTATCAGAATAACACCAGACTTCTCACCTGAGACCATGAAAGCTAGAAGATCCTGGGCAGATATCATGCAAACTCTAAGAGAACACAAACTTCAGCCAAAACTACCCAGCAAAGCTCTCAATCGCCATAGATGGAGACATCAAGGTATTCCATGACAAAACCAAATTTGCACGATATCTTTCCACAAATCCAGCCCTACAAAGGATAATAGGGGGGAAAACACCAAGACAAGGACGGGAACTACACCCGGGAAGAAGCAAGATAGAAACCTCCTCTCATCAAACCTAAAAGAAGGTAACCTCTCGAATATAAAAAAATAAATAAAATAAATAAATATAATTTCAAAAATGTCTGGAGGAAATAATTACTATTCCTTAATATCTCTTAACATCAATGGACTCAATTCCCCAATAAAAAGACATAGATTAACAGACTGGATACGGAAACAGGACCCTACATTTTGCTGCATACAGGAAACCCATCTCAGTGTTAAAGACAAACACTGCCTTAGAGTAAAAGGCTGGAAGACAATTTTACAAGAAAATGGTCTCAGGAAACAAGCTGGAGTAGCCATTCTAATATCAGATAAAATTGACTTCCAACCTAAAATCATCAAAAGAGACTCAGAAGGTCACTTCTTGCTGGCCAAAGGGAAAATCCACCAAGAAGAGCTCTCAATACTGAACATCTATGCTCCAAATGCAAGGGCACCCTCATTCGTAAAAGAAACCTTACTAAAGCTTAAAGCACACATTACACCTAACACAATAATTGTGGGTGACTTCAACACTCCACTCTCCTCAATGGACCGATCAGGAAAGCAGAAACTAAACAGGGACACAGTGAAACTAATTGAAACTCTGGACCAACTGGATTTAACAGATATATATAGAACATTTCATCCTAAAGCTAAAGAATATACCTTTTTCTCAGCTCCACATGGTACCTTCTCCAAAATAGACCATATAATTGGTCACAAGACAGATGTCAACAAATACAAGAAGATCGAGCTAATCCCATGCCTCCTATCAGATCACCATGGAGTAAGAGTGGTCTTCAATAACAACAAAAACAACAGAAAGCCCACATACACATGGAAACTGAACAATACTCTACTCAATGACACCTTGGTCAAGGAAGAAATAAAAAAAGAAATCAAAGACTTTTTAGAATTCAATGAAAATGAAGGTACAACCTACCCAAATCTATGGGACACAATGAAAGCAGTGCTAAGAGGAAAACTCATAGCTCTAAGTGCATCCAAAAAGAAAGTGGAGAGAGCATACACTAGCAACTTAATGGCACACCTTAAAGCCCTGGAAGAAAAACAAGTTAATTCACCCAGCAGGAGTAGAAGACAAGAAATCATCAAACTCAGGGCTGAAATCAATCAAATAGAAACAAAGAGAACCATACAAAGAATCAACAAGACCAGGAGCTGGTTCTTTGAGAAAATCAAAAAGATAGATAAACCCTTAGCCAGACTAACCAAAGGACACAGAGACAGTATACAAATTAACAAAATTAGAAATGAAAAGGGAGACATAACAACAGAAACTGAGGAAATTAAAAAGATCATCAGATCCTACTACAAAGGTCTATACTCAAAACAACTGGAGAATCTGGAGGAAATGGACAATTTCCTAGACAGATATCAAATACCAAAATTAAATCAGCATCAAGTAGATCAGCTAAATAGTCCCATAACTCCTAAAGAAATAGAAGGAGTTACAGAAAGCCTCCAAACCAAAAAAAAGTACGGGACCAGATGGTTTTAGTGCAGAATTCTACCAGACCTTCAAAGAAGACTTAACACCAATACTTTTCAAACTATTCCACAAAATAGAGACAGAAGGGACACTGCCCAACTCATTCTCCGAAGCCACAATTACGCTAATACCTAAACCACAAAAAGATCCAACAAAGAAAGAGAACTACAGGCCAATTTCTCTTATGAATATAGATGCAAAAATACTAAATAAAATTCTTGCTAACCGAATCCAAGAGCACATCAAAACGATCATCCACCATGATCAAGTAGGCTTCATCCCAGGGATGCAGGGATGGTTCAATATATGGAAATCCATCAATGTAATCCACTACATAAACAAACTGAAAGAAAAAAACCACATGGTCATCTCATTAGATGCTGAAAAAGCATTCGACAAAATTCAGCATCCTTTCATGCTAAAAGTCTTGGAAAGAGCAGGAATTCAAGGCCCATACCTAAACATAGTAAAAGCAATCTACAGCAAACCAGTAGCCAACATCAAAATAAATGGAGAGAAACTTGAAGCATTCCCACTAAAATCAGGGACTAGACAAGGCTGCCCTCTCTCTCCATATCTTTTCAATAGAGTACTTGAAGTTCTAGCAAGAGCAATTAGACAACATAAGGAAGTCAAAGGGATACAAATTGGAAAGGAAGAAGTGAAACTATCATTATTTGCAGACGATATGATAGTTTACCTAAGCGACCCAAAAAACTCCACCAGAGAACTTCTACAGCTGATAAACAACTTCAGCAAAGTGGCAGGTTATAAAATTAACTCAAGCAAGTCAGTCAGTGGCCTTCTTGTACTCAAAGGACAAGCAGGCTGAGAAAGAAATTAGGGAAATAACACCCTTCACAATAGCCACAAACAACATAAAGTATCTGGGCATAACTCTAACCAAACAAGCGAAAGATCTGTACAACAGGAACTTCAAGTCCTTGAAGAAAGAAATCGAAGAAGACCTCAGAAGATGGAAAAATATTTCTTGCTCCTGTATTGGCAGGATCAATATAGTAAAAATGGCCATCTTGCCAAAAGCAATATACAGATTCAATGCGATCCCCATCAAAATCCCAACTCAATTCTTCATAGATCTAGAAAGAGCAATTCTCAAATTCATCTGGAGCAACAAAAAACCCAGGATAGCTAAAACTATTCTCAACAATAAAAGGACTTCTGGGGGAATCAATATCCCTGACTTCAAGCAGTACTACAGAGCAATTGTTTTAAAAACTGCATGGTATTGGTATAGCAACAGGCAAGCAGATCAATGGAACAGGATTGAAGACCCAGAAATTAACCCACAGACTTATGGTCACTTGATCTTTGATAAAGGAGCCACAACCATCCGGTGGAATAAAGATAGCCTTTTCAACAAATGGTGCTGGTTCAACTGGAGGTCAACATGCAGAAGAATGCAAATTGACCCACTCTTATCTCTTTGCACTAAGATCAACTCCAAGTGGATCAAGGACCTCCACATAAAACCAGACACACGGAAACTATTAGAAAAGAAACTTGGGAAGACCCTGGAGGACTTGGGCACAGGGGAAAAGTTTCTGAACAGAACACCAATAGCTTATGCTCTAAGATCAAGAATCGACAAATGGGACCTCATAAAATTACAAAGTTTCTGCAAAGCAAAGGACACTGTCAGAAGGACAAAACGGCAACCAACAAAGTGGGAAAAGATCTTCACCAACTCCACATCCGACAGAGGGCTAATATCCAATATATACAAAGAACTCAAGAAGTTAGACCGCAAAGAACCCAATAACCCTATTAAAAAATGGGGCACAGAGCTAAACAAAGAATTTTCACCAGAAGAAATTCGGATGGCCGAGAAACACCTTAAGAGATGTTCAACATCATTAGTCATCAGGGAAATGCAAATCAAACCAACCCTGAGATTCCACCTCACACCAGTCAGAATGGCTAAGATTAAAAACTCAAGAGACAACAAGTGCTGGCGAGGATGTGGAGAAAGAGGAACACTCCTCCACTGTTGGTGGGATTGCAAAATGGTAAAACCGCTCTGGAAATCAGTTTGGCGGTTCCTCAGAAAATTGGGCCTGTCACTTCCAGAGGACCCTGGCATACCACTCCTGGGCATATACCCAGAGGATTCCCCTGCATGCAATAAGGACACATGCTCCACTATGTTTATAGCAGCCTTGTTTATAATAGCCAGAAATTGGAAGGAGCCCAGATATCCCTCAAAGGAGGAATGGATACAGAAAATGTGGTATATTTATACAATGGAATACTACTCAGCAATTAAAAATAATGAATTCATGCAATTTGTAGGTAAATGGTTAGACCTGGAAAATATCATCCTGAGTGAACTAACCCAATCACAAAAGAATGCACATGAAATGCAATCACTGATAAGTGGATATTAATGAGCCCAGAAGCCCTAAATACTCAAGACACAAACAGCAAGTCAAATGATTCCCAAGAAGAAGAAAGGAGAGGACCCTGGGCCTGTAAAGATTACATCCAGTTTAGTAAAGAAACCGAGGGGGGAGGGGGAATGATTGGGGAACAGTTGGGTGGGAGAGGAACTATGGGAACTATGGTGGGTGGGAACTGGGAAAGGGGAAAGCCTCTGGAATGTAAACATAGAATATAGAAAATAAAAATTAAAAAAAAAGAACACCACAAAAATAACAGCCCACGGAATCAACTGAGGAGGGCTCATTGGAGCTCTCAGATACTGAAGTGACAATCAAGAAGCCTGCATGGGTCAACATGGGTCAACTCTGCATATATGTCATGGTTGTGTAGTTTGGTGTCCTCGGAGAACTCCTAGCAGTGGGAGTCTCTGACTCTCTTGTGTGCAATTAGGATGCATAATAAAGAGTTTCCTCTTCCTGGGTTGCCCCATCCAGCCTTGATATGAGGGTTTATGCCTAGTCTTGTTGTATCTTGTTATGTCATGTCCAGTTGATAACCCTGGGAGTCCTGCTCTCTTCTGAAGGGAAACAGAAGAGAGGTAAATCTTGGGGAGTGGAGGGAGGGAAAACTATGGTTGGAGTGTAACATATAAAAGGATAATAAATTTTAGAAAAGAAAAAAAAAACCTTAAAGATACTGTGCCTGAGAGTATTAAGTTGGACATAAGAACCAGGTGCCTTGAAATGCCCCACATGGAAGACCTTCGCGTTAGGGATCTGCATTATTTTCTCAAGAAACATTATTTTTCTTTGGTTTGTTTATGTAGAAACTATATTGTGAATTAACATATCATAAAAATTTGATTTAAAAATCAAAAAAAACACATGAATTTGGGGGTTGTGGGAATTGTGGTGGGAATGAATCTGGGAGGAGTTGGGGAAGGGCAGTGGGTAAATAGGATCCAAATGCATTATGTAAATGTCCAAAATTCTCAAAAGATATTGTAGCTTTTAAAAATGACAAAAAAAATCATAAACTTAAAGCCCCCAAAAAAGAAAAAGCAGAAACAAGAAAATATGATAAATAAGAAAACCAAAGGAAAAAAATCAGAAAGTCAAAACGGGCACAAAATCACTGATAAGTGGATATTAATGAGCCCAGAAGCCCTAAATACTCAAGGCACAATTAGCAAGTCAAATGACTCCCAAGAAGAAGAAAGGAAAGGACCCTGGGCCTATAAAGATTGGATCCAGTATTGTAGACCCAGAACAGCAAAATTGGCGGGGGATGATTAAGGAATAGCTGGGGGGGAGAGGAATTATGGGACATATGGTGGGGGGGGAACTGGGAAAGAGGAAAGCCTTTGGAATGTAAACATAGATATAGAAAATAAAAATTAAATAAAAAAAACGGGCACAAAATTCCACAATATGTAACTTTGGTAAAAGGAGAGAGAGAGAGAGAGAGAGAGAGAGAGAGAGAGAGAGAGAGAGAGAGAGAGAGAGAAATAGACTTTCAAACAAAAGTCTCATCATACGCTGAAAGCCAAAACCAGCCAAACAAAGAAAGCAGAAAATAAAGCCCAACGCACAAAAGGTGAAAGCTCAAATAATCCCCAGGTTGTGGTTGACCATAACTTTAGACGCAGCATTCAGGAGGCAGAGGCAGGTGGATTTCTGAGATTGACGCCACGATGGTCAAGAGAGCAAGTTCCAGAACATCCAGGGTTACACAGAAAAAAACTCATCTGAGGAAAACAATTAACAAAAAACAAAACAAAACCCTCCAATATCCATAGCCTGGGGAGATAATTCAGTACGTAAATAGCAAAACACTAGGTCCCAACTTCAATCTTAAGAAACCGTGTTTGAAAACAATCAATAGAGTAATTTTAATTTCACGTTGTGACGTGGGTCAAAGACCTCCACATAAAACCAGACACATTAAGTCTAATAGGACAGAACATAAAGTGGGGAAGAGCCTTGAGCTCATGAGCTCTGATGACAACTTCCTGAACAGAACACCAATGGCTCAGGCACTAAGATCAACAATAAATGGGACCTCATGACACTGAAAGCTGCTGTAAGGCAAAGCACAGTCTCATTTTGACAAAAACAACAACCTACAGATTGGGAAAGGATCTTCATTATCCTACAGCTGATAGAGGGATAATATCCAAAATGTATAGAGAACTCGAGAAGGATCAAACCTCTAAAAACTCAAACAAACCCAATCAAAATATTGGGTATAGCACTAAACAGAGAACTGACAGCAGAACAGTGTGCAATGGTTGAGAAGCACTTAAAGAAATATTCATCATACTTACTCATCAGGGAAATATGAATCAAAATGTCTCTCAGATTCCATCTGACAACCATTACTACGGGCAAGACTAAATTGAAGTGACAGTGGAATGTGTTCTTCCACTGGGTCTAGGCTGGGCCCTGAACAGACCTTGGAGGGAAACTCTGAGCCAGTCCCACGACACCAATAGGAAGCTCAACTTCTGGATACTCCAAATTGCCCTGGATCACAGGATCACAGGATCACAGAATCACAGATCACAGGATCACAAGATCAAAGAATACCAGGAGCTTGGTCACATCTGGATCTCAGGGTCCCACAGGCAAAATGACTCCCAGGAGCTTAGACATAACCAGAATCTCAGGTTTATATGATCCCAGAATCACAGGATCACAGTGACAGCTTGACTCAGAGGAGTACTGATACCACCAGGATCACAGGAAGGAAAGGTTCCAGTCAGATATAGCTAGGGGAGGTAGCACTAGAGAATACCAGATTTAAAGAGGCAAGTATCAGAACATAAGCAACAGAAAACAAGGTGACACATGTCATCATCAGAATCCAATTCTGCTATCACAGCAAGTCCTGGATAAAATGTTACACCAGAAAACCAATAGTGAAATCTAAAATAACCTCTCATGATGAAGATAGAGGACTTTAAGAAGGACATAAATAACTCCCTTAAAGAAATACAGGAGAACACAGGTAAACAGCTAGAAGCCCTTAAAGAGGAAACATAAAAATCCTTTAAAAACTATAGAGAAAACAAGCAGGTGAAGAAAATGAACACAATCATCCAACATCTAAAAGTACACCTAAAAAAATAATTTACAAACTGAGACATCCCTGGACCTAGAAATGTTGGAAAAAAGATCAAGAATCATAGATGCAAACATCACCAACAGAATACAAAAGATAAAAGAGAGACTCTCAGGTGCAGAAGATGCCATAGAAAACATTAACACAACAGTCAAAGAAAACACAAAAAACTCAAAGCTCCTAACCGAAAACATGCAGGACATCCAGTACACAATGAGAACAACCACCCTTAGGAAGACATGTACAGAAGAGAGTGAAGATAACCACCTTAAAAAGCCATTGTATATCTTCAACAAAAGGAAGAAGAGAAGTTCCCAAACCTAAAAAAAAAGGGGGGGAGGATGCCTTGAATATACAAGAAGCCCACTGAACTCCAAAGAGCCTGGACCAGAAAATAAATTCCTCTTGTCACATAATAATCAATACAACAAATACACTAAACAAAGAAAAATATTAAAAGCAGTAATGAAAAAAGGTCAAGTAACATATAAAGGCAGACCTATCTGAATTACACCAGACTTCATACCAGAGACTATGAAAGATAAAACATACTGGGCAGAGGTCATACAGAGCCTAAGAGAACACATATACACAGCAAATCTCAGTTACCGTAAATGAAATAAAACAAGATGTTCTATGATAAAACCAAATTTACACACTATCTTTCCACAAATCCATCCCTACAAAGTATAGTAGATGGAAAACACCAACACAAGGAGAGAAAATACACCCTAGAAAAAGCAAGAAAATAATCTTTAAACAGACCCACACAAACATAATTCCACCTCTAACAACTAAAATAACAGGAAGTAACAATTACTTTTCCTTAATATTACTAAGTATGAAAATTAGTATTAACAACACATCCTAATCAATTGAAATTAAAAATGTAAGAAATGAGAAATGTGTTAATTGCCACCAACTGGTCTCTCTAATTTGGAAATAGAATAAATATGTCCAATATTGTACAATCCTTATATACCTTCTGCTTGTTTGTACAGGACAATCATCTTGAAATCATGCTTCTCACATCTAAACCTCTCTCTTAATTGGATTGTTTATTTGATATTTTTCCTCTATACTATGATTTTCAGAACAGCTTACATATTTTAAAATTATTTATATAGCTAAAAGAAAAGTAGACAATTAATTTGAGAGCTGGCTGGTAAGAGAACAACAAAGAGTGAGACTGAATATTTTGCTTGATTTTTAAAATTATTTAATCAGCTATGAGGATGACTTTATAAGGTACTCTATTTCTGAGATGGATACTTTTCAAATTTACCACACCCAATGAACAAGAATCTTTCCCCCAACTAATGTCTGTGCCACCCTCCAAGAAGAACCATTGTTCATTGAAACTGTTGATGAATGACTTCATGGATAGACCACCTTAATATACAGATGAACTCTTAAATGAATCTAACCTGTTCCTGGTGGGCTGGAAATGATGACAATCACTCAAGTTAAATAGCTTTGACCATAGCAGGAAATCTGTATCCAAATCTATAATCCATTCGTTGGCACAGCAGAACTGTGCTTAGCTACCATGGAGCAAAAGTCCTTTGGTGATGTGAGGGACAAAGAAGTACACACTTAATTACAATGAACTGCAATGTCTAAAAATTGTTCTTTTTTTTAAATTAAGAAGTTTTGCTTAGTTTTTTAATATGTGCATTAGAGGAAACAAAACACAGGAAGGCAAGAACAAAGTCACCCAGTCAAAGGCAGCTCAGCTTGATGTGTCTTTCGAGATCCTGCAAGTGTACATACACTTGAGTAATTGAGATTATATAAGGAAGAAACACAAAAATCACTTAAAGAAATATGAGAACGTGAGCCAACAAGTAGAAGTTATAAAAGAGGAAACACAAAAATCCCTTAAAGAATTGCATGGAAACACAAACAAGTAAGCAAAATATCTGAGTGAAACCATCCAGGATCTAAAAACAGAAGTAGAAACAACTAAGAAATCACAAAGGGAGACAACTTTGGAGATAAAAAACCTGGGGAAGAAATCAGGGGCCATAGATGCAAATATCAACAATAGAATACAAGAGATAGAAGAAAGAATCTCAGATGCTGAAGATATTTTATTCCTCCTTATTGCTTTCCCCACATTGTGAATATTCACCAACTAAAAACTACACAAGAAATTTGATAACCAAGAATAAACCATGCCATCTCAACCTGCCAGACAAAATTGTAGTCGTGTCTTCCTTGGCAACAGAAATTTCATAGAAGGTAAAAACAGCAGCAGGCCTCTAGATAGATGAACTGGCAAAGTTACAATTAAATTCTGCATTCACTCAGTCTCAGCTCACAAAGACACACAAAGCAACAGACCACACTAAGTATAGCATTCCTAAGCTTACATCAGATCTATACACTAGCATATGTGAAGAAGGGGTGTTCTCACACAACAAATGTATTCCCAGGACGCAGCTGGGAGATGCACCTCTGACAGGGGCTCTCGTGACTTCAGTCCCAGTACACTGTGAACCTCTCTGCCCCTCCAGTCAGCATAGCAACATGGATTTCCTCACACTGTCCAGATATGGCTTAACAGTTCTATGTTCAAGAGGAACTCTTTTGTCAATTCTACCCTATCCACTTGCTCTACTTTAACCATGTGTTGTCCTTTAGGACATAACAGTCAGATGATCACTGTGCATAAGGAACACAGGTATTTTACCAAGAGGCACATACTGCCCCTGGTTACAGCTGTCCTCTGGGTGTAGTGATACGAAGGGTTTTTCCCTCATCTGTCCTCTTCCCTACACAACTCCTAAGTGCAGATGATGCTAGTGAGAGGATGAACAAAGGCCACGCCCAGCAGACAGCCCTCCCCAAAGCCTAGCCTAAACTTTCTCTACTTTTAAAATACTTTAGGCACTGGTACTTACTACCTGGCAACATCAACTGAAATGCACACCTAACCAATGGCTAGACAACTTGAACTAGCCAACAGCTCCAGTGCCTTTTTCTGGGAACTAATCTTTGTCCTAGCCCACCTCCAACACCTAGTAAGAGCATCTGCTGAAAAGCCACCTAAAACCTCAATTTTCCCAGTGTGACCGTTCCTATGAAAGAAAAAAAAGGTCCTTAAAATGTGGTGTCAGCCCTCTATTTTTGCCATGGTGTGCATTTTTATATTCATGCATTAGTGCATGCATGTGTGCACACACGTGCCACTGCACTTGTGTGAGGCTGAAAGGCAAGCTGCGAGTTACCTTCCTCCTATCAAGTGGATCAAACTCAGGTCACCAGCTTGGTGGCAAGCACCTTTACATGCTTAGTCACCCTACCTGTCCATTACGTAGTTTTTTACTGTTTTCAGACAAAATCTATATAGCCCTGGCTGACCTACAACACAGATATCCACCTGCCTCAGCCTAGAAGTAAAGACATGCATTACCACATCAAGTCTTGTATGCACTTAAAGGTCTAGAGACCAGATGTTCCCAATAAGCACTTCGGTTTCCCCAGCAAGTGTCCACTGCAGTGAATACACTGCACACCTAACAAAGGCGGTGGTCAGAAACTGCCTTCTAAACAGCAAGGTTCTGCTCTAGCCACTCTTCCAATTCTCTCCAACCAGGCTCCTGTGAATGCATTTGTCATGTTTTTGTGGGATACTAACAATTTCACTTCCCAAGTGGTTAAGATTTTTTTCCTACAAATTTTAACCTAATTTATGAACATGTCTTTTCACTAACAGTATTTTGTCATGTACTGGCAGCTCTCTACTCTCTAGGAAGACTGGGTTCTACAAATTTGGACATATGTCTCTTAAACATTACAAAATAAGATGCACAGATAAAAGAAACAATGGATAATCTTCCATTACCAAACTTGCATTAGCATTAGGCCCTTTGTTTTCTTCCTCCCACCCAGATTCTTGCAAGCAAGACTGTATTGCTCAGAAGTTGTATCTCTCCCTAGTTCCAAAAGACAGCAGCTCACCAAGTCTAAACAGGACATTCTACAACACCCAGTACTCACTATGCCTGCTGTTAACATACTTTGTGTACACCTAGGAGGATGTGATGTTTCAGATGGTGATATACATTTGCCCCGCATATAGATAGTAATGCTGAAACCACACACATGAATCTAGTTTAATCTCAAAGTGTCTTCTGGTAAGAACGTTCTGGTCTCAGACCTTTCTTCCCCTTTAGTCCCTCTCCTCTGTCCTGAGACACAGGCTCCTGTCACTTGTGCGATACACCTTTACAACTCTTCAGAAGACAATTCTGCTATAAACAGAGTATACAGAATGTGTGAATTTACTATCTACTTTGGTCATACATTGGCAACCTCTTTACTACCTACACACTAGATTCCATAGGACTCACTTGTCCAGTATGTACAGTATATAAAGTATAGATTAATACCTAGAGACTACATACCATAGGACTCGTGTGTCCAGTATGTACAATATACACAGTATAGCGAAGTTATATGCGATGCACACAGCACACAGGCTGATGCAGAAGCTAGAAATTCCTAGCACACTAATGGAATCTTTTGGCAGTACCTTCCCTCCCACCTCCTCACTCCACTGAACAAGAACAGCCAGTACACCATTCGCAGAGGAGGGTTAACAATTTCTACATGCAGTGTTTCTCCACTTCAAAAACTTTATACACAAAATGTTATTCTACTACTTGTACCTTTAAGTGGAGTAAGCACTTTCAGATATCTAAAAGACTAGCTGTTTCATGTAAGAAAGAACTTAACTGCTATTGACATGGCACTGGGAAATAAAACTGTATGCAAAGCAATGGTTGTTCTCTGGGGGATTTTCTAAAGATAACCATTTGGGCTTCCACCCACGTTCTTCTCCCTTCAAACTTGTAGACAAACATAGGCATGTGTAATGCTCAGAATCAGCTGAACAAATTCCTATCCCAAAGCCACTTACCTAACCACATTCTCTATGAATTTTAACGCTGTACACTATGTTACGTGCTAAATTTACTACTTTCTGATACATTGGCAACATCTTTAACAACTAAGATATTGATGTTGAAAATCAGGACATATCTGTCCATTATATACAGTATGCATACAACAAAACAAAATGCAAGTATAAAGAAATGGCCTCTGGAAAGGTCCCATATACACACACTACTATATGACCGTGGTCCCTGCCTCCCAGCACCTCCTCCAAACCCCTGAGTAAGAACAGACATTTCTGCTCAGAGGGGCTCATCACTCTGCTCCCAAAGACAATAGTTCATGAGTTTTCACAAAAAGATATTTATAAGGTGATATTTCCCTACCTCTACATTTAACATACGTTGTACACTCCTAAATATTTAAGTAGACCAGATGTTTCAAAAAAGGACTGTTGTCCACTATGTACAGAGCAGTCCAGGAAATGGCACACAGCTAAAAAAAGTAAATAAAAATTCCTTAACACAAAATGTAAAGAAACCTCTTGTTCTACTGATTCTACTATGTCATACACTGGCAACCTCTTTAACACCTAGAGTTACTAGATGTTGTGAATTAGGACCCCTTTGTCCTTTACAAACACTATGTACACATAGAAGCAAGCAAAATAGTCTAGTGGTTCCTTTCCTTCCATGGACCACGATGGCTTAGAGATCTGCATTTCTTTCTCCTGGGAACCAGAGCACACACACAGTGTGGTCAACTCAGGAGAGATTTGGCTATGCCTCTCCAAACAATATTGCAAACAAATCCTAACTAAAAGATATTTACAGAATGTGCTACTACTTATAAAATATGTGAGGCATTTCAGAGCAGCTAGAGAGACATTCCCAAATTCCCGGGCATTTTCAAACTGACTCAAATGCACACACACACACACACACACACACACACACACACACACCACAAACACAAACATTGTGGGGGGTAAGAAATGAGAAACAAAATGCATACACAATAACAGAATAAAAGCGAGACCTCATCTTCACATGACCAATCTGGCTCTAGACCTCTTGCTCCTCCTGCTGGATCCTCTAAGCTACTGAACAGACTGGGACTAGTGTAGCTCCTGGGTCTTTCTAGAGGAGACCTAAACAATTCCATCTCAAAGTCACTTGTAGAAGACATGTCTATGATCTTCTTTTTATGGTGATACAAGTGATCCCCTACCTCTACCTTACCCTGCCTAGGCAATCTCTACAGCTAGATGTCCAGATTTAGCCAAAAGTCTAAAAAGGATCTGGGGAAAGACAGGGAGCAGCTTTTTCATATTATACACACGGGCCTTCTGGGGCGGCAGGTTAAGTGTTTGCCAGCATTTCCGAATGGCTGCACGCGGTTGTTTCTTCTCAGCCTCTCTTGGGTGGAAGGAAGACCCTGGGCCCAGCAATCGATCATTCTCTCCTTGGGGCCCCGCTCACCTTAGTCCAGGCCCACTGAGTCCTCTGTTCATCCAGGTCTGAGCGCTCGTCCATGGACCGTCCCCTCCCGGCGATGGCAGGGTGTTCTTGCACAGACCTGCCTCCTCAGGCCTCAGAAGACCCGAAGACCGAGCCTTGGCCTTCAGTGGCCGCCATTCTTGCCGCCATGACAAGTTTGCGGCCACCCGGACATGTCCTCGAAGGTCTAACTGGGGCTTCTCAGTGGGCCGACCCTGGAGAACAGGGGGCGGGTGGAGACGGGGAGGCAACACACAGAGGCCACTGCCATCCAGGCCCATCTTTGGCACAGAAACAGATGCTGTAGAATCTCCACGTGACCCGGTTGGTGGCTGCCTCGAGGACGAGGCTTCCTAACGTCCCCAGGATCCAGACCGAGGCTGCCCCCGGGCCACACCCCCAGCTCACCCAGCACAGGCCGAGGCCGTGGGGGCTGGGTTGAGAGAAGGCCCCACTATCTAGTTAACTGCACTCTCAGCCAGAAATCCTAATAAATGATCTTATTTTGGGTTTCTACCACAGTAAGTGCTAAGATTTTAAGCTCTACCAAAAACACAAGGAAGAAACAAATAAAAAGACTTTATCTTTTTTCTTCATTAAAGAAATACCCATCATTGTTATAAGTGGTATAAAAATATATATTGATTTGAATATAATAAAAACTAAAATTAAAATTAAAAAAATGAATAAGGAATAGTCAAGCTGACTGATGGTCTGAAAACTTTCCATACACAGGTATTCTCACTTTTGACACTCATGCAACTACACCTACACACTCTCCCACACACTCACACACACACTCTCCCACACACTCACACAAACACACAGGTGCACTCACAATCACACACAGGTATGCCTACACACAGACACACAGGCTGGGATACAGAGGCTGAGAAAGGGCTCTTGCCATTCGCCCAGCAGCTTCTCTTCAGTCCTTGCTGCCTGGCTCCCTGCAGCCTCCCACTGTTCCCACCCCTATTACTACTGCCTTCCTGCTTCCTATCCTGGCCATCAGGGAAGGGCAGCACAGGAGCCCAGTGCGGTGCTAGTGGGATCATCTCACTTTACATTTTCATGGATTTCTTGAAGTGACTGTTACTGGAGAAGGTAGGGAAGGTCAATACTATAGACTTTATACCCTGCTCCATTGGGAACCCAGTATTTCCAATCCCTTTCCCAAGACAGTTTAAGGGCATGGATTGGGCTCAGCTCCAATGGGGCAGGTTGTGCAAATTTGGGCATCCCTCATCTACCTTCAGAGTGGTCAGGAGGCTAGCAAGAAATGCTTTGAACTCTCCGGGACCAAGGTCTTGGAGGAAACCTGCAGGAAACAAGTGCATGTTTGTTTACAGGCAACTGCAGCCTAAAGAAGTTGTCTACCTCCCTTGTGAATGAAGAGCCCAGGCTGCCATGGCTTCACCCTGTCATCCACACTCGATGCACACAAAGTCTCAGCCTTATCCACCTGCACAGGGCCAGGATTGGGTCCTGAGTCTCTAAGGGGATTGCAACTCACAGGAGAGAAGACCTGAGCCAGAATCAGGGTTATGGAGACTCTCCTGGGGGTGATATCTCTGTTTCAGATATTGCCTAGACAGTGTTCACATTCTTGGAAAGGATAGAAGTCTGTTTCTTTTTTTATTGGATATATTCTATATTTACAGTTCATTTCCCTTTTTCTGGTTTCCCATGGCCAAAGGTCCCACATGCCCTTTTCCCTCCCCCTGCTCCCTCATTCACCCCCTCCCACCTCCCTGTTCTTATACTCCCCCACAATGATGCTTTGGTCCATTCTAGCACCATTGTCCACTCCTTTCTTCTTGTCAGACATCATTTGGTATATGATTTATGTCTTTGGTGTTCCAAGATTCTAGGCTAATATCCACTTATCAGTGACTGCATACCATGGGAATTCTTTTGAGACTGGGTCACCTCACTTAGTATGACATTCTCCAGCTCCATCCATTTCTCTAAGAATTTCATGAATTCATTGTTTCTAATGGCTGAATAGTACTCCATTGTGTATATATACCACATTTTTTGTATCCATTCCTCTGTTGAGAGACATCTGGGTTCTTTCCAGCTTCTGGCTAATATATATAAGGCTGCTATGAACATAGTGGAGCATGTATCCTTATTGTATGCTGGGGAATCTTCTGGGTATATTCCCAGGAGTGGTATGGCTGGGTCCTCCAGAAGTATCACATCCAGTTTTCTGAGGAACCACCATAATGATTTCCAGAGTGGTTGTACCAGCTTGCATTCCCACCAGCAGTGGAGGACAGTTCCTCTTTCTCCACATCCTCGCCAACACCTGATGTCTTCTGAGTTTTTAATCTTAGCCATTCTGACTGGTGTGAGGTGAAATCTCAGGGTTGTTTTGATTTGCATTTCCCTAATGACTAATGATGTTGAACATTTTTTAAGGTGTTTCTCAGCCATCCAAAATTCTTCAGGTGAAAAGTCTCTGTTTAGCTCTGTACCCCATTTTTGGATAGGGTTATTTGGTTTTCTGGGGTCTAACTTCTTGTTTTCTTTGTATACATTGGATATTAGCCCTCTGTCGGATGTGGGGTTGGTGAAGATCTTTTCCCAAATTGTTGGTTGCCAATTTATCCTTTTGACAGTGTCTTTTGCCTTACAGAAACTTTGTAATTTTATGAGGTCCCATTTGTCTATTCTTGATCTGAGAGCATAAGCGATTGGTGTTCTGTTCAGGAATTTTTCCCCTCAGCCAATGTCCTCAAGGGTCTTCCCCAGTTTCTTTTCTATTAGTTTTAGTGTGTCTGGGTTTATGTGGAGGTCCTTGATCCACTTGGAGTTGAGCTTAGTGCAAGGAGATAAGAGTGGATCAATTCTCATTCTTCTGCATGTTGACCTCCAGATGAGCCAGCACCATCTGTTGAAAAGGCTATCTTTTTTCCACTGGATGTTTTCAGCTCCTTTGTCGAAGATCAATTGGCCATAGATGTGTGGGTTCAATTCTGGGTCTTTGATCCTATTCCATTGATCCGCCTCCCTGTCACTGAACCAATACCATGCAGTTTTTAATACTACTGCTCTATAATATTGCTTGAGGTCCAGGATATTGACTCCCCCAGAAGTTCTTTTCCTGTTGATGATAGTTTTGCCTATCCTGGGTTTTTTGTTATTCCAGATGAATTTGAGAATTGCTCTTTCTAACACTATGAAGAACTGAGTTGGGATTTTGATGAGGATTGTGTTGAATCTGTATATTGCTTTAGGCAAGATTGCCATTTTGACTATATTAGTCCTGCCAACCCACGAGCATGGAAGATTTTCCCATTTTCTGATGTCTTCTTCAATTTCCTTCTTCAGAGACCTGAAGATTTTGTCATATAAATCTTTCACATGTTTGGTTAGCATCACTCCAAGATACTTTATATCATTTGTGGCTATTGTGAAGGGTGTCATTTCCCTAATTTCTTTCTCGGCCTGCTTATCCTTTGTGTATAGGAAGGCTACTGATTTGCTTGAGTTGATTTTATAGCCAGCCACTTTGCTGAAGTTGTTTATCAGTTGCAGGAGTTCTCTGGTGGAGTTTTTTGGGTCACTTAAGTATACTATCATATCATCTGCGAATAGTGATAGTTTGACTTCTTCCTTTCCAATTTGTATCCCTTTGACTTCCCTCTGTTGTCGAATTGCTCTAGCGAGTACCTCAAGTACTATATTGAAGAGATATGGTGAGAGGGGACAGCCTTGTCTAGTCCATGATTTTAGTGGGATTGCTTCAAGTTTTTCTCCATTTACCTTGATGTTGGCTACTGGTCTGCTGTATATTGCTTTTACTATGTTTAGGTTTGGGCCTTGAATTCCTGCTCTTTCCAAAACTTTTAGCATGAAAGGATGCTGAATTTTGTCAAATGCTTTTTCAGCATCCAAAGAGATGACCATGTGGTTTTTTTTTTCTTTCAGTTTGTTTATGTAGTGGATTACGTTGATAGATTTCCGTATATTGAACCATCCCTTCATCCCTGGGATGAAGCCAACTTGATCATGGTGAATGATCGTTTTGATGTGTTCTTGGATTCGGTTGGCAAGTATTTTGTTTAGTATTTTTGCATCGATATTCATAAGAGAAATTGGCCTGTAGTTCTCTTTCTTAGTTGGATCTTTGTGTGGTTTTGGTATCAGGGTAATTGTGGCTTCATAGGATGAGTTGGGTAGTGTTTCTTCTGTTTCTATTTCGTGGAATAGTTTGAAGAGTATCAGTATCAGGACTTCTTTGAAGATCTGATAGAATTCTGCACTAAAACCATCAGTCCTGTGCTTTTTTTGGTTGGAAGACTTACTATGACCCCTTCTATTTCTTCGGGGGTTATGGGTCTGTTTAAACAATCTACTTGATCCTGGTTTAATTTTGGTATTTGGTAACTGTCTAGGAAATTGTCCGATTCCTCCAGATTCTCCAGTTGTGTTGAGTATAGGTTTTTGTAGTAGGATCTGATGATTTTTTTGAATTTCCTCAGTTTCTGTTGTTATATCTCCCTTTTCATTTCTAATTTTGTTAATTTGAATACTGTCTCTGTGCCCTTTGGTAAGTCTGGCTAGGGGTTTATCTATCTTGTTGATTTTCTCAAAGAACCAGCTCCTGGTTTTGTTGATTCTTTGTATGGTTCGCTTTGTTTCAACTTGATTGATATCAGCCCTGAGTTTGATGATTTCCTGTCTTCTACTCCTCCTGGGTGAAATTGCTTCTTTTTGTTCCAGAGCTTTCAAGTGCGCCATTAAGTTGCTAGTATATGCTCTCTCCTGTTTCTTTTTGGAGACACTCAGGGCTATGAGTTTTCCTCTAAGCACTGCTTTCATTGTGTCCCATAGATTTGGGTATGTTGTGCCTTCATTTTCATTAAATTCTAAGAAATCCTTGATTTCTTTCTTTATTTCTTCCTGGACTAAGGTATCATTGAGTAGGGTATTGTTCAGCCTTTATGTGTATGAGGATTTTCTGTTGTTTTTGTTGCTATTAAAGAACACTCTTACTCCATGGTGATCTGATAAGAGGCATGGGATTAGTTCGATCTTTTTATATTTGTTGAGGTCTGTCTTGTGTCCAATTATATGGTCGATTTTGGAGAAGGTACCATGAGGAGCTGAGAAAAAGGTATAGTCTTTTGCTTTAGGGTGAAATGTTTTATATATATATATATATATATATATATATATATATATATATATATATTAACAGATATATATATATATTATATATATAATATATATATAATATATATAATATATACATATATATATATGTATATATTATATATAATATATATAATATATATATATATATATATATATATATATATATATATATATATATATATATATATCTGTTAAATCCAATTGGTCCAAAGTTTCGATGAGTTTCTCCGTGTCCCTGTTTAGTTTCTGTTTTCCTGACCGGTCCACTGAGGATAGTGGAGTATTGAGGTTCCCCCACAATCATTGTGTTAGGTGTGATGTGTGCTTTGAGCTTTAGTAAAGTTTCTTTTACAAATGAGGGTGCCCTTACATTTGGAGTGTAGATGTTTAGAATTGTGAGTTTTTCTTGGTGTATTCTTCCTTTGACTAGTAAGAAGTGACCTTCTGTGTCTCTTTTGATGACTTTGGGTTAAAAGTCAATTTTATCTGATATTAAAATGGCTATTCCAGCTTGCTTCCTGCCACCATTTGCTTGCAAAATTGTCTTCCATCCTTTTACTCTAAGGTAGTGTTTGTCTTTGACTCTGAGGTGTGTTTCCTTTAAGCAGCAAAATGTAGGGTCCTGTTTCCATATCCAGTCTGTTAGTCTATGTCTTTTTATTGGGAAATTGAGTCCACTGATGTTAAGAGATATTAAGGAATAGAGATTATTACTTCCTGACATTTTTGATGTTATTTTTGTTTTTTAGTAGTTATCTTCCTTTGAGTTTGATGGAAGAAGGTTACTGTCTTGCTTTTACTTGGGTGCAGTTTCCTTCCTTGTATTGGTGTTTTCCTCCTATTATCCTTTGTAGAGCTGGGTTAGTGGAAATATATTGTGTAAATTTGGTCCTGTCATGGAATATATTGATTTCTCCATCTATGTTGATTGAGAGTTTTACTGGGTATAGTAGTCTTGGCTGACATTTGTGTTCTCTTAGGGTCTGCATGAGGTCTGCTCAGGATCTTCTAGATTTCATGGTTTCTGGAGAGAAGTCTGGTGTGATTCTGATAGGTCTTCCTTTATATGTTACTTGGCCTTTTTCTCTTACTGCCTTTAATATTCTTTCTTTGTTTAGTACATTTGGGATTTTGATTATTATGTGACAGGAGGTGTTTCTGTTCTGGTCCAGTCTGTTTGGAGTTTTGTAGGCTTCTTGTATATTCATGGGCATCTCTCTCTTTAAGTTAGGGAAGTTTTCTTCCATAATTTTGTTAAAGATATTTGCTGGCCCTTTAAGTTGTAGATCTTCACTCTCATCTATCCCTATAATCCTTAGGTTTGGTCTTCTCATTGTGTCCTGGATTTCCTGGATGTTTTGGGTTACAAGCCTTTTGGATTTTGCATTTTCTTTGACTGTGGAGTCAATGGTTACTATGTTATCTTCAGCATCTGAGATTCTTATCTCTATCTCTTGTATTCTGTTGTTGATGTTTGCATCTATGACCCCTGATTTCTTCTCAAGGTTTTCTATCTCCAAAGTTGCCCCCTTTTGTGATTTATTAGTTTTTTTCTACCTCTGTGTTCAGATCTTGGATGGTTTTGCTCAGTTCCCTCACTTCTTTGTTTGTGTTTTCATGTAATTCTTTAATATATTTTTGTGCTCCCTCTTTCATGACTTCTGCATGTTGTTTCAAATTCTCCTGCATTTCTTTAACTGATTTTCTCATTTCCTCTTTAGTGGTTTCTGTCTGTTGGCCCATATTCTCCTGGAGTTCTTTAAGTCATTTTTGTGTTTGCATTGTAAGAGCTTCTACCCTATTGATGTTCCCCTGCATTTCTTTAAGAGATTTGTTTATGTCTTTTTTGTGTTCCTCTAGGAGCATCATGACCTGTGCTTTTATATCTAACTCTTGTTTTTCTGGTGTGCTGTGGTATCCAGGACTTGCTGTGGTTGGCGAATTGGGTTCAGATGATGCCATATTGCCTTGATTTCTGTTAATAACGTTCCTACATTTGCCTTTTGCCATCTGTTTATCTCTGGAGTTAGTTGGTCTTATTGTAGATGGCAGCCCCGCTGAAAGCATAGCGTGCCTGTCCCCAGGGTTCAGTGACTGTTGCTGAGCTGTTGGTGCCCAGATCTGCCGATCTCCTCTGGCTCTGGGTGTGGGCCAGAACCTGGAGGCGTTGTCTGTGCTAGACTAAGCTAGGTCTTAGTCCAAGCCCCTGACTCCAGCTTCTAGAATTCTCTACCATGTCCCGAGGCAATATGGCACCTTGCTGCCAGCCTGCCCGGAGATCCGGTCCACAGTGGCCTGCAACCGCAGATGAGCTGTCTGTTCCCAGATCTCCTGCATAGCTAAGCTAAGCTAGGTCTCTGTCCATGCACCTGACTCCAGTCGCCTGCTGTGCCTACCGTTCGCGCGGTGTCCCGAGGCAAGATGGTGGCCCCGCTTGATTCTCTATTTTTGTTGCTTGCTACCACCACAAGGACTCAAAAAAAAGCCCCAAATAGTTCCTATTTCATGGCAAGTGCCACAGTAGAGTTACAGAACTTGGATTCTGTTCAAAAGAGCTTCAAAAATGACAAGAAGTGTCCTCCAAGTGCATTATTATGAGATTATGGTCCTATCTCTTTAGCATACCCTTCACTCTTGGCTGTCAGGCCATGATACCTCTAGCTAGAAGGCTCCTTATACGCTGGTCACAGGAGGGAGAAAGAGCATTCAACACGAAGGGTATCAGCCCATGTCTCCCTGATGCCTCCAAATGCGGGGATGACAGAGCTGTGTCTTCCTGTTTCTGGAGCCTCTGACTCCGATTTAGGGTCAGGGACATTACTGATGCCTCGAGAGTCTCTGCTCCATTGACAGCCTCTGTTCATCTATGTGTCTCTATTTTACAGTAATACCACAATGCACTTCAAAAGAGGAACTCTGAAAGACAAAGCAAGTCACCTGAGAGCAACAACCCCAAATATGTTCATAGCTGAAATGAGTCCAGATGCAAACAGAATGGTACAGACCAGTGTGTCCTGGCCAGAAAGAGACTGCCCAGGTGTCAGATCCATTACAAAGTTCAAATTTGTTTTTCATTTCACCAATGGAGATGCAAAAATATTTGCTGTTATTGAAATGCAAGGAACAAAATTTTTCCCAGTTGTAAATTACTCCAATATGTGTTATTTGTCTTCCTGTTTCCTTCTACCTGGGATGATCCCATTATGAAAAGCAGGCACCCCAAAAATATATGTCCCTTCAGTGTCATCATTTTAATATTGGGAATTGGGTCACAACTTGTGTCCTAAGTGAGATCATGCACCTTTCCTCAATAAGTAAATTTAAAAGTGCAAAATTAAAAACAGAAAGCAGAAAGTGAGGTTTATTCAATGTGTCTATATTGGGACGAAGGACAAAGAGATACAGAGAAACCATCAAGACCTCAAATCCATAATCTGCTTTCTTGATAATAGAAATTTTGACTGCAGTGAAATCGAGTCTCAAAGCACTTTGAAATTGAATTTCTCCAAATTGTGGAATAATTTTTCAAATATGTATTGGATATCTTGAGAACTGTCATTTCATTTCACTAGCCCAGTCATTGAGTAAACATGTTAGTTTGATATGTTACAATTCTTTAAACTTGATATTAACCTCCACTCTTGTGTGTAGTTACCAATAATATTTCATACTCTTATGACTATCTCCTCATTCTGAAGATTGTTTCCTCTGCTGTAAGGATATTTTAATTTCATATAATTCCATTACCAATATTTGCCATCATTTCCTGTGCTAGATTTATCTTCAGGAAACCCTTGGATTGTGCCCAAGTTTTAATATTGTGGTCTTAATTGAACTCATTTTCTCTGCCAGTTAAATAATAATCAAAAGGCATGAAAAACTTCTATGGAGCAGTTGTATATGAATATTTATGAGTAATTTTAGTACTGCAACAGTTTGGCTTAAAGACAAAGTCAACAGATAAATAAAATATGCATGGGTTCAATCACTAAGTACTGGGAGGAAAAACTAAATCTATATGTAAGATATCACTCATTAAACCTATGCTACATGAATTTGTTAGATATAATCAACAGATTAAGAAAGTTGAAACAGGTATGTTTATGTACAACTCTCAACTGAAGAAATATTTTTAAAGCAGAGGTAAAGGCTTTAAAAGTTCACTCATTTTACAATCATAAATATTTACACAATAGAATATTACTCAGCCATTAAAAGTGAAATCGTGAAATCCACTACAAGGAGCTAGAAATAAAAATCAGACTTGAGGTAATCAAGACCAAAAAAGAGAAATGCTATGTGGATTTTAGCTGTTAAATTCTTCAAATAGGGAAGGGGAATAAAGTAGGAAGCAAGGGAAAGGAAGTGAAGAGGAACAGCTAAATCTAAGGGCCATTCGAGAGGATGAGATAATAATAGAGATAGACAGAGATAAATATGGATAGACAGACAAACACACAGACAGATAAACATGGCATATAGATATGTCAGTTTAGGTGTAATCCATAAAAAATAGGGGGAGATTTTTTTTAAAAAAAAAAAGCCCAAACTAGATATCTCTTGTTACCAAATGAGTCTTCCAGCACTAGAAATGGGATTACATCTAAACAGCTTGTTGATCAATGGGACCACATTTGAACAGGAAACAACCCAGGCAATTGCCAAGTCTATTGGTTTCTCCCTAAAGTTGGAGGGCAGGGCCATACTGCTGAAGACAACACCTAGATGACTCATTAAGCATGGAGAAGCCAAGCTTGTGCCAACCAAGAATCTTCATTCCTCACTAGTGTTCCTGGCACTATCAGGCACTGTACATTACCAGAAGAAAAAGGTAATCACCAACCCAGCTACAAACCTTTTGATTTACAATGATGACCTTCCTGCAAGATTTGGAAGTACAATAGAGACACAAAGTTTGTATAAATAACCGACCAACATCTGATTGGATTTAAAGCCCATTTCTTAAGACAGAACCCATTCTTGACAAGAACCTGGTAGCCTATGGACTTGGGGTAAAACCAAATACTACTATTATCCTAAAGAAGTAGTTCTCTGATGGTTGTAACACCCTTGAGGATTACATGTCAGATATCCTACATGTCTGATATTTGTATTGCAGTTCAACAGTGGCAAAATTAGTTATAAAGTAGAAACAAAATAAATTTATTATTGGAGGTCACCACAACATGAAGAAATATATTAAGGTGTCACATCATTAGGAAGTTTGAGAACCACTGTCAAGGATCTTAGAAATAAAATGACTACTAATGGCATCCTGTTATATTCATAGATCAGTGCATTGGTGATCCATCATCTGAGAAATTTCCCTCTGTAGTTGAAGAGTACAAATACAGGGATCCACAACCAGACAATACAAAGAGTGAGAGACTTAAGCCACTCAGTCTTAGATGGGATTTCATCTTGAAATCCTTCCTCTCAGGAATCAGAAAACTCTAGGGATAAGAAGAAGGAAAGAGGGTAAAAGTCTTAGAGGTTAAAGGACAGTAAGAAAAGAAGGCCTTCTAAGCACAGGAAGACTGACACACATGGATTCTCAAAAACTGCAGCATGAACAGGGCCTGCATGGATCTTCACTGAGAGCAGAGGGGATGCAAGCCCCCATATCTCATTCACACACTTTCTCCAGTACATAATCATTCACAAGTAAAAATTAGTTTTCTCCAATGGATTGTCACTAGTGATAAGAACAACTCTTAAGGGCAGATGACATGCCTAGGAATGAGAGGACTGAGTTACCTAGAGCCAGAATGACTCCGTGACTGAAAACTGGCAGTTTGGGAGACTAGGCCTACATTTCTGTTTCCCAGAACTAGGAAAGTCCAAAAGAAGTCAATTCCAGGAAAAACCACCCCTCACAGCCAATCGGGAACTGCCATGCCACCTGGCCTGACACAAGCCTGAGTCAAGAAATGGCTCTGAAAAGCCCATCAAATTCTTCCGAGCCTTAATTAACCACAAAGGTACCCATACACCCAGAGACAGGGCCAACCAATCAAGGAAAAGATAAAACATCAACCCTCCCTATACTAATGGGCTTTAAATTGTGTTGCAAAGCTCACAACTCTTCCATTGTGGATGGAAGAACCCTGCACGCTGGTCTCTGCAGAATAAATGCTCTTTACTGTCGCATCCCATTTGAGTCTGGGGTATCATTGTAAGTGAATCATGGACCCTTACATCAGTAGATAGCCAAAACAAAAGGAAACCGATGGCATCTTTAGAGATTCTTTGTGGCATAATGTACTATCTGGTTGTTCTTTATATATTACAACTTCCAGCCTTGTGTTTATGGGATAAATATATGTGCAGCAGCATGTGTATTTCTGCATTTATGGAAGATTCTTGCATTTTTTTCTTTTGCTCTTTTCCTTCAGTTTGTTTGGTATGTCCTATTATGAAATGTTTGTTTTTGTTTTGATCTTATTCTATTGCATTTTATTATTATTTGCTATATGTCAGTTTGTTTTCTAAGGAGAGAGAGAAAGTATATGAAAGACAATGTAACAGGAGATGGAAAGATTGCAGAGGAGTATGGAGAGAGACAAGAAGGAAGCCCAGAGGGCCAGGAGAATGAATCCAAATATGGAGCAGAGGGGGGTAGGGGGCAGAGGGAACCTCTAGAGAGTCCCAGAGATCTAGGATGTGAGAGACAACAAGGACTCAATGGGGATGACACTAGCCAAAATGCCCAACAATGGGGAGATGGAACCAGAAGAGAACACCTCAAGTAGATAGACATGGCCCCCAGTCAAGACAGTGGGCCATCCACCCACCTTCAAAATTTCTAGCCCAGAAATGTTCCTATCTAAAGCAAATGCAGGTACAAAAATGTGGAAGAAAATGAAAGAAAAGATGGCCAGGGACCAGCCGAACTTTGGATCCATCCCATGAGCACATGCCAAATACTGACACTATAACTTAATCTATATTGTGTGTGCAGACAGGAGCTTGGCATGGCTGTCCTCTGAGAAGTTCCACCAGCAACTGACTGAGATAAATGCAGATACTTTCAGACAACAGTGGATTGAGGTCAGGGACCAATATTGAAGAGTTAAAAGAAAGAGTGAAGGAGCTGAGGAGATTGCAACCCCATAGGAAGAACAGCAGTGCCAACTAACCTGGACCCCTCAAATCTCCCAGAGACCAAGCCAAAAACCAAAGAGCATACATGGTCAGGTTCATGGCCCAGAGAACATATGTAACAGAGAGTTGCCTTGTATGGCCTCAGTGGGAAAGGATGTACATATTCCTGTGTAAATTTGATATCTCAGGGAAGAGGGATGCTGGTGGGGGGTGAGGCTGGTTTGGGTGGGCAGGTAGGAAAGCACCCTTTCAGAGAAGGGGGGAATGGGGTGAAGAACTGAGGGAGGGAGAGCAGGAAGAGGGTCAACTTTTGGAGTGTAAATAAAATAATACAATGAAAAAAAGAAAAGAAAAATTTAAGATGGTAAAAATAAATAATAAGAGGACTTAACTCATAACAAATGTGAAATACAAACAGACTCCTTAGAAGGCCTGCATCTGTATCACCTTTGAGATTTTGATTGGTACCACTTGCTGGCTGTCATCAGTCATATGAAGAACCAACCAGGCAGTTACTGTACTGATGGTGAGCATCCTGGTGTTGTCACTTCCTGCTCATAACATACAAAGCCTGCTGAGGTTGCCAGAACTACTCCTCCATATTGAGAGAAGCCCCGTGGCAACCAGGAGAAAAGTGAATCTAGGACTGAATAAACCTTTCAGACATTGCCTGAAGCTGTATAATACGACTGAAGGAATTAAGGAATTTTGCTACTTCGGAAATGATCAATGAAATTATGACCATAGTTTATAACTATGACCATCATTTTTTCTTTTTTATTAGATATTTTCCTTATTTACATTTCAAATGTTATCTATCCCCTGTTCTTGTTTCTCCTCCAAAAACACCTCATTCCATCCCCCTCCCCCTGCTCACCAACCTGCCCACTCCTACTTCACTGACCTGGCATTCCCCTATACTGGGGCATCGAGCCTTCTCAAGACCAAGGGTCTCTCCTCCCTTTGATGTCCAACAAGACCATCCTCTGCTACATATACAGCAGGAGCCACAGGTCCCTCCACATGTACTCTTTGGTGGAAGTTTAGTCCCTGGGAGCTCTGGAGGTACTGGTTGTTTCATATTGTTGTTCCTCCTATGGGGCTGCAAACCCCTTCAGCTCCTTTGGTCTTTTATCTAGCTCCCCCATTGGGGACCCCGTGCTCAGTCCAATGGTTGGCTGAGAGCATCCACCTCTGTATTTGTCAGGTACTGACAGAGCCTCTCAGGAGACAGCTATATCAGGCTCCTGTCAGCAAGTGCTTGTTGGTATCCACAATAGTGTCTGGGTTTGGTGACTATATATGGGATGAATCCTCAGGAGGGGCAGTGATTATAATTTAAAACAATGACCATAGTTATAACTTTATAATGAATTCTAGCTTAATAGATGAGACATCCTCTAGTTTCATGAGCTCACACGTGAGCACATAGCACACACACAAATATACAAAAAAAAAAGAAAAAGAAAAAAAACAAAGATAACAAAGAATGAGAGGGAATACTAAACTTTGCAAACTTCACCTCAAAAGATTTTTGGAAATTATCTTTATATGTAACCCTACCCCTGCCCTGCCACCTGCTCCTACCCCTACACTTGCCCCTGTTCTTGTCCTGGCCCCCATCCCCTCCCCACCCCTGCTCCCACCCCTGTCTCTGCTTCAGTTAATTAAAGACTTGCACCACCACACCTTGAAGTTAACTTGTGACTTTCCACCCATGCTGAGGTTCATGAAATAACCACGCTGAGACGTAATTATATTGATGAATAAATGTTTAAGCAATAAGCTTGGGCCTGTTCTAGGGCTACTTCATAACTTAATTGTCCCATTTGTTCTATTCTAAGTACCACCATGTGGCTGGTTACCTAGTCTATAGTCTCAAGTGACTGCCTTCCTCTGTGTCTGGGCAAATCTCCAATGACTGACTCAATCCCAGAATCCTCTGTCTCTGCCAGATGTCCCACCTTCTAATCCTGCCTCAGCTCATTAGCCTATCAGCTATTTATTGACAGGTGAATGTTTTTTACACAATGCACAAGGGATCATCTCTACAGTTTCTCCTTTTAGTCCAATAAAAGAAGGAATACAATAATAACAATTATGAAAACTATCGTGTAAGATTTATATTCACAGTGTCCAGTACATATATGTATTTGGCAACCTTAGAGAAAGTATTATACTATCTATCCTATTTTTGGTGAGTTCAGAGTTCTGTACCTAAATCAATTTCTATCATGATTTGCATTATCAACCTAAAACTTAAGACTTAAGAACATTTTTTTTTAGATCTTAAACAACTTAAGTTTAATTGTGAAACTATGTCTTGTCTTCAACCCCATCAGAGACTCAAGAAGAAATAAATAATATTTGAGCATGCAGTGATTGCAAGCAAACAGCTTCAAAAACTAGAGAAATGGCAGAAGAGCTGGATGCCTGAAGTCACCAAAGATTTCTGTCATAGGCGCGTTCAACTTCAGCCATGAGGCCCAGAATATCTGACAGATTTTTCTGTGAAGTAGGAATTATGAAGGACTGTTTAGCCTACCTTGGCACTTGACTCCCCTGCATCTTGTTTGTCTGTTTTAGACAGTATCATTTCAGTAGTTGAAGTAAGGGTAATTTTTTTTGCTCAGTTGCTAGCTTGCCACATTGGAAGCAAACACCAAATTTTTTTATGCTCACCAAAGTAAAATGGGTTATTGCTAGTAGCAGAACTGTCTCACTGTCATAAAACATTGTAATGAAAACAATCGTCCAATGTCATATTCTATAGATCTCTGAGATTTTGAAGACCGTCATCTATAGTATATCTGAATTGGCAAGCATTGCTTATTTCTAGCTACTTACTCTCTGTTCAACTTTGAAAACATTTTATTTTAATTAACTAGACTAGTAATTAACATGACCGTGAGTTTGATGCACTATTAATTTGCATTGCTCAATCATCCTAAACAGTATGTCGGCCACCCAGATGCTCCTAGACTCCCAGGGACTAACCTATCAACCTTGTGTTACACATGGTTCCAGGCAAAAATGTGGAAGAGGAATGCCTTGTCGGGCATCAGTGGGACTAGTGGTCTTTGGTCAGGGGAAGACTCAATAGATGCCCCAACAAAGGGAAAACAAGTGGGGGTAGGTGGAAGAGGATCTGGTGGAGGGGCATATACTTGGAGGCAGGGGGTGGGAGGAGGAGTAGGGGATTTTTGGGAAGGGGGAAACTGTGAAAGATTTTACCATTTGCAACTTAGTGCATGCTATATTCAATAAAAAATACGGATAAATAGACTTTTATTCTTGAAAAAAGAATGGAATTTATAGTGATAATCTTAAAAGTTACATGTTTGCAACTGGGAAGAGAGCAAGGTCTTAAAGCAGGTGTTAATTGTGATATAATTTTGGTGGGAGGTTTAGCCAGATTCCCAGCTGAGGGTCTCCTTTCTCTCCCTGTGCTGTTCATTTCCTCTCTCTGACCTGCCTTATGCATACACATAACCACGGATCTTAGAGCTTCTCAAAGGTGTCTACAATGCCATGAGGGCTGGTGTCTTTGAACTACCATGGGGAATGCAGCTTCCTGAGAAGAAGTCATCCTTGCAACAGCCTCTACCATGCCAGGTCCCCAGGTAGTGTGGACTCCTTCCTCTGAGAAGCTGATCCTAAGAGAGGAGACCTTGTGGAGTGAGGGGTAGGATGGGAACGTGCAAGTGCTGGCAGTGCCTACTCCTATGCCTTAGCACTCAGTAAAAGGGGGTAGGAGTCCTTCCAAGACCCTGTGGGGTGACCCTGCAAGGGAGAGCTGCTGCCAGGCCATAGAAAGCAGCACAGACTCAAGAGCAGTCCCTGAGGCTGGAGGTGGAAGGTTTTGAGGCACAATCTACTTCATCTTATTTGCAGGTGACATTTATTGTCCCATGAGAGGCCCTATAGGGTAAGATAATGGATGTCGTACAAAGTGCTGGTGTCTCTGTTGTCCCAAAGTTGGCACTTCACATACCTACCATTCACACCCAGGTTCTTAAAATTCATTTGTTTTTAGAGGGTTCTGGAGTGGAACTCAGATCCTGCTTGCAAGGCAAACATTTTATTATGCGATCCATTTCTATATCTCCAATGGGTGTTCTTATCATACCTTGAGTTCTGTATTGCCAACCTGGGCTCTACAGGGAAAAGAAACTAATGTGTCAGGACTGAAACAGGTGAGGATAAAAATCAGAGCTCACAGGAGGAAGTTAGCGGGGGATACTCAGGGTCCTCAAATCAGCTGGACCCTTCTCCTTCCTCTTCTGGGAGCCTGTATATGCTTTTCATAGTTCCAGATTGACTCCCCAGTGGGAGCAAAGCCTGATTCCCTGACTCCACACATCTGCAAACACAGCTCTCCTCCTCAGGCCTAAGGGAGAAATGCTGGAGACAGCTGACACCCAGGGAGCTGTGCTGGGCTGGATAAATTCTGAAAAACTACTATTTGGGGTAAATACATTGTGGATGTGTAGAGGGGAGGAGACATGGCAAGTTCTGATTAGCATTTCAGCTGGATGAAATCACCAAAAAGTCATAACACATCAAAGCATCACCCAGTGAGCCAATCAACAGCCAGGAAAGTTGGGCACCTTCTGAGCTCTGGAACCCCTAAGTACCACTGTCCCCCTCTGCCTTGACCTTGCCAAGACTATGTAATTGAGCAAAGATATAAACATTTGTATCCATCAAGCCTCACAGCACCCTCTTCAGGACCAGAGTGGGTCTGCATACTGATACACACACACACACACACACACACACACACACACACACACACACACCTGTGGTCAGCAGAACCAGGGCTTGAGCATTGGCTGCCCATGACCTCATCCATTCTCTTAACAGTGGACAGAGCAGGCACCAACAGCTCCATTTCACAGGCTGGGATACAGAGGCTGAGAAAGGCCCTTGCCATTCCCCCAGCAGCTTCTCTTCTGCTCTTGCTGCCTGGCTCTCTGCACACTCTCACTGGACCCACTCTTATTACTATTGTCTTCCTGCTTCCAATCCTGGCCATCAGGGAAGGACAACACACAAGCCCAGCACAGTGCTAGTTGAATCATTTCACTTTATATTTTTATGTAATTCTGGATGTGACTGTTACAGGAGGAGACAGGGAAGGTTGATACTACAAACTTTATATCCTGCTCCATTGGGAACCCAGTATTTCCAATTCCATTCCCAACGGAGTTTAAGGGAGTGTCTGGTAACTGGGCTCTGATGGGGTAGAGACCTGTGGCATGGATTGGGCTCAGCTCCAATGTCGCAGGATGTGCAACTTTGGGCATCCCTTGTCTGCCTTCAGAATGGTCAGGAGGCTAGCAAGAAAATCTTTCAACTCTCTAGGGCCAAGGTCTTAGAGAAAAGCTGCAGGAAACAAATGCATGCTTGTTTGTGGGCAACTGCAACTTAAAGACATAGTCTACTACCCTCGTGAATGAAGAGCCCAGGCTGCCATGGCTTCACCCTGTCAGCCACACTCGATGCACATAAAGTCTCAGCCTTATCCAGCATGTACAGGGACAGGATTGAGTCCTAAGGCTCTAAGGAGATTGCAGCTTACAGGAGAGAAGACCTGAGCCAGGATCTGGGTCAAGGAGACTCTCCTTGTGGTGATATGTCTGTTTCAGATCTTAGCTAGAGAATGGTTGTACTCTTGGAAAGGAGAGAAGTTTTTGTTTTATTTTTTTAATCAGGAATTCACAATAGTGGTACAAATTTGGATATAGAAGTGGACCATCCATTAGTCACATATTTACACAGCATCCTCCAAGATTGAACTATTGGAGAGGCTGGCAGGAGAGCAGGAGACAACAACTTAAATAGATTGGACTCTGCTGCTTCTGCCTTCACCTTTTGACACATGTGCAGATGAGAAACTGGGTGTCTGAATTCTGTTCTGTTGACTCATGAGAGTCTGGTAGAGACTCTAGAGGTAGAAATGCCATACTGAGTCATTTTTACTTCTTCCTTATTGAGTCACTGTTACATCTCCTAGCCATAAGGTTTTTTTTCAGACACCAACATGCCTCGTGAACCTGTTGGGGCATTTCTGAGCATTCTGTTCTTGCAGCTACACCATGGGGGAGGAAGCCATTACAGTGCTTGAGGTTTTTGCTTCATGGGCATCACCTCAGATACAGACAGCATGTGACAGTATAGGGAGCACAGAGAAAAGCTGAGAACATCCTTCTGTAGATGAAGAGGCAACTGTGTGTACCTTACACCTGAACCCAGACAGGAGGGAGCCCAGGAACAGCCAGGGTTGTGTGACATCACTAGATAGGGACAATCTGCTGTTCACTATGACCCAGGAATGCTCATGTGGGGACCTTGTCTTTGAGGAAGTTCTCTCCTAGTGCACTGAACTAGAATGGTGCACACAGGTAGTGGCTACTATCTGGCATGGTCAGGGTAACTGTGCTGGCTTGTTTCCAGAGCAACAGCCCTGAGTTCACATGAGCACTGGGTCATGGGGGCCCACATGTGGAAAATTAGATGGATCTAGAGAGACTCCTCTGCATGTTTTCCATTCAGTCATCAATTTCTCCACTGTCAGAGGACAATGAGAGACACATTACTGACTTGAATTAGGCCTGAGTTTTGTACATAGTTTCCAGTTAGAAAAGAGACATTTGTATTGTCTCGAGTATTCTCCAAGCACTGGTTGGCTTATTGTACCAATGGCCAGGAAGGTGGTTTGATGCCCAGCCCAATGCCAAGTCTTCAGTTTCCTGTGAGGCTGGGAATGTCCTCACTCTGCTGTGCTGTCATAGGCCACTCACAGGAGGCTGAAAGGGGCTAGAAGAGCAGAAAAGCATCCCATCTCACCACTAAGGCCTTCTGATTCCTGGACCCCTGCATGGAAACAAGAAACACAGTCTCAGGGCAAGAAATGTACATTTCAGATGTATACACCAAGGCCATATGTTGCTTACATGGCATCCAGAGGGTTCTTCCTGGAGATATGACATCTACTTGCCTGGTGCTTACTCTCAGGATGACTATTGGAGTGGAGAAGCCAGGGTACCCTTAAGAGCTTTTACATCTGGGTGCTGTGCTCTGCCATTCCATATTCCAGGGCCTGTACCTGTTCTGAGTCATCTGTGTTTTTCCTGAGATGGAGCCTTCGTGTTCATTCTACCCAGGCACTAGCCCATTGTGAGTAAATGGCCTAAAGACCTGATCACAGTTAACTATAACACCATGCCCAAGCCTACAATGCCCTGACTGCACATGCCTACTTAAAGAATCTCTTCATTCTTTTGGGTGTTTTTATATACATGTTTGAATAGCACATATATGTGTAGAAAAAGGTGTGTATGTATGTATATGTATATATATATATATATATATATGTGCCTATGATGTGCATAAAGTGCATGTATGTCTGACATGTGATATGTATGATGTGAGGATTTATGAACACTGTATGAATATGGTATATGTATAGTTTACACATACGTTAGTGTAGTGTATATATGTGTGGTTCCTCCAGTTCTTCCATTAGCTGCCCTGCTGCAGACAGAAAATGGCATGGCCTCCCCTGGAGAGTATAACCATCCAGACAGAGAGGGTAGGCTTGCAAATGAACATGTTCTGGCTAGAATCACCTTCAAGCCTATGATGAAGAACATTCTCATTCCAAAGGAAGCAAGACAAAAGCAAAAGAAAACCAGAAAACACACTGACCTATCATCACATGAAAATTCTTTTATGGTAAAGCAACCTACTTCCTAGTTCCTACTTCCCCACAACCTCCTCTGGAACGAAATCCACTACTCACCTACTGAAAGCATGTGGCATTCCATATCTCTCACTACCTGTAATCAGCTGATCCTCTGCCAGAACTGTCCATGACTGCATCTCAAATTGCACAAATTACCCAAACATGGGGACTACCACTCAGAGGCCAAGGAAATATGAACCTTCCTCCCTCGACTCCAGCCAGCAGTTATCTTAGCCTTATTCTCCTTGCATGAGAATAAAAGTGGAGAGGCAGCCAGGTGGAAAGGCTCCTGCCTGAAAGGACAGAAGGAAGACACTGGCAAACTGCTCTGCGAGTGTGTCTGAGGACTGATCTCCTGATGCCTATCAGGGATGCTCAGGAATGGGCTCTGCAGCTGTGGTGAAGTGTAAGCGTGTAGGGATGAGAGACTATCTCTTGGTGTATGGGAGGGTGGGTGGGACCAACAGGATCAAGGTGATCCAAATAAAAGGATCAAGAATGATCTGAAAAAAGTAAATGATGTGAACTGGGCTATGGCTGAGTGGTACATCACTGCTTGGGGTAAAGTTATTTTCTCACTTCCATGACAAAATATGGTACAAAGCAGCTGGGGGAAGGGAGGGAGGGTTTGTTCACAGGTTGAGGAAACACAACCCATCAAAAGAAAAGGCTCTGTAGTGGTGGAAGCCTAAAGTGGTTGGGCAGATTGTAACCACAGTCACATAGCAGTGGGTGTGAAATAGTGCTGTTCTTCTCTTCCACTCCCCCATTCCCCTTCAATGTGGGACCCTAACCCATAGAATGCTGTTGCATTCATTTGACAGGGTTTCCCCTCATCAGTTAAGTCTGTCTGGAAATACCCACAGAGAGTGGCCAGAAGTGTGCATCCTAAGTGGCTCTACACCCTGTGAAAATGATCATCAAAATTAACTCTAATGTTTAGTAAGGGCAATTAAAAAAAGAGAAAATAAGGAGGAAAAATGAGGAAGGCGTGAGTGAGATAGAAAGGGGACAGGAGTGGGGAAAGGGTAGATGGAGAGAGAGAAAGAGTGAAAGTGAGGGAGAGAGAGAGAGAGAGAGAGAGAGAGAGAGAGAGAGGGAGAGGGAGAGGGAGAGAGAGAGAGGAGAGATCTATTGATTGGTTTTCTAGGAATACAGCACTGCTGGCTTGATTTGAGAGGTCAGACTTCCAGAACTGTAAAGTATGAATATATGTTGTTTTAAATCACTAAATTTGTGGAGAATTTGAAGTAATAGATGAAAAGTTTTGAATGGGGAGGTGTCAGGAGGGACACTGAAATGGATCACTGGGGAGTGAAGAATTTTTCATGGAAGTTATTCAAGCTATGGTCAGACAGAGGCACAGGCATGGCTGTGGCTCCAGAACTCTTTCAGGACCCAGCACCAGAGTCAGAATGTGCAATGGGGACTTTGAAGAGAGGAAATTGGGGCCTCACAGCAGGAGTGGGGGTATCTTCTTATGTTTTCAGAAGATAGGGGATGTCTTACTGTGCAAGCCTGCTGCCAAACTCTCTAATTCCTAGGCAGGATGCAAAGATGTTGGTGTGATTAGGATGTTTGGCTTCTATCACCCCCTGAAATGTAGGCCAACTTCTCCCCCTGTGGTATAAGTGGACTACTCTACTTCCTGCAAAAGCACACCCTCACACCCACCACGCCCACTCTCCCACCCCCAACCCCTAACCCCAAAAACAGCCCCATACTTCCACCCACTTCCTCCATCACAGACCTTTAAGAAACAAATTCCACAACCTTTGCTTCCTCCTGTTGCTATAGCTAATCACAGCAACCTCAAATCCATCCCACATCTGGGTAGCATTCACAGCAAACTCACAATGTGTATTACCCAAAATCCTACCTAATGCTCTGCAGCTTAGAAGGTTAATTGATATTTCTGCAAGTAGATTGTAAAGTGATGATGGATTCTAGGTCTCCATTCATCCCAGCTGGGCTGAGCTTAATTGCTGTCCTGAAGGTTAAGCCTCTGTGGTTTGGTTGAACTCCAAGGCCAGAACAGTCCTGACAAAGCCAGGATGAAATGACAGGTGTGAAGGATGCAGGATGGTGCCTGACAACCTTTGAAAACAGGTAGACTACACACACACAAAATGATCTCTCTACCTGAACCCAGCTTCTCTATGGTTTCCATGTTTAGTGGCTGAGTAGCATCCCCTATGTACCCCTGAACACTCTGAAATAGCTGGCATTTCCTGTTCTCTGCCACCCACCTTGCCTACAGGCAGATAGGTAGAGAACAGAAAGGTTGGCAAACTTCTGAAGAACATTGCCTGGCATGTTCTACATTCTGTGTGCTCCTATTCCCTATCATTCCAGGAAACTTTAAAAGGGGCATGCAGAAACAGAGAGAACATGACAAGGCAAAAAAAATGTATGGACTAGAAGGACACTGGAGTGAAGGAGAAGTAAGGACAGAGAGGACACCAGGAGGATTAAGGCCACCTTAAAACCAGCTTGTGAGCCAGGGGCATTGCTTCAGAAGAGTTTATTGCACTGCCGTGAATGGAGGGGAGAGGGATCAAAGGCAGAGAGGAGAGGGAGGGGACAGCCAGGAGAGGGTTGGGATATTAGGGAAGGAATGGCAGAAGGATAGGAGAGGGGAAAAGAGGGGAGAAAAGAAAGGGGAGAAAGGAGAGGGAGAGGAAAGAGGGATAAAGGAAGGGAAGGTGGAGAGGGGAAGGGGAGGAGAAGGAATTGGGGACAGGATATGTAAAGGATGGGGAGAGGAGGGGAGGAGATAGAAGAAGGGGAGGAAGGAAGAAAGGAAAGGAAGAAAGAAAGAAAGAAAGAAAGGAAGGAAGGAAGGAAGGAAGGAAGGAAGGAAGAGAAAGGGAGAACACAAAGGAGGAAGGGAGCACCTGTCCCATATGAAGCTTTTCAGGGCTTTAAAACAGACTGGCCAACATTGTGTGTATGTGCTTTTGCTCAACTCATCTTTCATTTTGATTTAGGTTGGATTTTTTATTTCTTTTTGTTTTGTTTTGTTTTGTTTTGTTTTTGAAACAGACTCTCACTCTCTAACTCGGGATTTCTCAAATTCAGAGTGATTTTCCATTCTAAGCCTATTAAATGCTAGTGTTATAGTGGGAGCCAAATTCTGTGTGCCTTTAGAGTTATTGCTGTTTCATGAGCATTTGCTTATGTGCATGCTTGTGCACCACACGTGTGTCCTCAGAGCACCATAGAGGGCACTGGGTTCCCCAGAACTCAAGCTACACAAGCTTGTGAGCTGCCCTGTTCGTGCTGATCATAGAGTACTGCTCCACAGGGAGTGAGTGAGTTGACTCCTGGCTTGGAGGTCAGGCTGCCTCCAGCTTCTCTCCCTTGACTAAGCAGGCAGGTACAGTCATGAGGCACAGACAAGGAGCTGGAAAACAGCTGGAAAAGTGTCGGTCTAGGCTCCACTTGCACCCAGGAGCTAGGCAGTGCCACACCATTCTGTGCCAGAGGAGAGCCAGTAACACAGGCATCCTGAGACAGGCTTGCAGACCCACAGGAGGGACAAGCACCAGCCAGAGACAGCAGGACCAACTAACATAACCACGTGGCAAAAGTCACATGTAGGAATATTACCAAAAGAAATCAAGGCAACATGGCAGCATCTGAAACCAATTCTCCCACAACAACAAGTTTTGGATACCCCAATACATCAGAAAAGCAAGATTTGGATTTAAAATCTCAGCTCATGATGCTGATAGAGAACTCACTTAAAGAAATACAGGAGAACACAAGTAATCAGGGAGAAGCCCTTAAAGAACTACCAGAAAGCACAACAAAACAGGTGAAGGAATTGAACAAAACCATCCAGGTTCTAAAAATGGAGGAAGAAACAATAAAGAAATCACAAAGGGAAACAACTCTGAATATAGAAAACCTAGGAAAGAAGTCAGGAATCATGGATACAAGTTTCAACAACAGAATAAAAGAGATAGAAGAGAAAATATCAGACATAAGATAACATAGAAAGCATTGAAACAAAAGTCAAAGAAAATGAAAAATGAAAAAAGCACCTAACCCAGAATACCCATGAAATCCAGCACAAGATGAGAAGACCAAACCTAAGGATTATAAGGATAGAAGAGAGTGAAGATTTCCAACTTAAAAGGCCAGTAAATGTCTTCAACAATATTATAGAAGAAAACGTCCCTAACCAAAAAAGAAAGAGATGCCTATGAAGATACAAGAAGCATTCAGAATGCCAAATAGTTTGATCCAGAAAAATATTCCTCCCACCACATAATAATTAAAACACCAAATGCACTCAACAAGGAAAGAATTTTAAAAGCAGTAATGGAAAATGGTCAAGTAACACATAAAGGAACACCTTTCAGAATTATACCAGATTTCTCACCAGAGTCTATGAAAGCCACATGATGATGGGCAGATGTGATACAGACCCTATAGAAACACAAATGCCAACAGAGGCTACTATACCCAGCAAAACTCTCAATTACCATAGATGGAGAAACCAAGTATTCCTGGACAAAAACAAATTTACACAGTATCTTTGCACAAATCCAGCCCTCCAAAGGATAATGAATGGAAAACTACAACTAAAGAAGGGAAACTACACACTAGAAAAAGCAAGAAATTAATTGTCATTTAATAAAACGAAAAGGGTAGCCTGGCTGTGGTTGTGCATGCCTTTAATCCTAGCACTTGGGTGGCAGAGGCAGGTGGATTTCTGACTTCGAGGCAAACATGGTCTATAGAATGAGTTCCAGGAAAGCTGGGACAACACAGAGAAACCCTGTCTCGAAAAATAAATAAATAAATAAATAAATAAATAAATAACACACAAACATAGCTCCACCTCTAATAAGAAAGTAACAGGAAGCAACAATCAGTTCTCCTTAATATCTCTTAATATCAATGGACTCAAACTCCAATTAAAAGGCATAGCCTAACAGACTGGACACATAAGCAAGACCCAACATTTTGCTGCATACAGGAAACACACCTCAGGAAGAAAGACAGATACTACCTCAGAGTAAAAGGCTGGAAAACAATTTTACAAGCAAATGGTCCCAAGAAAAAAGTTGGTGTAGTCATACTAATATCAAATGAAATTGACTTTCAACCGAAAGTAATCAAAAAATAAGGAAGAACACTTTCTACTCATCAAAGGAAAAAAAATCTACCAAGATAATTTCTCAATTCTGAATGTACATGCTCCAAATGCAAGGGCACCCACATTCATAAAAGAAACCTTAATAAAGCACAAAGCACACATTGCACCCTGTACAATAATAGTGAGAGACTTCAACACCCTACTTTCATCAATGAACAGATCAGGAAAACAAAAACTAAACAGAGAAACAGTGATAATAACAGAAGTTATGAAACAAATGGATTTGACAGATATCTATAGAACATTTTATCCTAAAACAAAAGAATATACCTTCTTCTCAGTACCTCATGGTACCTTCTCCAAAACTGACCATATATTCGGTCACAAAATAGACCTCAGCAGATATAAGATTGAAATAATCCCATGCACCCTATCAGATCACCACCGTCTGAGGCTGGTCTTTAATAACAACAAAAACAACAGAAAGCCCATATATGCATGCAAACTGAACAACATTCTACTCAGTGATAACTCCATCAAGGAAGTAATAAAGAAATTATAGAGTTCTTAGAATTTAATGAAAATGAAGGCACAACATACCCAAACTTACGACACACAATGAAAGCAGTACTAAGACGAAAACACATAGCTCTGAAAGTCTCCAAAAACAAACTGGAAAGAGCATACACTGACAGCTTAACAGCACAGCTGAAGGCTCTAAAACAAAAAGAAGCAAACACACCCAAGAGGAGTAGATGGCAGGAAATAATCAAACTCAGGGCTGAAATCAATCAAGTAGAAACAAAAAGAACTATACAACAAATCAACGAAACCAGGAGCTGGTTCTTGGAAAAAACCAACAAGATAGATAAACCCTTAGCCAAACTAACCAGAGGGTACAGAGACAGTACCCAAATCAGCAAAACCAGAAATGAAAAGGGGGGCATAAAATCAGATACTGAGGAAATCAAAAAAATCATGAGATCCCACTACAAAAGCCTATACTCAACAAAAGTAGAAAATCTAGAGGAAATGGACAATTTTCTAGACAGATTCTAGGAACCACCATAAAATCAGGATTTGATAAATGATCTGAACAATCCAACAACCCCTGAAGAAAATTGAAGTAGTAATTATTAATCTCCCAACCAAAAATGCCCAGGATCTGATGGTTTCAATGCAGAGTCCTATCAAACCTTCAAAGAAGAAATAATAGCAATACTCTTAAAACTATTTCTCAAAATAGAAACAGATGGACCACTACCCAATTCGTTTTATGAATTTCCAATTACTCTGATCCCTAAACCACACAAAGACCCAACAATGAAAGAGAACTTTAGGCCTATTTCCCTTCTGAATATCAATGCAAAAATATGCAATAAAATGCTTGCCAATTGAATCCTAGAACATATCAAAATGATCATCCACCATGATCAAGTAGGCTTCATCCCAGGGATGCAGGGATGGCTCAATACATAGAAATCCATCAATGCAATCCACTACATAACTAAAATCAAAGAAATAAAACACATGATCATTTCACTAGATGCTGAGAAAGCATTTGACAAAATACAATATCTCTTCATGACAAAAGCCTTGGAAAAATCAGGAATTCAAAGCACATACATACTCATATTAAAAGCAAGATAAAACAAACAACTAGCCAACATCAAACTAAGTAGAAAGTCATTAAAACAATCCCACTGAAATCAGTGACTAGACGAGGCACTCTCTCCCTACCTGTTCCATATAGTTCTCAAAGTCCTAGCCAGAGCAATTAGACAACAAAAGGAGGATAAAGGGATTCAAATTGGAAAGGAAGAAGTCAAAGTATCACTATTTGCACATGATAGGGTAGTATACTTGTGTGAACCCAAAAATTACAACAGAGAACTTCTAAACCTGATAAACACCTTCAGCAAAGGGGCTGGATATAAAATTAACTCAAACCAGAAGCCTCCCTACACTCAAAGGATAAAAGGAGGCTGAGAAAGAAATGAGAGAAATGACACCCTTCACAATAGCCACAAACAATATAAAATAACTTGCTAAGACTCTACCAAAGCAAGTCAAAGATCTCTGTGACATGCCCTTCAGGTCTCTGAGGAAAGAAATTGAAGATCTCAGAAGATAGAATGATATCGCATGCTCATGGATAGGCAAGATTAATATAGTAAAAATGGCCATCTTGCCTAAATCAATCTACGAATTCAAAGCAATACCCATCAAAATTCAAACTCAATTCTTCCTAAAGTTAGAAAGAGCAATTTGCAAATTTATCTGGAATAACAAAAAACCCAGGATAGGGAAAAGTATTCTCAAAAATATAAGAATTTCTGGCAGAATCACCATCCCTTATATCAAGCTCAAGTTCATAGCAACAGTGATTAAAACTGCATGATATTGGTACAGAGACAGGTAGGAGGATCAATGGAAAAGAATTGAAGATCCAGAAATGAACCCACACACCTATGGTCACTTGATCTTTGACAAAGGTTCTACAACCATCCAATGGAAAAAAAGACAGCATTTTCAACAAATGGTGCTGGATCCAATGGCAGTCAACATGTAGAAGGATGCAAATTGGTCCATTCTTATTTCCCTGTACATAGCTCAGGTCCAAGTTGATCAAGGACCTCCACATAAAACCAGATATACTGAATGTAATAGAAGATAAAGTGGGGAAGAACATGGAGTCCATGGGCAAAGGAAATAATTTCCTGAATACACCAATAGCTTATGCTCTAAGATCAAAAACTGACAATTGGGACATCATAAATTTGCAGATTCTATAAGGCAAAGGACACAGTCATTAGGGCAAAATGACAACCAACAAATTGGGAAAAGATCTTAACCAATCCTACCTCCAATAGAGGCTAATATCCAATATACACAAAGAACTCAAGAAGTTAGACTCCAGAGCACCAAATAACACTATTAAGGAATTATGGAACATATGGTGGGGGGGACTGGGAAAGGGGAAAGCCTTTGGAATGTAAACATAGAATATAGAAAATAAAAATTTTTTTAAAAAAAGAAATGGCATACAGAACTAAACATAGAATTGTCAACTGAAGAATACTGGATGGAAGCCGGGTGTGGTGGCGCACACCTTTAATCCCAGCACTTGGGAGGCAGAGGCAGGTGGATTTCTGAGTTGGAGGCCAGCCTGGTCTACAGAGTGAGTTCCAGGACAACCAGGACTACACAGAGAAACCCTATCTCAAAAAAAAAAAAAACCAAAAAAAAAAAAAAGAATACTGGATGGCTGAGAAGCACCTAAGAATTGATCAACATCCTTAATCATCAAGGAAATGCAAATCAAAATAACCCTGAGATTCCATCTCACACCACTTAGAAAGTCCAGGATTAAAAACTTGGGGGACAGCAAATGATGGAGAGGATGGAAAGAAGGAGGAACACTCCTCCATTGCTGGCTTGAATTTTAAGCTGGTAAAACCACTCTGGAAATCAGTTTGGTGGCTCCTCAGAAAATTGGACATTGTACTACCTGAGGACCCACCTATACCACTCCTGGGCATATACCCAGAAGATGCTCCAACATGCCATAAGGACACATGCTCCACTATGTTCACGGCAGTTTTTTTTATAATAGCCAGAAGCTGAAAAGAACCCAGATGTCCCTCAACAGAGGAATGGATACAGAAAATGTGGTGCATTTACACAATGGAGTATGACTCAGCTATTAAAAACAATGAATTCATGAAATTCCTACGCAAGGGGATGGAGCTAGAAAGTACCATCCTGAGTGAGGTAACCCAATCATAAAAGAACATACATGGTTTGCAATTGCTGAGAAGTGGATATTAGCCCAAAAGCTCATAAAACGCAAGATACAACTCACAGATCACACGAAGCTCAAGATGAAGGAATGCCAAAATGTGGATACTTTGATCCTTATTGGAAAGTGGATCAAAACACCCTTGGCTCACAGCCAAACAATAGAATGAGAATAAGGTCCCCAATGGAGCAGCTCGAGAGAGGACCTAAGGAACTGAAGAGGTTTGGAGCTCCACAAGAGGAAGAATAATATGTACCAACCAGAACCCCCAGAGCCCCAAGGGACTAAACCACCAGACAAAGAGTACCCATGGAGGGCACCATGGCTCCAGCCACATACATAGCAGAAGAAGACCATTTCACACATCAAACAGAGGAGATGTTTTTGGTCTTGGGCAGGCTCGAGTCCCCAGAACAGGGGAATGCAAGTCAAGAAATTGGGGTGAGGGATTTAACAGGGAAAGAGGGATGTGATAGGGGGTTTCAGTGGGGTAACATGGAAGGGGGTTAACATTTGAAATGTAAATAAAGCAAATATTTAATTATAAAAGAGAAAAAGAATATATCTAATAAAAAAGGAAATAAGCATTATTGTGGTTTCATAGAATGAGTTGTGTATGGTTTCTTGACTTTCTATTTCGTGGAAAAGTTTGAAGAGTATTGGTATTAACTCTTCTTTGAAGATCTGATAGAATTCCCAACTAAACTCGTCTGGTCCTGGGCTTTTTTATTATGGGAGACTATTACTGACTGCTTCTATTTCCTCAGGACTTATGGGACTATTTACATGATTTATCTGATACAGTTTTTTTCTTTTTTTATTTTCTATATTCTTTGTTTACATTCCAAAGGCTTTCCCCTTTCCCAGTTCCCCCCTCACCATATGTCCCATAAGTCCTCTTCCCCCCCATTTCCCAATCACCCCCCCCCATTTCTCTGTTCTGGTACTCTCCTACAAAACTGGATCCAGTCTTTTCAGGACCAGGGTCCTCTCCTTCCTTCTTCTTGGGAATCTTTTGATTTGCTAATTGTGCCTTGTGTATTCAGAGCTTCTGGGCTCATTAATATCCACTTATCAGTGATTGCATTTCATGTGTATTCTTTTGTGATTAGGTTAACTCACTTAGGATGATACTTTCCAGATCCAATGGTTGGATCTGATACAGTTTTAACATTGGCACCTGGTATGTATCTAGAAAGTTGTCCTTTTCAAACCTTGAAATGTAAAGAAAGATATATCAAATAAAAAAATATACATCTATAAATGTTAATGCGCCAGGTATTAAAGACCCCCCCAAAAAAAGGAAAAGAAAAGAGAAAAAAGAATCTATTCCCAAAGATTTGGACAGATGTTGAGAAAACACTTTTATATTTAATGTGTGGCTAATAACCCTACTACTGGATTTTGATTACACTATCATAGTTTACAAGAGAGTATTAGCACAATGTTACTTTGTTTACTGGGTCATTTAGCATATTCTACTCCTAAATGGCATTCTTTGTTATATGATAACAATACAGTTTTACCCCCCCCCCATTAAATTATCATTTTCCAACCAAAAAAAAAAAAAACAATGCTCTTTAACATACTCCTGATGTTCTAAGGCAAAACGATGAGTCTAGAAACAATGATAACAACAACAACAACAACAGAAACAACAGAAGCAACAACAAAGGAAAAGGCACTTGAAACATGAAAGGACACCATCATTGCTCAGATGAACCGAAATACAAATGAAATCATTAAAACTCATGAACTACAGCAGGGATACATGATCTGTGATAACAGGACAAGTCAAGTACATGCTTATATGCACATACAGTAAAAATATAAGAATTAAATCAAGAATGTAATCCTCGTAGACTAAATATTTGGGAGAAAGTTTAACAAAAAGAAATCATAAGAAAACAATAATTTTGAAATGAAACATTGTAATGACTAGAGGGACATCCCATTTTGGTGAGGGTTGAGCACTTGTAGGATGCTGGTGCTCTTAAGAACCAATGAAAACCTGCAAAAAAGATCTTAAAAGAGAGTCCACAAACAAGACTCCACAGTTAACAGTTTTAGCCTGCAATGGGTCTGCACAGACTGTTTGTGACCCAGGAGACATGGTGCAGAAACAGGAAGTGAGAGCCTATCAGTGACCACAGGTTCCATTGCACTTCTCTAGTGGTTGCCTTCCACAAGAATATACTCTGGAGGCAGAGACTCTTAATTGGCCTCCCACAAGAAAACCATGGGGGCTGAGGGAAATTCTGTGCTAAGGCCACAAGATGAAAGAGCAGCAAGCAGAGCAGAAATGAGCAGAGCTGAGCAGAGCGCTGGTCACCACCATCTTTGCTGAAACATCCAAGATCAGGGTCCTTTGTTTCTTGTGCCTCCTCCCTAAATAGTTCTCTGAAGTCTGTGACATGAGGCTAGTGACAAGGAGACAATCTCCTCATCTACTGTAGAATCAGTATCAGCAAAGCCAACTGCTCCTACTAAGTAGGAAAACTGGCATCAGGTGGTGTCAGGGAAGGGGATACGACACTAACACAGGAAGAGAGATACTGTCCTCAAAGAGATGCCTAGACTCCACACAGCTGAACAGCGCAAGGGCTATGATAGTGATTGCAGTGTCCCATCCCCAGCTATAGCCAGAAGGCACACACCCACACCAGATTACTATGTCCAGCCTGGGCTCACCTGGGTCTGGATCAGCTCATGCCAGGCACCCCTGAGGTGGACTGAAATGTGAGGCTCCTTCCAACCCTACCGAGCTGAATGGGTGCCTCCCTCTGCCAGGTTGTTTCCTCTAGGGCTCAGGGAAGTCCTTCACACTGGAATTCCAAGGACTGCCTCTGCTGGGTCCATGCAGGGGAACCTGTAGACTAATGAAAGATTTGATGCGTTCACCCCTCACCCTCACATCACCTCACCCCTCAAAGCCTCAGCTGTGCAGACAGGAAAGCTTCATCACTGAGGAAACACACACACATTCTAGGTTCACTTGTTCTTAGCTGACTTAAAAATCCCTGATCAGGTATGGGTTGGGTTGTGTGTGTGTGTGTTTGTGTGTGTGTGTGTGTGTGTGTGTGTGTGTGTGTGTGTGTGTACAAGCATGCCAGGTGTGAGTATGGAAGGATGGGTGAGCCTATGTGTGATTGAGTGTGACTAAAACCATGCACACCTGCCGATCCCTACACAGGGAGAAGTGGATGGCTGATATGTATATCTCCCTGACTTGCCTTCCTGGGTCCACAGTTGCAGGGAAAGTCCAGCTGCTCTTCATTGATCTACATGATTCCCAAAGATAATACCAGGGCTTGATTAGCCCAAGCAGTGACTCCAGACTCCATATGATCCAGGAACCTGACATGTAGCACCCTGCTTGGAATGGGGGAAGATGGTGAGAACACAGGCAGGACAGCCGTAGGGACTAACATTAGTCTTGGAGGCTCAAGCCACAGCTCATCGGCCCTCAGAGAATCATCTTCAAGCCCTGATTCCTACTCTGAGTGGTGGTGAAAAGCCATGAGGTGACAAGGGCATTTAGTCTTGCCTTTAGGGTATCAAGACCTTACTGATAGTGACAAGACCAAAATGGTTCTTTTCCCACACATTCAGGGCCTCTGACAGAGATGGGAGCATAAGAGGATACAAAATAATGATCTATGAGGCCCAAAATAATGATGTCATTGGAGAGATACAAACCTCAAGTGGGTGGCACTGAGGCCTGGATAGTAAACTCACAGCAGAAGACAATCCTTCAGGGTCCCAGAACAAAAGTGGGACTCCTATTGTTTTCTCCCTTAAGGGGCCATATCAGGTGGCTACCACATTTTTCCTATCCCTGTTGCTTAACCTTGGTTGGTATAAATATCCTACTTAATCTTGGTACCAGATTTCTAGTGAGCTTCGAAGCCAAGACACTGCCAGTTCCACATACAGTCCTAACCCCAGGTCCTACCTGACCCTGCTCTGAGCTTTCCCTCTATGACCCCACTTAAGCAGAACTTGTCGTCCCAAGGTGTAGTCAGTAGCAGCTTGCTCTGTCCTTACTGGGGGTGTGGCTTGGCAGATGATTACTCTGGAATTTTCATTGGGATACACACAAATCCTTTTCATTGCTTGGTTTGCTGTGCATCCCCCCTGCTGTGTATTCCTTCAGCAACATCTGCTGTTTGCTCACCCCTTTGTGTCTCTGCCCTTCTCTAAACAGGTGACCTTAAGTACAGACTTGTCAGGCATTCTAGTTTTTGAGTGTGTGGGGTGCAGCAGGTGCTCAGAATATTGGATTAGTGGGATCATCTGCAGCAGGAACTGCCCACTCCCCTATGCACACGCCTCTCATTTTCCCTGTGGGTGGTGTTGACAGGACTGTATCCACGGTGGCTGATGTAGGTCAGCCTTGCTGGTACAAGCACTTTGCATGCCAGTTATGAATTTGAACTCTGTTCTCTTGTTGACATGGGATCACACTGTGCGGCCCATATTGGTATCAAACTCATGACACTCATACCACAACCTTAGAAATATTGGAAAGAAACTCTTACCAATTGGGTTGAGGGGTCTTACAAATCCTGCAAAAGTTCCTGTTTTGAGAACTTCCCATCCTCTACACAGCACTTAACAGAGGGGGGACTTTGGAAAGGGATTGGAGGTTGAGATCCCTCACCTTAGAAGTAGCTTGACTCATTTATGAACACAGGCCTTAATGGCAAGAGTGGCTGCCTTTATAAAAACAAGTCTTTCTTTTCCTGGTTAGGATACTTTGAATCAAACTGTTTGTTTTAACAGGTACTTGCTGCTGTGATGCTCTGCCTCCCCATAGGACTAACCATGGAAAAAGGCACCCACTGGTTGTGAACTCGAAAACAGTGAGCAAAAAGGAAACATCTTTATAACATGATTAGCTTTGGTGTTTTGTCAAAGCAATGGAAATCTAATATGGAACCATGGAGCTAATGCTGGACTGTCTCTGGTGGCACAGAGTTCGCACACTTTTGCTAAGTGCGTGGGGAGAATTTGGAGAAGTTTTTGATGCAAGCTGCTGGAGAACTGGGCAATATTCTAATGGAGTGAATTGATATTGTGTTAGAGAGTTGACAAAGGTGATAGGACTGAGGATTCTGATTGGAGGCACACTAGAGGAGACTCCTAGTGTAATATATCCTGACAAACAACACATTCACACACACATGCATGCATGTATGACACATGGGCAAACACAAAATGCAATCGCACATGTGCACACACACACACACACACACATGCATAAATATGCATGCACAGACATGTATGCATGCCCAAACACAAGTGTCACACATCTGTTCCCTGAGAGCTCCTGAGGCAGAATCTCAATGAGGTAAAGAGTGCAGTTTAGATAAGGGTGTCCCTTGAAGAGATTGGTGACTAAAGAAGCCAAGGGATTAATAAGATGACAACTGGAATGATGTTGTGAGGGCAGCTCAGGAACCTGAGACCCATCAGAGGGATGGGTCAAAGCATGATCGCTTCAGTGCCCATGAGATGAGGTTCTCTAGGAACTGTCTAGTATGATAGAGTTCGGGGTTGGCATAGTTGGGTAATGTCCCTGTGGCAGAGCACATCTGGTCTGTGTCAGTAGAGCTTGTCCTCTCACAGAGAACATCACTTCTTCTCTCTCCCAACACTCGTCCTCCCTCTGACTCAGACTGACTCATACCCTGAGGACACTTGCCTGTGATAGGACATAGGGGAATAATACTGCCCCATGGATCTAAAAAGGAAAATGTCATGAAAGTGGGAGAGTGAACACCATGTATATTATAATTATTGTCCTATGGGTCAGGTTGGAACTGTGACTTCACACAACCTTGTGATACACGCCTTGCCACATCTGCAAGAATTTACAGGGTTAGAGTACTTGCCTCTGTGGAAGTGGATATCTTCACTTGCTTCCTTCCTCCTGGCTGGAATCAGGACTCTGAACAAAGCCTGACTGAGGCAAAACATAATGGATTTCCACAAGACTTCCTCCTGAGGTCCGGGCCTCCACTTGAGTCCTCTCCAACACTGTGACTGTGGAATGGTATCATCAGGCATCCTCTGGTGATCTAAAATGCAACAACACACATGAGAGGGACTCTGAGAAGCTCAGCTGCACAAGGCATCTCTCCAGCTGGTTTTACCCCTTTCCACACTGCACCTCAAGCTGCCTCCTCCTCTAAGAAGCTCTTCTCCCATCTCCTAGCTCCCCCATAACACCCTTTCCTCCCTCAGCATCTACTCCTCTTCCTTCGCATACTTCCTTGTCCTAGCAGGATCAGTATCCTCTGCTGTCTCCTAGTTCAACGTGCAGGGAATTCACATGAGATGTCTTCTGAGATGCTAGATCTGTTGGTAGATTCAATTTAACCATTGTTCCATAGTGTCTAGACTAATTTCCCCATGCATCATACCATATATAAGAACAGAAGTATAATCTGCCAGTTGACACAGACATGAGAAAAATTGATAAATTTAAATATAGAAATGTACCTGGACTGTGCATGATGCTTTTTCTCCAAATGCCCTCCCCAGGTTTCAGTTCTGGGGGAGACTCTGTTCTGCCACAGGTGAGGTTTCTTTTGGGAGGGAATGCAGCAACACAGGTTCCTCTGGGCATTTCTTATCTTCCTCGTCCAACCCTTAGAGCCTCTAGGCAGACTCCTGCCGGGGACAGCTTGTCCTTTGCTGAGGCACTGGGCTTGTCTTCTTACTCACATTGCTGTTGCTATTCATGCAGGGGACACTGCTAGAATGTATGTGGTCTTGGCCCATTGTGGGTGTCATCTGCAGTAGCCTACACAGAGGAAGTCCAGGCCAACTGACTCTTCTTTCTCTTTTCTGAACACTGAACAGCCTTCTGGCCAGAGACAGACCCTTCATTCTTGGAGGTCAAGAGTAATGTGGGTTTGCTTTCTGTCCTCCTTAGTCCAGCTTGGAAAGTAGCAGGATTATCAAGGGAAGGGAATGGTGTCATCAATGGATTCATGGGCTGAGCCTGTGTTGTGCTGTCATACTCCTGAGGAGCCGGCCTTCTCAGGAAGCAATAAAGTTGCAATAGATTTGTGGTACTTTTTCTGACATAAAGAATCTTTGATGTTTTGGGCTCTGAACCCAGTGTGTACCATGACTTTTATAATTGCTGTGTCTGGCCTGAGAGGGAACAGTTGATCACCTCCATTTGTTAAAAATGTTGTCTTTTTCCCACTGGATATTTTTAGCTCCTTTGTCAAATATCAAGTGACCGTAAGTGTGTGGGTTCTTTTCTGGGTCTTCAATTCTATTCCATTGATCTTCCTGCCTGCCTCCATACCAATACCATACAGTTTTTATGACTATTGCTCTGTGGTAGAGCTTGAGGTCAGGGATGGTGATAACCTCAGGAGATCTTTTCTGGGCTTTCTGTGTGGTTTTGCTTTTCTGAATATCTGCTCTGGTTGTCATCTTTGTTTGGTTTCGGTTGTCTGTTATATTATTTTTCATTGTTTTAGTTTTCATCATAGTTTTCTTTCTTTCTTTTCTTTCTTTCTTTTTCTCTTTCTCATAGGTAGCATTTATACTTTGTTTCCCCAAATAAGGTCTGGGAGTGAGGAGTCAGAAATGCTCAGATTCCAGTCAAGCTTCCATGACACAAAAAGTTTCCACTCTCAATTCCTAGTTTGAAACACCACCGGCCATGGAGGCTGTGCCACATTCAAGCTCCACCTCACAGGTACTCCAATGGCTGTCAAAATGATTCACAACAGAAAGCACTGGTGCCATCCTGTTACCTCGAAGGAGGACATAATGGTGATTGTCAATCACCCCAACATCATATCCCTCCAACAAGTAATTGCTGAGAAGAATGTATACCTCATCATGGAGTTGGCCAAGGGAATGTCGCTTTACCAATATATACATCATGCTGGCCCCCTGCAGTAGGATAATGCAAGGGCTATATTCAAACAAATGCTAAGTGCAATGAGCTACTACCTTGACCAGGGTATAGTTCATAGACGCCTGAAACCAGGCAATACCATGATAGACAGGAATGGAACAATAAAAATCATCAACTTAGGGCTCAGCAACTGAGTGAACAAAGGGCAAGAGCTTAGCTTTCACTATTGGACTTTTCCGTATGCTATTCCTGAGATCCTCCTTGGCAGACTCTATGATGGTTCCAAGGACGATATATGGGTCCTAGGAATGGTGCTGTATTTTATGATAGCTGACAATGTCCCATTTTGATGCTGTGAAGTTCCCAGAGCTTTGGAGAAAGATTTTGTGAGGGAAGTATCCTGTCCTTCCTGGGATATCAATATAATTTGAAGGTCTGCTTAGTCTCTTAATGACAGACAACCTGAAACATAGGCTAACAGTTGCTGAAGCAATGCTGCATCCCTCCAGGTCAGCATGCAGAAAAATGCAAATCAACTCATTCTTCTCTCCTTGTACAAAGCTCAAGTCCATGTGGACCAAGACCTACAAAGAAAACCAGACACACTGAAGCTTAGAGAGGAGAAAGTGGGGAAAGAATCTTGAACACAAGGGCCCAGGGGAAATCTTCCTGGATTGAACACCGATGGCTTATGCTCTAAGAACAAGAATTGACAAATGGGACTGCACAAAACTGCAAATCTTCTGTAAAGCAAAGAACACAGTCAATAGGACAAAACTGCAACCAACAAACTGGGAAAAGACCTTTACCAATCCTACATTCGATAGAGGCTAATATCAAATGTATACAAAAAACTCAAGAAGTTAGACTACAGAGAGGCAAATAACCCCATTTAAAAAACAGGGTACAGAGCTAAACAGGGAATTCTCAACTGAGGAAACTCCAATGACTCTAAAGCACCTAAGGAAATTTTCAACATCCTTAGTTATTAAAGAAATGTGTATCAAAACACTGAGATTCCACCTCACACCAGTCAGAATGGTTAAGATGAAAAACATAGGGGAGAGCAGATGCTGAAGAGGATATGGGGAAAGAGGAGCACTTCTCCATTGTTGGTGGGATTGCAAGCTGGTAAAACCACTCTGGAAATCAGTTTGGTGGTTTCTTAGAAAATTAGACATAAAACTGCCTGAGGACCCAGCTATACCACTCCTGGGCATATCACCAGAAAAAGCTCTAACATGCAATAAGGACACATGCTCCCTTATGTTCATAGCAGCCTCATATATTAATAGCCAGAAGCTGGAAAGAACCCAGATGTCCTTCAACACAGGACTGGATACAGAAATTGTTGTAAATACACACGATGGATTAATATTCAGCTATTAAAAACAATGAATTCATGAAATTTTTAGGCAAATGGAAGAAATAGAAAGTGTCATCCTGACAGAGGTAGTAACCCAATCACAAAAGAACACACATGGTATGCACTCGCTGATAATTGGTTGTTAGCCCAAAACCTCAAAATACCAAAGAGAAAATTCATAGACCACATGAACTTCAAGAAGTAAGAGGACTGAAGTGGGGATGCTTTGTGGTTGGGGGTTTTCAGGGAAGGGGAAAACCAGGAAAGGTTTGAGCATTTGAAATGTTAATAAAGATTATATTCAATAAAAAAAGACATGAATTTGGGGGGTGTGGGAGTGGCGGTGAGAATGGATCTGGGAGGAGTTGGGGAAAGGCAGGGGGTGAATAGGATCCAAATGCATTATGTGAATGTCCAAAATTCTCAAAAGATATTAACTTTTAAAAACGACCAAAAAGCCATAAACTTAAATCCCAAAGAAAGACAAAAAGCAGAAACAACAAATCTATGATAAAGAAAACCTAGAAAAAAATTCAGAAAGTCAAAACTGGCACAAAATTCCCCAAAATGTAACCATGATAAAAACAAGAGACTTTCAAACAAAAATCTCATCATACCCTGAAAGCCAAAACCAGCCAAGCACAGGAACCAGAAAATAAAATGCAAAGCAAAAAAGGTTAAAGCTCAAATAATCCCCAGGTTGTGGTTGACCATACCTTTAGACCCAGCATTCCAGAGCCAGAAGCAGGCGGATCTCTGAGTTTGAAGCCAGCCTGATCAAGAGTGCAAGTTCCATAACAGCCAGGCTACACAGGAAAAAAAACTTGTCTAATGAAAAAATTAACAAAAACCAAAACAAAACCCTCCAATATCCATAGGCTGGGGAGATATTCAATACCTAAATAGCAAAACACTAGATCCGAACTTCAATCTTAAGAAACCCTGTTTGAAAACAATCAATAGAGCAATTTTATTTTCACACTGTGAAGTGGGTCAAAGACCTGCACATAAAACCAAACACACTATGTCTAACAGGACAGAACATAAAGTGGGGAAAAGCTTTGAACTTATGAGCCCTGATGACAAATTGCTGAGCAGAACACCAATGGCTCAGGCACTAAGATCAACAATAAATGGGACCTCAGGAAACTGAATACTTCTGTAAGGCAAAGGACAGTCTCATTATGACGAAACAGCCTACAGATTGGGAAAGGATCTTCATTATCCTACAGCTGATAGAGGGCTAATATCCAAAATGTGTAAAGAACTCAAGAAGGAGCTAACCTCCAAAAACTCAAACAAACCCTATCAACATGCTGGGTATAGCACTAAACAGAGAACTGACAACAGTGGAATCTGGAATGAATAAGAATCACTTAAATAGTCATCATACTTACTCATCTGGGAAATACGAATCAAAATGACTCTGAGCTTCCATCTGACAACCATTAGTATGGGCAAGATCTAAATTCAACTGACAGTGGCATGTATTCCTTCCACTGGGTCTGGGCTGGGGCCCTGAGCAGACCCTGGAGGGAAATTCCGAAGCCAGTCCCACAATACCAATAGGAAGTTCAACTTCTGGATACTCTAAGGTGCCCTGGACCACAGGATCACAGGATCACAGGATCACAGGATACCAGGATGACAGGATCCCAGAACTTCAGGAGGTTTTGTCACACCTGGACAGAGCAGTGGTTCCAGAAAAAAATTTTTAAAAGAATGACAATTAGAAAATCCAAGCAATATAAAATTAAATGAAAAAACAAACTCCAAACAAGTAAAATTACATAAAAGCTAAAAACCTAGATATTAAAACAGAATATAACAAACTCATCAAATCTTCTAGAATATAAAAGAACTAAAAAGATCTATATATATAATTAAGAAAACAACCTAACGAATACTTGGTAATAATTGAGATAGGAATCTGAAAGGGTTTTCTCAGAAGACATGCAAAACAATAATATGTGCATATATATATACACACACACATACTATTGTTTACCATCCTTGGCCATCATGGAGTTAAAACTAAAACTACTTTGAGATTTCATCTAATTTGAATCGGATGGCTAAGGCCCTAATGGTGGTGACGGTGGATGTGGGGGATGAAAGCCCTCATATACACTATACGTGGGAGGATATAAGCTGGTTTGGCCATTGTAGACAGATGTGTGGGTGTTCCTCAGAAAACTAGAACTGGAAATGCCATGTGATCCAGTTAGGTGACTCCTGGGATATACTCAAGGAACTCTGTTTACTGCTACAGAGACACTTGTTCTTCAGTGTTCAGTAAATACCCTCGGTGGCTAAGGACAGTGTGGTACCTACACACAATGGAATGTTGTTCAGCTGTAAAGAAAACTGAAATGATAAAGGTTTCAAGTACAAGCATGGAATTAGATGACTAAGTGAGCTAACACAGACTCAAGAGAACGAAAATAGCATATTCTCATTCAGAGGCAGATCCTGGCATCAAATCTTCAGATTTATTAATACCACTCTCATAGGACAGAGAAATTTCATTGTGCAATGACACAGAAACACACTACTGGTCAAACACTGGGGAGTAAGTGTTAACAAAGTGCTCAGACAAAAACCAGGATGTCTACATGGTACCCTTTCTCTCTCTCCTCCTTTCCTTCCTTTCTTCCTCCCTCCCTCCCTCTCTCCCTCCTCCCTCTCTTTCTCCATCAATGCCTTAGGGACTATCATGGAAAAGGGGAAAAGAGACATTGTAAGCCTTCCAGGATGTGGCTCCTTGTAGGTCAACCACACTCCAGTAGATGCCCCCACACTCATGAACATATGACAGCAGGCTACTAAAATAGATATGGATTTTTGGTTTGGGGGAGTGGTCGTGAGAATGGATCTGGGAGGAGTTGGGAAGCACAGTGGGTGAATAGGATCCAAATACATTATATGAATGTCCCAAATGCTCAAAAGATATTGTAACATTTAAAAACCACAAAAAATCAAAAACCTTAAAACCCCAAAGACAAAACAGAAACAACAAAATATAATAAATAAGAAAACCTAGAACAAAATTCAGAAAGCCAAAGCTGGCACATAATTCCCCAAAATATAAACATGATAAAATCAAAAGGGACTTTCAAACAAAACTTTCATTATACCCTGAAAGCTAACACCAGTCAAGCAAAGAAATGAAAAATAAAATCAAAAGCATAAAAGGTTTTTTTTAAAACTCAAATAATCCCCAGGTTGTGGTTGACCAAATATTTAGAGCAAGCATTCAGGGGGCAGAGGCAAGTGGATCTCTGAGTTTGAAGCCAGCATGGTCAAGAGAACAAGTTCCAGAACAGACAGGCTAACACAGAAAAAAAAAACACTTGTCTAAGGCAAAACTTAACAAAAATAAATAAAAATAAATAAAATAAAATAAAATAAAACCCTCCAATATCCATAGCCTGGGGAGATAATTTGGTACCCAAATAGCAAAATGCTAGGTCTGAACTTCAATCTCAAGAAACCATGTGTGAATTCAATCAATAAAGTAATTTTAATTTCACATTGTGAAGTGGATCAAAGACCTCCACGAAAACCAGACACACTAAGTCTAATAGGACAGAACATAAAGTGGGGAAGAGCCTTGAGCTCATCTGCCCAAAACACCAATGGCTCAGGCACTAAGATCAACAGTAAATGGGACCTCATGACACTGAAAGCTTAGGTAAGGCAAAGGACAGTCTCATTATGAAGAAACAACAGATTGGAAAGGGACCTTCATTATCCCACAGCTGATTGAGGGATAATCCCACATTGTAAATATTCATCAACTAAAACTACACAAGAATTTTGATAACCAAGAATACACCATGCCATCTCAATCTGCCAGACAAAATTATAGTCCTGTCTTCCTTGGCAACAGAAATTTCATAGAAGGTAAAAACAGCAGCAGGCCTCTAGATAGATGAACTGGCAACATTACAATTAAATTCTGCATTCACTCAGTCTCAGCTCACCAGGAAACACAAAGCAACAGACCACAGGAAGTATAGCATTCCTAAGCTTACATCAGATCTATACACTAGCATATGTGAAGAAGGGGTGTTCTCACACAACAAATGTATTCCCAGGACGCAGCTGGGAGATGCACCTCTGGCAGGGACTCTCATGACTTCAGTCTCAATACACTGTGAACCTCTCTGCCCCTCCAGTCAGCCTAGCAACATGAATTTCCCCACACTGTCCAGAAGCAGCTTAACAGTTCTATGTTCAAGAGGAACTCTTTTGTCAATTCTACCTTATCCACTTGCTCTATTTAACCATGTGTTTAGGACATAACAGTCAGATGACCACTGTGCATAAGGAACACAGGTATTTTGCCAAGATGCACATAGGGCCCCTGGGTACAGCTGTCCTCTGGGTGTAGTGATACGAAGGGTCTTTCCCTCATCTGTCCTCTTCCCAGCACAACTCCTAAGTGCAGATGATGCTAGTGAGAGGATGAACAAAGGCCACACCCAGAAGACAGCCCTCCCCAAAGCCGAGCCTAACCTTTCACTACTTTTAACATCCTTTAGGGACTGGTACTTACTACCTGGCAACAAAAACTGAAATGCACACCTCACCAATGGCTAGACAACTTGAACCAACCAACAGCTACAGTGCCTTTTTCTGAGGACTAATCTTTGTGCTAGCCCACCTCCATCACCTAGTAACAGCATCTGCTCAAAGGCCAAGTTTAACCTCCATTTTCCCAGTGTGACTATTCCAATGAAAGAACAAAATGATCTTTAAAATGTGGTGTCAGCCCTCTATTTTTACCATGCTGTGCATTTTTATATCCATGCATTAGTGCATGCATGTGTGCACACACGTGCCACTGCACTTGTGTGAGGCTGAAAGGCAAGCTGCGAGTTACCTTCCTCCTATCAAGTGGATCCTGGAAGTCAAACTCAGGTCACCAGCTTGGTGGCAAGTACCTTTACATGCTTAGTCACCCTACCTGTCCATTACCCAGTTTCTTACTGTTTTGAGACAAAGTCTATATAGCCCTGGCTGACACACAACACAGAGATCTACCTGCCTCAGCCTAGACTTAAAGGCATGCATTACCACATCAAGTCTAGTATGCACTTAAAAGTCTAGAGACCAGATGTTCCCAATAAGTACTTCAGTTTCCCCAGCAAGTGTCCACTGCAGTGAATACACTGCACACCTAACAAAGGCAGTGGTCAGAAACCGCCTTCTAAACAGCAAGGTTCTGCTCTAGCCACTCTTCCAATTCTCTCCACCCAGGCTCCTGTGTATGCATCTGTCATGGTTTTGTGGGATACTAACAATTTCACTTCCTAAGTCTTTAAGATTTTTTTTCCTCCAAATTTTAACATAATTTACAAACATGTCTTTTCAGTAACTGTAATTTGTCACACACTGGCAGCTCTCTACTCTCTAGGAAGACTGGGTGCTACAAATTTGGACATATGTCTCCTATACAGTACAAAGTAAGATGCACAGATACAAGGAACAATGGATAATCTTGCATTACCAAACTTGCATTAGCATTAGGCCCTTTCTTTTCTTTCTTCCTTCTGCCCAGTCTCTTGCAAATAAGGTTGTATTGCTCGTAAGTGATTTCTCTCTCTAGTTCCAAAAGACAGCACTTCACCACGAGTCAAACAGGACCTTCTACAACACCCACTACTCACTGTGTCTGCTGTTAACATACTTTGTGCACTTCTAAACACCTAGGAGGATCTGATGTTTCAGATGGTGATATACATTTGTCCCGCATGTACATAGTAATGCTGAAACCACAAACACACACACAACTAGTTTGGTCTCAAAGTGTCTTCTGGTAAGAAACATTCTGGTCTCAGACCTTTCTTCCCCTTCAACCCCTGTCCTGTGTCCTGAGACACAGGCACCTGTCACTTGGTTGATATACCTTCACAACTCTTCAGGAGACAACCCTGCTATGAACTAACAGAATATACAGAATGTGTGAGTTTACTGACTACTTTTGTCATACATTGGCAACCTCTTTACTACCTACACACTAGATTCCATAGGACTCACTTGTCCAGTATGTACAGAATATAAAATATAGTTTGATACCTAGAGATTAGATACCATAGGACTTGTGTATCCAGTATGTACAGTATACACAGTACAGCAGTTATAAGAGCACACAGCACACAGGGTGATGGGTAAGTTAGAAATGCCTAGCACACTAATGGAATCTTTTGGCAGTACCTACCCTCCCACCTCCTCACTCCACTGAACAAGTACAACCTGTATATTGTTCTCAGAGGAGGGTTGCCAATTCTATTTCTACAGACAGTGTTTCTCCACTTTAAAAACTGTATACACAAAGTGTTATTCTACTACTTGTGCCTTTAAATAGTTTAAGCATTTTCAGATATCTAAAATACTAGCTCTTTCATGTAAGAACTTAACTGCTAAGCCGGGCGTGGTGGCGCATGCCTATAATCCCAGCACTTGGGAGGCAGAGGCAGATGGATTTCTGAGTTCGAGGCCAGCCTGGTCTACAGAGTGAGTTCTGGGAAATAAAACTGTATGCAAAGCAATGGTTGTTCTCTGGGGGATTTTCTAAAGATAACCATTTGGGCTTCGACCCACGTTCTTCTCCCTTCAAACCGGTAGACAAATATAGGCATGTGTAATGCTCAGAATCAGCTGAACAAATTCCTATCCCAAAGCCACATAAATAACCACATTTTCTATGAATTTTAATGGTGAACACTATGTTACGTGCTAAATTTACTACTTTCTCATACATTGTCAATGGCTTTAACATCTAAAGTCAAGATGTTGAAAATTAGGACATATTTGTCCTTTTTATACAATATATGGACAGCAAAGCAAAATGCTAGTATATAGAAATGGTGTCTGGAAAGGTCCCATATACACACACTACTATATGACCATGGTCACTGCCTCCCAGCACCTCCTCCAAAACCCTGAGCAAGAGCAGACATTTCTACTCAGAGAGGCTCATCACTCTGTTCCCAAAAGACAACAGTTCATGAGTTTTCGCAAAAAGATATTTACAAGGTTATATTTCCCTACCTCTACATTTAACATACCTTGGGCACTTCTAAATATCTAGAGAGACCAGGTGTTTTAAGGACTGCTGTCCACTATATACAGAGCAGTCCAAGGAAAGGCACACATGTAACAAGAGTAAATAAAAATTCTTTAACAGAAAATGTAAACAAACCTCTTGTTCTACTGATTCTACTATATCATACACTAGCAACCTCTTTAACACCTAGAGTGACGAGATGTTGTGAATTAGGACCCCTTTGCCCTTTACAAACACAATGTACAGGGAGAAGCAACCAAAATGGACGAGTGGATCCTTTCCCCCCATGGACCACGATGGCTTAGAGATCTGCATTTCCCTCTCCTGGGAACCAGGGCACACACATAGTGTGGTTGGCTCAGGAGAGATTTGGCTATGCCTCTCCAAACAGTATTGCCAATGAATCCTAACTAAAATGTATTTACCAAATGTTTTATTACTTATAAAATATGTCAGGCACTTCACAGCAACTAGAAAGACATTCGCCAATAACCAGGCATTTTCAAACTTACTCAAATGCACAGACACACACTAACATAAATACAAACATGGAGGGGTATGAAATAAAAAATTGCATACACATTGTATAAATATACACATAGTATATTTATACAATGGAATACTACTCAACAATTAAAAATAATGAATTCAAGCAATTTGTAGGCAAATGGTTATATCTGGAAAATATCATCCTAAGTGAGTTAACCCAATCACAAAGGATACACATGAAATGCAATCACTGATAAGTGGATATTAATGAACCCAGAAGCTCTGAATACTCAAGGCACAATTAGCAAATCAAAAGATTCCCAAGAAGGAGGAAGGAGAGGATCCTGGTCCTGAAAAGACTGGATCCAGTTTTGTAGGCGAGTACCAGAACAGAGAAATGGTGGGGGTGTGATTTGGGAATGGGGGGGAGGACTTATGGGACATATGGTGAGGGGGGAACTGGGAAAGGGGAAAGCCTTTGGAATGTAAACAAAGAATATAGAAAATAAAAAATAAATAAATGCATACACACTACAAGAGAATAAAAGAGAGAGACCTCGTCTTCACATGACCAATCTGGCTCTGGACCTCTTGCTCCTCCTCCTGGATCCTCTAAGCTACTGAACAAACTGGGACTACTGTAGCTCCTGGGTCTTTCTAGAGGAGACCTAAACAATTCCATCTCAAAGTCACTTGTAGAAGACATGTCTACGATCTTCTTTTTATGGTGACACAAGTGATCCCCTACCTCTACTTTACCCTGCGTAGGCCATCTCTACAGCTAGATGTCCAGATTCAGCCAAAAGTCTAAAAAGGGTCTGGGGAAAGGCAGGGAGCAGCTTTTTCATATTATACACATGGGCCTTCTGGGGCGGCATGTTAAGTCGTCACCAGCATTTCCGAATGGCTGCACGAGTTTATCTCTTCTCGGCTTCTCTTGGGTGGAAGGAAGACCCGCAACCCAGCAATCGATCATTCTCTCCTTGGGGCCCCGCTCACCTTCGTCCAGGCCCACTGACTCCTCTGTTCATCCAGGTCTGAGCGCTCGTCCATGGACCGTCCCCTCCCGGCGATGGCAGGGTGTTGTTGCACAGACCTGCCTCCTTAGGCCTCAGAAGACCCGAAGACCGAGCCTTGGCCTTCTGTGGCCGCCATTCTTGCCGCCATGACAAGCTAACGGCCACCAGGAGATGTCCTCAAAGGTCTAGCTCAGGCTTCTCAGTGGGCCCGACCCTGGAGAGCAGGGGGCGGGTGGAGACGAGGCTACACACAGAGGCCGCTGCCATCCAGGCCCATCTTTGGCACAGAAACAGTTGCTGTGGAATCTCTACGTGACCCGGTTGGTGGCTGCCTCGAAGACGGATCCCTAACGTCCCCAGGATCCAGACCGAGGCTGCCCCCGGGCCCCACCCCCAGCTCACCCAGCACAGGCCAAGGCCATGGGGGTCTGGGTTGAGAGAAGGCCCCACTATCTAGTTAACTGCACTCTCAGCCAGAAATCCTAAAAAATGTTCTTATTTTGGGTTTCTACCACAGTAAGAGCTAAGATTTTAAGCTCTACTAAAAACACAATGAACAAACAAATAAAGACTTTATCTTTTTTCTTCATTTAAAGAAATACCCATCATTTTTATAAGTGGTGTAAATATATATATATATATATATATTGATTTGAATATAATAAAAACTAAAGTTAAAATTAAAAAAAATGAAGAAGGAATAGTCAAGGTGCCTGATGGTCTGAAAACTTTCCATACACAGGAATTCTCACTTCTGACACTCATGCACCTACACCTACGCTCACACACACACTCTCCCACACACTCACACAAACACACAGGTGCACTCACAATCACACACAGGTATACCTACACACAGACACACAGGCTGGGATACAGAGGCTGAGAAAGGGCTCTTGCCATTCGCCCAGCAGCTTCTCTTCAGTCCTTGCTGCCTGGCTCTCTGCAGCCTCTCACTGTTCCCACCCCTATTACTACTGCCTTCCTGCTTCCCATCCTGGCCATCAGGGAAGGGCAGCACAGGAGCCCAGCATGGTGCTAGTGGGATCATTTCACTTTACATTTTCATGGATTTCTTGAAGTGACTGTTTCTGGAGAAGGTAGGGAAGGTCAATACTATAGACTTTATACCCTGCTCCCTTGGGAACCCAGTATTTCCAATCTATTTCCCAAGAGAGTTTAAGGGCATGGATTGGGCTCAGCTCCAATGGGGCAGGTTGTGCAAATTTGGGCATCCCTCATCTACCTTCAGAGTGGTCAGGAGGCTAGCAAGAAATGCTTTGAACTCTCTAGGACCAAGGTCTTGGAGGAAACCTGCAGGAAACAAGTGCATGTTTGTTTACAGGCAACTGCAGCCTAAAGAAGTTGTCTACCTCCCTCGTGAAGGAAGAGCCCAGGCTGCCATGGCTTCACCCTGTCAGCCACACTCGATGCACACAAAGTCTCAGCCTTATCCAGCTGCACAGGGCCAGGATTGAATCCTGAGGCTCTAAGGGGATTGCAACTCACAGAAGAGAAGACCTGAGCCAGAATCAAGGTTATGGAGACTCTCCTGGGGGTGATATCTCTGTTTCAGATCTTGGCCAGAGAGTGTTCACATTCTTGGAAAGCATAGAAGTCTGTTTTTTTTTTAATTATGAACTCCCAACAATAGAGGTACAAATTTTGATATGGAAGAGGCTCATCCTGTAGGCACATGTTTGCACAGCATCCACCAGGATTGGCCTATTGGAGAGGCTGGCTGGAGAGCTGGAGACAGTCATTTAAATAGATTGCACTCTGCTGCTTCTGCCTTCACCTGTGGACACAAGTGCAGTTGAGGAAAAGGGAGTCTGGATTCTGTTCAGTTGCATCCTGAGAGTCTGGTAGACTACAGAGGTAGAAATGGACATATTTAGTCAATATTACTTCTCCTAACCCTGATGGTTACTAGAGACTCTAGAGGTAGAAAGGCCATACTGAGTCATTGTTACTTCTCCCATACTGAGGCATTGTAACTTGTCCTAATCACAATGCATAAGTGCTTCCCCTTCACAATGATTTGTGTGTTTCAGGAGTCACCTGCATACCTTGGGAACCTGTTGGGGAATCTTCTGAGCATGCTGTTCTTGCAGCTACACCCTGGGGAGGAAGCCATCACAGGGCTTGAGGTTGTTGCTTCATGGTCACCACCTCAGATACAGACAGCATCAGACAGGATAGGGAGCCCAGAGAAAAGCTGAGTAGATCCCTCTGTAGAGGAAGAGGCAACTGTATGTACCTCACAGTTGAGCCAAGAGAGGAGGGAGCCCAACAGGTCCAGCCAGGGCTATGGTGTCACCAGATATAGACAACCTGCTGTTGGCTATGACCCAGGATTGCTCATGCTTAGATCTTGCCTTTGAGTCAGTTCTCATCATACACTGAGCTAGAATGCTGCACACAGTTAGTGCCTACTTTCTGGCATAGCCAGGGCAACCCTGATGGCTGGTTCCCAGAGCAGCAGCCCTGAATTCATGTGAGCACTGGGTCAGGCAGACCCTCTTTGGAAGGTTGGATGGAAATAATGAGACTCTTCTTCATGCTCTCCATATACTCATTAATTCCCCCACTCTCAGAGGACAATGAGAGACACATTTCTGACTTGAATTAGACCTGAATTTTGTGCATTGTTTCCAGTTAGAAAAGAGACATTTCTATTGTCTCAAGTATTCTGAAAACACTGGTTGGCTTATGGTACCAATAGCCAGGAAGGTGGCATGTGCCCAGCCCAATGCCTAAGTATCCAGTCCCCAAGTCTGCAGCTTCCTATGGGGCTGGGAATGTCCTCACTCTGCTGTGCTGGCACAGTCCACTCACGGGAGGCTGAAAGGGGCAGGAAGAGCAGAGAAGCATCCCATCTCACCACTACATCCTCAACACAGTTAGGTGTTCGCCTCTCTGTACCCCACTCCTGCTGATTCCTAGTCCCCAGCATGGAAACAAGAAACACAGTCTTAGGCCAAGAAATGTGCATTTCAGAAGTGTACACCAAGGCCATATGTTGCGAACATGGCATCCAGAGGGTTCTTCCTGGTGATTTGACATCTACTAGCCTGGTGTTTACTCTCAGCATGACTATTAGAGTGGAGATGCCAGGGTACAATTAGAGCTTTTACATCTGGAAACTGTGCTCTGCCATTCCATACCCCAGGGCCTGTACCTGTTCTGAGCCCTCTGTGTTTTCCCTGAGATGGAGTGAAAGAGTTAACACAGGAACCTTAGAAAGAATGGTCAGAGGCTGGGTTGCATTCCTCAGACCACAAGGCAGAGCAGAGCGGGAGGCCAATCTAAGGGGAGGGACACATTCGAAGGACTGACTTTTGTCCACCTCCCTCATCATCCAGCAAACAATTAATTTAAATATTACACTGTTCTGCCAATCACATTGTGCTTTATGACAGCGACCCTGAGGAGGATATATATAATCCCGCCTGACACAAGACGCGGGGGTCATTCTCTCTTCCTGTGCAGAGCAGCCCCAGCATGCTGGCTACAATAAAAATCCCTCATGCATTTTGCAGTGATTTCGTCTCCTCTTGGTTCATTCAGAGGGCCTGGTAAGTTAAGATGGTTCAGTTTTAACAGTAGCCTTGGCGTTCATTCTACCCAGGCACTAGCTCCATTGTGAGTAAATAGACTAAAGACCAGACCACAGTTGACCATAACACAGTGGGTAGTCATGCCCAAGACTACAATGTCCTGACTGCACAAGCCTCCTCAAAGAATCACTTCATTCTTTTTTGTGTTCCTATATACATGTGTGTATAACACATTTGTGTGTAGAAAGAGGTGAGTATGTATGTGTGCATATGTGTATAAATGGTATGTGCGATGCTCACTATATATATGCCTGTGATATGCATAAAGTTCACGTATGTCTGAATGTGATATGCATGATGGGAGGATTTATGAGCACTCTATAAATATGGTATAGGTATAGTTTATGCATATGTTTGTGTAGTGTGTGTATGTGTATGTGCAAGGGTCTTTACTTCTTATACTAGCTAGCCTTCTGCAGACAGAAAATGGCTTCCCCTGGAGAGTCTACGCATCCAGGAACATGGGATAAGCCTGCAAAAGAACATGGTCTGGCCAGAAACACCACTAAGCCCTTGATGAAGAACATTCCCATTCCAGAGGAAGCAAGATAAAACCAAAAGAAAACCAGAAAACACACTGACCTTTCATCACATAAAAATTCTTATATGGGAAAGCAACCAAGTTCCTGGGAATCAGATCTTTAAGTCCCCACTGCCTGCTCTAGAACCAAATCCACTACTCCCCTGCTGAAAGCACGGGCATTCCATATCTCTGAATACCTGTAATAATCAGCTTGTCCTCTGCCAGAATTGCCCATGATTGCATATCAAATTGCACAACTTAGCCAAACATGGGGACTACCTCCCAGAAACCATGGTAATGTAAACATTCCTCCCTCGACTTCTGCCAGCTGTTATCTTAGGCTTATTCTCCTTGCATGAGAATAAATGTGGAGAGACAGTCCAGTGGAGAGGCTCATGCCAGAAGGGACAGAAGGAAGACACAGGCAAACTGCTCTGTGGTTGTGTCTGAAGACTGATCTCCTGATGCCTGTCGGGGAGACAGGAATGGGCTCTGCAGCTGTGGTGAAGATTAAGTATCTAGGGATGAGAGACTGTCTTGTGGTGGGTGGGTGAGACCAACAGAATCATGAGCATCCTAATAACAGGATCAAGAATGATCCCTTAAAAGTTAATGGTGTGGGCACCAGGGAGTCGAGAGACTCCACAGCCTTCTGTGATCAGTGGAGCAGCTGGGAAGGAAGTCTGCCTGCAGCCATTTGCACCAGGAGCCTTGCATAGCCTGCCGGGGGCGGGGGGGATGATATCCAGCAGGCTTTCACTCTTGAGAGCAGAGGTGAGATCTCCACCTTCTCTCTGGAAGGGACCAGCTAGGAGCACACAGGGCCTAAGATTATTGGAGCAGCTGGGACTGAAGTCTTCCCACTGCCATTTGCACCAGGGAGCCTGGGGACTCTACAGCCTTCTGTCCATAGCCTCCCAGGTAGAAGTCATCTTCCATCAGGCTTTCACTTTTGAGCTCAGAGGAGTGAGGACACAAGCTTACAGGTCCACAGGAGGAACAAACTCCAGCCAGAGACAAGAACACCAACTAGCACCAGATAGTGAAAGGCAAGCACAAGAACCCTACCAACAGAAACCCAGGCCACATTGCAACATCAGAACCCAGTTCTCCCACCACAGCAAGTCCTGGATACCCCACCACACTGGAAAAGCAAGAGTTAGATTTAAAATCATTTTTCACTATGCTGATAGAGGGCTCCAAGAAAGACTTAAATAACTCCCTTAAAAAATACAGGAGAACATCGGTCAATAGGTAAAAGCCCTTAAAGAAGAAACACAAAAATCCCTTAAAGAAGTACAGAAGATCATGAGTCAACAGACAGAAGCCCTTAAAGAAGAAACACAAAAAATCCCTTAAAGAATAATAAGAAAATACCATCAAGTGAAGGAACTGAACAAAATTATCCAGGATCTAATAGTGGAAGTAGAAACAATAAAGAAATCACAAAGTGAGGCATCTCTGGAGACACAAAACCTTGGAAAGAATTCAGGAGTCATAGATCCAAGCATCAATAACAGAATACAGGAGACAGAAGAAAGAACCTCAGGTGCTAAAGATACCATAGAAAAGATTGACACATTAGTCAAAGAAAATGCAAAATTCATAAAGCTGGTAACTCAAAACATCCAGGAACTCCAGGACACAATGTGAAGACCAAACCTAAGGATTATAGGTATAGACAAGAGTGAGGATTTACATCTTAAAGGCCCAGGGAATATCTTCAACAAAATTGTAGAAGAAAACTTCCTAACCTAGAGAAAGAGATGCCCATGAAGATACAAGAAGCCGTCAGAACTCCAAATAGACTGGACCAGAACAGAAAATCCTCCCTGCACATAATAATCAAAACACCAAAATCACTAAACAAAGAAAGAATATTAAAAGCAGTAAGGGAAAAAGGGCAAGTAACTTACAAAGGCAGACCTATCAGAATCACACCAGACTTCTCACCAGAGATGATTAAAGCTAGAAGATCCTGGACAGACCTCATACAGACCCTAAGAGAACAAAAATGCCAGCACAGGCTCCTTATTATACCCAGCAAAATTCTCAATCATCATAGATGGAGAAACCAAGATATTCCATGATAAAACCCAATTTGCACAACATCTGTTCACAATTCCAGCCCTACAAAGGATAATTGGTGGAAAATGCCAACACAAAGAGGGAAACTACATCCTAGAAAAAGTAAGAAAGTAATCTTCGAACAAACCCAAAAGAACATACCTACACAAACATAAAAATAACATCAAAAATAACAGGAAGCAACAATCACTATTCCTTAATATCAACAAGGGACTCAACTCCCCAATAAAAAGACATAGACTAACGAAATATTTCTCATGTAAATCTTAAATTTTATCAGAAAGTGTTTGTAATCCCCCTTTAATTAATTTAGTAATTTCTTTTATGTCTATCATTTTATCTGCATTATTTTTCATGATAATCTTCAATTTTAATGTCTTTCTGTATACCTCCTCCATTTTATCAGAAATGTTTTCAATGTAAATGTTTGATTTTATCACAAATGTTTCTAGTTCCATTTCAATTAATTTAGAAATAGTTTTTTTTTTGTTTTTTTGTTTTTTTGTTTTTTTGTTTTGTTGTTGTTGCTTTTGTTTTTTGAGACAGGGTTTCTCTGTGTAGTCCTGGCTGTCCTGGAACTCACTCTGTAGACCAGGCTGGCCTCGAACTCAGAAATCTGCCTGCCTCTGCCTCCCAAGGGCTGGGATTAAAGGCGTGCGCCACCACCGCCCGGCTAGAAATAGTTTTTACATCAACCATTTTTATGTAAAATTTTCCAAGAAATATTCAATTTTAATGTGTTTGTTAATTTATTTCTTGAATTTTACCAAAAATATTTTCCATATAAATCTTCAATGCTATCTGAAAATGTCTATAATTCTACCTTCAATCAACTTAGAATTATCTTTATGCCTATTATTTTATCTATATTATTTCCATGATAATCTTTAAATTTAACATATTTTTATATATTTTTGTGATTTAATCAGAAATGGTTTCCATGTAAATCTTCAAGTTTATCAGAAAATATTTATAATTTCACTTTTGATCAACTTAGGAATACTTTTTTTCTTTTTTTATTTAATTTTTATTTTCTATATTCTATGTTTACATTCCAAAGGCTTTCCCCTTTCCCAGTTCCCCCCTACCATATTTCCCATAATTTCTCTCCCCCCCCAGCTATTCCCCAATCATCCCCCCCCACTATTTCCCTGTTCTGGGTCTACAAAACTGGATCCAATATTTACAGGCCCAGGGTCCTCTCCGTTCTTCTTCTTGGGAGTCATTTGACTTGCTAATTGTGCCTTGAGCATTTAGGGATTCTGGGCTCATTAATATCCACTTATTAGTGATTGCATTTCATGTGTATTCTTTTGTGATTGGGTTAGCTCACTTAGGATGATATTTTCCAGATCTAACCATTTACCTACAAATTGCATGAGTTCATTATTTTTAATTGCTGAGTAGTGCTCCATTGTATAAATATACCACATTTTCTGTATCAAGTCCTCTTTTGAGGGATATCTGGGCTCCTTCCAATTTCTGGCTATTATAAACAAGGCTGCTATAAACATAGTGGAGCATGTGTCTTTATTGTATGCAGGGGAATCCTCTGGGTATATGCCCAGGAGTGGTATGCCAGGGTCCTCTGGAAGTGACATGCCCAATTTTCTGAGGAACCGCCACACTGATTTCCAGAGCGGTTTTACCATTTTGCAATCCCACCAACAGTGGAGGAGTGTTCCTCTTTCTCCACATTCTCCCCAGCACCTGTTGTCTCTTGAGTTCTTAATCTTAGCCATTCTGACTGGTGTGAGGTGGAATCTCAGGGTTGTTTTGATTGGCATTTCCCTGATGACTAATGATATTGAACATCTATTAAGGTGTTTCTTGGCCATCCGACTTTCTTCGGGTGAAAATTCTTTGTTTAACTCTGTACCCCATTTTTTGATAGGGTTATTTGGTTCTTTGGGGTCTAACTTCTTTTCTTCGTTTTCTTTTCTTTTCTTTTCTTTTCTTTTTTTTTTTTTTTTTTTTTTTTTTTGGTTTTTCGAGACAGGGTTTCTCTGTGTAGCCCTGGCTGTCCTGGGCTCACTCTGTAGTCCAGGCTGGCCTCGAACTCAGAAATCTGCCTGCCTCTGCCTCCCAAGTGCTGGGATTAAAGGCGTGCACCACCACTGCGCGGCTGGGTCTAACTTCTTGAGTTCTTTGTATATATTGGATATTAGCCCTCTGTCAGATGTGGGGTTGGTGAAGATCATTTCCCACTTTGTTGGTTGCGGTTTTGTCCTTCTGACAGTGACTTTGCCTTACAGAAACTTTGTAATTTTATGAGGTCCTATTTGTCAATTCTTGATCTTAGAGCATAAGCTATTGGTGTTCTGTTCAGGAACTTTCCCCCTGTGCCCATGTCCTCCAGGGTCTTCCCAATTTTCTTTTCTAATAGTTTCAGTGTGTCTGGTTTTATGTGGAGGTCCTTGATCCACTTGGAGTTGATCTTAGTACAAGGAGATAAGAGTGGGTCAATTCGCATTCTCTGCATGTTGACCTCCAGTTGAAACAGCACCATTTGTTGAAAAGGCTCTTTTTTTCCTGTGGATGGTTGTGGCTTCTTTATCAAAGATCAAGTGACCATAAGTCTGTGGGTTCATTTCTGGGTCTTCAATCCTGTTCCATTGATCTACCTGCCTGTTGCTGTACCAATACCATGCAGTTTTTAACACAATTGCTCTGTAGTACTGCTTGAGGTCAGGGATATTGATTCCCCCAGAAGTCCTTTTATTGTTGAGAATAGTTTTACCTATCCTGGGTTTTTTGTTGCTCCAGATGAATTTGAGAATTGCTCTTTCTAGATCTATGAAGATTTCATTTGGGATTTTGATGGGGATTGCATTGAATCTGTAGATTGCTTTTGGCAAGATGGCCATTTTTACTATATTGATCCTGCCAATCCAGGAGCAAGAAATATTTTTCCATCTTCTGAGGTCTTCTTTGATTTCTTTCTTCAAGGACTTGAAGTTCCTGTCATACAGATCTTTCGCTTGTTTAGTTAGAGTTATGCCAAGATACTTTATATTGTTTGTGGCTATTGTGAAGGGTGTTATTTCCCTAACTTCTTTCTCAGCCTGCTTGTCCTTTGAGTACAAGAAGGCTACTGATTTGCTTGAGTTGATTTTATAACCAGCCACTTTGCTGAAGTTGTTTATCAGCTGTAGAACTTCTCTGGTGGAGTTTTTTGGGTCGCTTAAGTAGACTATCATATCGTCTGCAAATAATGATACTTTGACTTCTTCCTTTCCAATTTGTATCCCTGTGACTTCCTTATGTTGTCTAATTGCTCTTGCTAGAACTTCAAGTACTATATTGAAAAGATATGGAGAGAGAGGGCAGCCTTGTCTAGTCCCTGATTTTAGTGGGATTGCTTCAAGTTTCTCTCCATTTATTTTGATGTTGGCTACTGGTTTGCTGTAGATTGCTTTTACTATGTTTAGTTATGGGCCTTGAATTCCTATTCTTTCCAAGACTTTTAGCATGAAAGGATGCTGAATTTTGTCGAATGCTTTTTCAGCATCTAATAAGATTGACCATGTGGTTTTTTTTCTTTTAGTTTGTTTATGTAGTGGATTACATTGATGGATTTCCGTATATTGAACCATCCCTGAATCCCTGGAATGAAGCCTACTTGATCATGGTGAATGATCATTTTGATATGCTCTTGGATTCGGTTGGCAAGAATTTTATTTAGTATTTTTGCATCAATATTTATAAGAGAAATTGGCCTGTAGTTCTCTTTCTTTGTTGGATATTTTGTGGTTTAAGTATCAGCATAATTGTCCCTTCTGTCTCTATTTTGTGGAATAGTTTGAAGAGTATTGGTGTTAAGTCTTCTTTGAAGGTCTGGTAGAATTCTGCACTAAAACCGTCTGGTCCCATACTTTTTTTGGTTGGGAGGATTATTATAGACCCTTCTATTTCTTTAGGGGTTATGGGACTATTTAGCTGGTCTACTTGATGCTGATTTAATTTTGGTATTTGATATCTGTCTAGGAAATTGTCCATTTCCTCTAGATTCTCCAGTTGTTTTGAGTATAGACCTTTGTAGTAGGATCTGATGATCTTTTGAATTTCCTCAGTTTCTGTTGTTATATCCCCCTTTTCATTTCTAATTTTGTTAATTTGGATACTGTCTCTGTGCCCTTTGGTTAGTCTAGGTAAGGGTTTATCTATCTTGTTGATTTTCTCGAAGAACCAGCTCTTGGTTTTGTTGATTCTTTGTATGGTTCTCTTTGTTTCTACTTGATTGCTTTCAGCCCTGAGTTTGATGATTTCCTCTCTTCTACTCCTCCTGGGTGAATTAGCTTCTTTTTGTTCTAGGGCCTTCAGGTGTGCTGTTAAGTTGCTAGTGTATGCTCTCTCCAGTTTCTTTTTGGAGGCACTCAGGGCTATGAGTTTTCCTCTTAGCACTGCTTTCATTGTGTCCCAAAGATTTGGGTAGGTTGTACCTTCATTTTCATTGAAGTCTAAAAAGTCTTTGATTTCTTTCTTTATTTCTTCCTTGACCAAGGTGTCATTGAGTAGAGTATTGTTCAGTTTCCATGTGTATGTGGGCTTTCTGTTGTTCTTCTTGCTATTGAAGACCACTTTTATTCCATAGTGATCCGATAGGAGACATGGGATTAGTTCGGTCTTCTTGTATTTGTTGAGCTCTGTCTTGTGACCAATTATATGATCAATTTTTGAGAAGGTACTGTGCAGTGCTGAGAAAAAGGTATACTCTTTTGCTTTAGGATGGAATGTTCTATATATATCTGTTAAATCCAATTGGTCCAAAGCTTAAATTAGTTTCACTGTGTCCCTGTTTAGTTTCTGCTTTCCTGATCGGTCCATTGAGGAGAGTGGAGTGTTGAAGTCACCTACAATTATTATGTTAGGTGCGATGTGTGCTTTAAGCTTTAGTAAAGTTTCCTTTACAAATGAGGGTGCCCTTACATTGGGCGCATAGATGTTCGGTATTGAGAATTCTTCTTGGTGGATTTTCCCTTTGCCAAGCAGAAAGTGACCTTCTGTGTCTCTTTTGATGACTTTAGGTTGAAAGTCAATTTTATCTGATATTAGAATGGCTACTCCGGCTTGTTTCCTGGGACCATTTGCTTGTAAAACTGTCTTCCAGCCTTTTACTCTAAGGTGGTGTTTGTCTTTGACACTGAGATGTGTTTCCTGTATGCAGCAAAATGTAGGGTCCTGTTTCCGTATCCAGTCTGTTAGTCTGTGTCTTTTAATTGGGGAATTGTGTCCATTGATATTAAGAGATATTAAGGAATAGTAATTATTACTTCCTGACATTTTGGGCATTATTTTTTTTATTTGAGTGGTTCTCTTCTTTTGGGTTGGATGAGATGGGGTTTCTATCTTGTTTCTTCTGGGGTGTAGTTTCCCCCCTTGTGTTGGTATTTTTCCCCTATTACCCTTTGTAGGGCTGGGTTTGTAGATAAGTATCTTGCAAATTTGGTTTTGTCGTGGAATACCTTGGTTTCCCCATCTATGGTAATTGAGAGTTTTGCTGGGTATAGTAGTTTTGGCTGAAGTTTGTGTTCTCTTAGGGTCTGCATGAGGTCTGCCCAGGATCTTCTAGCTTTCCTGGTCTCAGGTGAGAAGTCTGGTGTAATTCTGATAGGTCTTCCTTTATGTTACTTGTCCTTTTTATCTTACTGCCTTTAATATTCTTTCTTTGTTTAGTACATTTGGGGTTTTGATTATTATATGATGGGAAGTATTTCTGTTCTGGTACAGTCTATTTGGGGTTCTATAGGCTTCTTGTATATTCATGGGCATCTCTCTCTCTTTAGGTTGGGGAAGTTTTCTTCCATAATTTTGTAGAAGATATTTGCTGGCCCTTTAAGTTGTAGATCTTCATTCTCATCTATCCCTATAATCCTTAGGTTTGGTCTTCTCATTGTGTCCTGGATTTCCTGAATGTTTTGGGTTACCTGCTTTTGCATTTTGCATTTTCTTTAATTGTTGAATCCATGGTTCCTATGGTATCTTCAGCATCTGAGATTCTGTCTTCTATCTCTTGTATTCTATTGTTGATATTTGCATCTATGACTCCTGATTTCTTCCCAAGGTTTTCTATCTCCAACGTTGTCTCCCTTTGCGATTTCTTAGTTGTTTCTACTTCTGTTTTTAGATTCTGTATGGTTGTGCTCAGATCTTTCAATTGCTTGTTTGTGTTTTCCTGTAATTCTTTAAGGGATTTTTGTGTTACCTCTTTTATGACTTCTACTTGTTGACCCATGTTCTCTTGTATTTCTTTAAGTGATTTTTGTTTCTCCCCCTTATTGGGATTCATTTTTTGCTCTATATCCTCCTGGATTTCTTTAAGTGATATTTGTGTTTGCCTTGTATGGGCTTCTAGCTTTTGATCTATTTTCTCCTCTATTACTTTAAAAAATTTATCTAAGTGATCCTCTATCAGCATCTTTACCAGTGATTTTAGATCTGAGTCTTGTTTTTCTGGTGTGTTGAGATATCTGAGATTTAATTGTGTTTGCCATGTAAGGGCTTCTAGCTTTTGATCTATTTTCTCATGTATTACTTTAAGAGATTTATCTAAGTGTTCCTCTATCAGCATCTTGACCAGTGATTTTAGATCTGAGTCTTGTTTTTCTGGTGTTTCGGGGTATCCAAGATTTATTGCTGTCAGGGAACTGGGTTCGGATGCTGCCATACAGCCTTGATTTCTGTTAGTAATGATCTTACGTTTGCCTTTTGCCATCTGGTTAACTCTGGTGTTAGTTGGTCCTGTAGTTACTAGCTGGTGCTTGACCATCCTGTGGGCTCCTAAGGCTATTTCCCCGCGACTGGGACACCTGAACCACTGCCCTGCAGGGCTCCTGCTCACAGATTGCTGACAGGTGGCCTGAGTCCCCTGAGGTCTTAAACTCAGGATATCCCAGGTACTTGGTTCCGCCTGTTGGGCAGCTGCTCTGTACTGCTCCTGCTCAGGGTTTGCTGTCTGGTGTCCTGATTCCCCCGAGGTCTTAAAGTTGGGATATCTTAGTTATCTGGTTCTGCCTGCTGGTCCAAAGCTGCGCTGCCAGCTGGATGGGAAGCAGCTGGCAAGATGGTGCTGAATGCAGGGAGTTCGGGGTCTGCCCTGCGAGCAGAGAGCACAGGCTCGGCCAGTGTCCCCCAAACCGCTACTCTGTGCGCAACTCCCGCTCCAGGCTTGAGTCCCCGAAGGTCTTAAACTCGGGATATCTCAGGTACCTGGTTCCACAGGCTGGGTCTGAGCACCTGGGAAGCTGGCTGGGGCTGGCTCCCCCGCCTCTGGCTGGATGGGAAGCAGCAGGCAAGATGGTGCTGTCTGCAGGAAGTTCAGGGTCCGCCCTGCGAACGCAGAGCACAGGCTCGGCCGGTGCGCAGCTCCTGCTCCTGGCCTGAGTCCCCAAAGGTCTTAAACTTGGGATATCTCAGGTACCTGGTTCCGCAGGCTGGGTCTGAGCACTTACTCAATTTTCTATGAAATTTGTCAATCTTAACGTGTTTATCTGAAATATTTCCCATGTAAATCTTTAATGTTATCATAAAGTGTTTTTACTTTCCTTTACTTCACTTTTCAATAAATAAAAAAAAAAAACTTAAAAAGTGAATGATGTGGACTGGGGTGTGGCTGAACTGTACATGAATGCCTAGCATATAGTTTTTTCTCACTTCCATGACAAAATATGATACAAAGCAGCTGGGGAAAGAGAGGGAGGATTTGCCCACAGGTTGAGGATCACAGCCCATCAAAAGACAAGGCTCTGTGGAAGTGGAGCATTAAGTGGATTGGCAGACTGTAACCAGTCACAAAGCAGTGGATGTGGAAAACTGGTGTTCCTCTCTTCCCCTCCCCCTTTCCTCTTCCATGTGGGACCCTGAATCATCAAATGCAGCTGTGTAACTGCCCGCAGCTACTGCGAACTGAGCCCCTGGTACAGAAGCTGGGGATAGATCTGGAGATGACACAAAAGAACTAAGGCCAGGACAACACAATTGCTGATCGAGGCCCCACTTTATTTGGGGGTCTGACAATATAAGGGTTCTCGGGGTGAATCTCTTCAGACTTGGCTCAGAGGATGTTGGGTCCAAAGTTCCACACTGCTCAGCGGGTAGCCTGCTTGATTCAGGAAACTGTAGGTCTGGCAGATCAAGACTTCTCCTTGGCCCAGTACTTTGGCCATGCTAGAACCAGGTGCTGGCTAGCAGCCACTCCCAGGTAATACACAGGAAGCTGCATTCTTCTATGGAGAACAAAGGGTCAGACACTCAAAGGCTGGGTTGTAACTAGCCCCAAGGCTGGGAATAGGGCTCAGCTCCTGACACCTTAAAAATGGCTCACTAAACAGCTGCATTTATGTTGGGGGGGAGAGGTTCCCCTCCTCAGTTAAGTCTCTCTGGAAATATCCACAGAACTTGGCAAGAAGTGTGCCTTCTAAGTAACTCTACAACCTGTCAAAATGACTATCAAAATTAACCATCACATTAGGTATGGACAATACAGAAATAGAAAAGAAGGAGAAAAAGAAGGAAGGCTCCATAGAGAGGGAGAGAGAGAGGGAGAGAGAGAGAGAGAGAGAGAGAGAGAGAGAGAGAGGGAGAGAGAGAGAGAGAGAAGATGGGGCATGGACAGGATAAGGGGGAGAGGAAAAGAGGAGGGAGAGAAAGAGAAAGAGAATTTTTAGGAACGCAGCCATCCTGCTGGTTTTATTTAAGACCTCAGACGTCCAGAAATGTAAAGGTATAAATTTATTTTGTTTTATTTTTTCTTTTTTTAAAATTTTTTCTTTTTTTATTTTCTATATTCTTTGATTACATTCCAAAGGCTTTCCCCTTTCCCAGTCCCCCCCTCACCATATGTTACATAAGTCCTCTTCCCTCCACCCGTTCCCCAATCTCCCCCACCCATTTCTCTGTTCTGATACTCTCCTACAAATCTGGATCCAGTCTTTTCAGGACCAGGGTCCTCTCCTTCCTTCTTCTTGGGAATCTTTTGATTTGCTAATTGTGCCTTGAGTATTCAGAGCTTTTGGGCTCATTAATATCCACTTATCAGTGACTGCATTTCATGTGTATTCTTTTGTGATTAGGTTAACTCACTTAGGATGATATTTTCAAGATCCAACCATTTGCCTACAAATTGCATGAATTCATTATTTTTAATTGCTGAGTAGTATTCCATTGTATAAATATACCACATTTTCTGTATCCATTTCTCCTTGGAGGGACATCTGGACTCCTTCCAACTTCTGGTTATTATAAATAAGGCAGCTACGAACATAGTGGAGCATGTGTCTTTATTGTATGCAGGGGATTCCGCTGGGTATATGCCCAGGAGTGGTATGATAGCATCCTCTGGAAGTGTCATGCCAAATTTTCTGAGGAACTGCCAGACTTATTTCCAGAGTGGTTGTACCATCTTGCAATCCCACCAACAGGGTAGGAGTGTTCCTTTTTCTCCACATCCTCGCCAGCACCTGTTGTCCCTTGAGTTTTTAATCTTAGGCATTTTGACTGGTGTAAGGTGGAATCTCAGGGTTGTTTTGATTTGCATTTCCCTGATGACTAATGATGTTGAACATCTCTTAAGGTGCTTCTCAGCCATTTGAATTTCTTCTGGTGAAAATTCTTTGTTTAGCTCTGTAACCATTTTTTCATAGGGTTATTTGGTTCTTTGGGGTCTAACTTCTTGAGTTCTTTGTATATATTGGATATTAGCCCTCTGTCAAATGTGGGGTTGGTGAAGATCTTTTCCCAATTTGTTGGTTGCTGTTTTATCCTTCTGACGGTGTCCTTTGCCTTACAGAAACTTTCTAATTTTATGAGGTCCCATTTGTCAATTCTTGATTTTAGAGCATAAGCTATTGGTGTTCTATTCAGGAACTTACCCCCTGTGCCCATGTCCTCCAGGGTCTTCCCCAATTTCTTTTCTATTAGTTTCAGTGTGTCTGGTTGTATGTGGATGTCCTTGATCCACTTGGAGTTGATCTTAGTACAAGGAGATAAGAGTGGGTCAATTCGCATTCTTCTGCATGTTGACCTCCAGTTGGACCAGCACCATTTGTTGAAAAGGCTATCTTTTTTTCCACTGGATGGTTGTAGCTCCTTTATCAAAGATCAAGTGACCATAAGTCTGAGGGTTCATTTCTAGGTCTTCAATTCTATTCCATTGATCTACTTGCCTGTCCCTGTACCAATACCATGCAATTTTTACCACAATTGCTCTGTAGTACTGCTTGAGGTCAGGGATATTGATTCCCCCAGAAGTCCTTTTATTGTTGAGAATAGTTTTTGCTATCCTGGGTTTTTTTGTTACTCCAGATGAATTTGAGAATTGCTCTTTCTAGATCTATGAAAAATGATTTGGGATTTTGATGGAGATTGCATTGAATCTGTAGATTGCTTTTGGCAAGATGGCCATTTTTACTATATTGATCCTGCCAATCCAAGAGCATGGAATATTTTTCCATCTCCTGAGGTCTTCTTCGATTTCTTTCTTCAAGGACTTGAAGTTCCTGTCATACAGTTCTTTCACTTGTTTGGTTAAAGTCATGCCATTATACTTTATATTGTTTGTGGCTATTGTGAAGGGTGTTATTTCCCTAACTTCTTTCTCAGCCTGCTTGTCCTTTGAGTACAAGAAGGCTACTGTTTTGCTTGAGTTGATTTTATAACCAGTCACATTGCTGAAGTTGTTTATTAGCTGTAGGAGTTCTCTGGTGGAGTTTTTTTTTTTGGTCACTTACATATACTATCATACCATCGGCAAAAAGTGATAGTTTGACTTCTTCCTTTCCAATTTGTATCCCTTTGACTTCCTTTTGTTGTCTAATTGCTCTCACTAGAACTTCAAGTACTATATTGAAAAGATATGGAGAGAGGGGGCAGCCTTGTCTAGTCCCTGATTTTAGTGGGATTGCTTCAAGTTTCTCTCCATTTAGTTTGATGTTGGCTACTGGTTTGCCGTATATTGCTTTTACTATATTTAGGTATGGGCCTTGAATTCCTGTTCTTTCTAGGACTTTTAGCATGAAAAGGATGCTGAATTTTGTCAAATACTTTTTCAGTATCTAATGAGATGATCATGTGGTTTTTTCCTTTTAGTTTGTTTGTGTAATGGATTGCATTGATGGATTTTGGTATATTGAACCATCCCTGCATCCCTGGGATGAAGCCTACTTGATCATGGTGAATGATCATTTTGATGTCCTCTTGGATTTTGTTGGCTAGAATTTTATTTAGTATTTTTGCATCAATATTCATAAGGGAAATTGGCCTGTAGTTCTCTTTCTTTGTAGGATCATTGTGTGCTTTTGATATCAGTGTTATTGTGGCTTTGTAGAACGAGTTGGGCAGTGTTCCTTCCGTTTCTATTTTGTGGAATAGTTTGAAGAGTATTGGTGTTAGGTCTTCTTTAAGGGTCTGATAGAATTCTGCACTAAAACCATCTGGTCCCATACTTTTTTTGGTTGGGAGACTTTCTATAACCCCTTCTATTTCTCTAGGGGTTATGGGACTGTTTAGCTGATCTAATTGATCCTGGTTTAATTTTGGTATTTGGTATCTGTCTAGGAAATTGCACATTTCCTGCAGATTCTCCAGTTGTGTTGAGTATAGGCTTTTGTAGTAGGATGTAATGATTTTTTGAATTTCTTCAGTTTCTGTTGTTGTGGCCCCCTTTTCATTTCTAATTTTGTTAATTTGGATACTGTCTCTGTGCCCTTTGGTTAGTATAGCTAAGGGTTTATCTGTCTTGTTGATTTTCTCAAAGAACCAGCTCTTGGTTTTGTTGATTCTTTGTATGGTTCTCTTTGTTTCTACTTGATTGATTTCAGCCCTTAGTTTGATGATTTCCTCTCTTCTACTCCTCCTGGGTGAATTAGCTTCTTTTTGTTCTAGGGACTTCAGGTGTGCTGTTAAGTTGCTAGTGTATGCTCTCTCCAGTTTCTTTTTGGAGGCACTCAGGGCTATGAGTTTTCCTCTTAGCACTGCTTTCATTGTGTCCCATAGATTTGGGTAGGTCGTACCTTCATTTTCATTGAAGTCTAAAAAGTCTTTGATTTCTTTCTTTATTTCTTCCTTGACCAAGGTGTCATTGAGTAGAGTATTGTTCAGTTTCCATGTGTATGTGGGCTTTCTGTTGTTCTTCTTGCTATTGAAGACCACTTTTATTCCATAGTGATCTGATAGAAGGCATGAAATTAGTTCGGTCTTCTTGTATTTGATGAGGTCTGTCTTGTGACCAAATGTATGATCAATTTTGGAGAAGGTACCATGCGGTGCTGAGAAAAAGATATATTCTTTTGCTTTAGGATGAAATGTTCTATATATATCTGTTAAATCCAATTAGTCCAAAGCTTCAATTAGTTTCACTGTGCCCCTGTTTAGTTTCTGCTTTCTGGGTCGGTCCATTGAGGAGAGTGGAATGTTGAAGTCACCTACAATTATTATGTTAGGTGCAATGTGTGCTTTAAGCTTTAGTAAAGTTTCTTTTACAAATGAGGGTGCCCTTGCATTTGGAGCATAGATGTTCAGTATTGGGAATTCTTCTTGGTTGATTTTCCCTTTGACAAGCAAGAATTGACATTCCGTGTCTCTTTTGATGACTTTAGGTTGAAAGTCAATTTCATCTGATATTAGAATGGCTACTCCGGCTTGTTTCCTGAGACCATTTGCTTTTAAAATTGTTTTCCAGCCATTTACTCTAAGGTAGTGTTTGTCTTTGACACTGAGATGTCAGTGAGCAAAATGTAGGGTCCTGTTTCCATATCCAGTCTGTTATTCTCTGTCTTTTTGTTGGGGAATTGAGTCTATTGATGTTAAGAGATATTAAGGAATAGTAATTATTACTTCCTGACATTTTGGGCATTATTTTTTATATTTGAGTGGTTCTCTTCTTTTGGGTTGGATGAGAGGGGGTTTCTATCTTGCTTCTTCTGGGGTGTAGTTTCCCCCCTTGTTTTGGTATTTTTCCCCTATTATCCTTTGTAGGGCTGGGTTTGTAGATAGATATCCTGCCACTTTGGTTTTGTCATGGAATACCTTGGTTTCCCCATCTATGGCAATTGAGAGTTTTGCTGGGTATAGTAGTTTTGGCTGAAGTTTGTGTTCTCTTAGGGTCTACATAAGATCCGCCTAGGATCTTCTAGCTTTCCTGCTCTCAGGTGAGAAGTCTGGTGTAATTCTGATAGGTCTTCCTTTATATGTTACTTGTCCTTTTTATCTTACTGCCCTTAATATTCTTTCTTTGTTTAGTACATTTGGGGTTTTGATTATTATATAATGGGAAGTATTTCTGTTCTGGTCCAGTCTGTTTGGGGGTTCTATGGGCTTCTTGTATATTCATGGGCATCTCTCTCTTTAGGTTGGGGGAGTTTTCTTCCATAATTTTGTAGAAGATATTTGCTGGCCCTTTAAGTTGTAGATCTTCACTCTCATCTATACCTATAATTCTTAGGTTTGGTCTTCTCATTTTGTCCTGGATTTCCTGAATGCTTTGGGTTACCAGCTTTTTGCATTTTGCATTTTCTTTAATTGTTGAATCCATGGTTCCTATGATATCTTCAGCATCTAGATTCTGTCTTCTATCTTTTGTATTCTATTGTTGATATTTGCATCTATGACTCCTGATTTCTTCCCAAGGTTTTCTATCTCCAACGTTGTCTCCCTTTGCAATTTCTTAGTTGTTTCTACTTCTGTTTTTAGATTCTGGATGATTTTGCTCAGATCTTTCACTTGCTTGTTTGTGTTTTCCTGTAATTCTTTAAGGGATTTTTGTGTTTCCTCTTTTATGAGTTCTACTTGTTGACCCACGTTCTCTTGTATTTCTTTAAGTGATTTTCCCCCTTATTGGCATCCATTTTTTGATCCATATTCTGCTGAATTTCTTTAAGTGATTTTTGTGTTTGCCTTGTAAGGGCTTCTAGATTTTGATCCATTTGTGGACATCTTAATGTAGCAAGTGAAATGTTCTGAATGGGGGGAGTTGAGAGGGACACTGAAATGGATCACTGGGGAGAGAAGAACTTTTCATGGAAGGTATTCAAGCTATGGACAGACAAAGGCAAAGGCATGTCTGTGGCACCAGAGCTCTTTCAGAACACAGCACCAGAGAAAGACTGTGTAGTGGGGACATTGAAGAGAGGAAATTAGGGCCTTCTAGCAGAAGTGGGGTATCTTCTTCAGTTTTCTGAAGATAGGGGATGTCTTAGAGTAAAAACCTGAAGCTAGACTTTCTAATTCCTAGGCAGGAGGCAGAGATGTTGGCAGGATTAGGATGTTTGGCTTCTAACACTCCTTGAGTTGTAAACTGACTCCTCCATCTCTGGTGTAAGCTGACTCCACACTTTCCCACATGCCCCCACCCCACTCACCTACTTTCACTCTCCCAACCCCACCCACCCAAGGGCATTCCCCCCAACCCTCTAAGCACATTCCTTGATCACTGATTTTTAAGAAGAAAATTCCACAACCTTTGTTTCCACCTCTTGAGAGAGCTAATCATAACAACCTGGAATCTATCCCTCATTGGCTAGCATTCACAGGAATCTTGCTGTGTATTACCCACACTCTGTTCTTCTGGCCGACAGATTAGAAGGTTAATTGAGATTTCTGCAATTTCTAAAGTGCTGATGGACTCTAGGTCTCCATTCTTCCCAGCTGGGCTGAGCTTATTTGCTACCCTGAAGGTTAACACTCTGTGCTTTGGTTGAACTCCAGGACCAGAACAGTACTGACAAAGCCAGGATGCAAATGACAGGTGTGAAGGATGCAGGATGGTGCTTGACAACCTTTGAAAACAAGGAGCCTAGACACACACAATATGATCTCTCTACCTGACCCCAGCTTCTCTGTGGTTTCCATGTTTAGTGGCTGAGTAGCATCCCCTATGTCCCCTTGAACACTCTGAAATAGCTGCCATTTCCTGTTCTCTACCACCCACCCTCCCTACAGGCAGATAGGTAGAGAACAGAAAGGTTGGCAAACTTCAGAAGAACATTGCCTGGCATGTTCTACATTCTGTGTGCTACTATTCCCTATCATTCCAGGAAACTTTAAAAGGGGCATGCAGAAACAGAGAGAACATGACAAGGCAAAATATATGTATGGACTTGAAGGACACTGGAGTGAAGGAGAAGTAAGAACAGAGAGGACACCAGGAGGATTAAGGTCACCTTAAAACCAGCTTGTGAGCCAGGGTCACTGCTTCGGAAGAGCTCTAAGTGCACTGCTGTGAATAGAGGGAGGGGGAGAGGATTCAAAGGCAGAGGGGGGACAGCCAGGAGAGGATTGGGATATTAGGGAGGGGATGGCAAAAGGATAGGAGAGAGTAGGGGAGTGGAGAAAAGAGAGGGGACAACGGAGATGGAGAGGAAAGGGGGATAGAGGAAGGGGAGGAGGAGAAGGGAAAGGGGAAGAAGAGGAGAGGAAATTGGGGAAAGGGAGTGTAAAGGATGAGGAGAAGGAGGGGAAGAGATTCAAAAGGGGAAAGGAAGGAAGGTAGAGAGGAGGGAAGGAGGGAAGGAAAGAAGGAAGGAAGGAAGGATTAAAGGAAGGAAGGAAGGGAAATAACAGGAAGAGAGGAATGAGAGAAGTAAAGAAAGGAATGGGGGGAGGGAGAAAAGAAAGGAAGAAGGGAACACCTGTCCCATATGAAGCTTTTTAGGGCTTTAAAACAGACTGGCAAAAGCAACTTGTCTTTCATTTTGTTTCAGCCTGCATTTTCTTTGTTTTGTTTTGTTTTGTTTTGTTTTTTGTTTTGAGACAAGATTTCACTCTCTATCTCAGGTTTGTCTCAAAATCAGGGTGATTCTCCAGTCTCAGCCTCATAAATGCTAGCATAATAGCAGGAACCACCATTCTGTGTGCCTGTAGAGTTATTGCTGTTTTATGAACATTTGCCTATTATCATGCTTATACACAACATGTGTGTCCTCAGAGACTGGGGAAGTAGATAAAACACTTTCCCTGATCCTGCTGACTGTTGAGATGTTACTTGAGAACCCAATTGTCATCATGATCACTGTGGAATTTGTTATCACAAACCATGGAGGAGAGCAAATTCCAGCCAATCCCAACAGACACAGGGAGGAGCTTTTCTCCCATCTCAGGGTGGAAAGGCTGCAGGAAACAGGTGGCTGCTCTGCTCTGCACATACCAGTCTCTGTGTGGCCAGGAGGATGGGGCCTATCTCACCCTTCAGAGCACACAAGCTGGGCTTCTGGAAGGAAAATCTCATGATGGTATTCACCCATAAGTAATTGGTTTACAGGATCACATTTGCCATTCAAGAAAGCCACACCAATCCCTCAGGAAATGATGCAGGAAGAGGCACCTGGACCTCTAGACCTCAGCTCCTATAAAATCTACTCCCAACTGAAGGTAGGCCATGGGCACTCAGGGTCTGCCAGTCTGGGGAGTTGTTTATGGGTGACGATCACAGCCAGCTCTGCCCCTGCAGGGTCCACCTCAGCTCTTAATAACCAAAACTCTGCAGCCAGGCCCATCTTATGTTTTCTATAAGGCCTACACTCTCCAGAGCCTATGATGGGAACAGGAAGTCTTGCTTCTGCATTCAGAACTCAGCACTGGAAATTCCAAAGGAAGCATTGTGATCTGCAGCCTGATCATGAAATCAATAATGAAATGACAGCTTCCCTGTCATCACCTGGCTTGGCAAGAACACAGCTCACCAAACTATAGGATGACTCAAGAGGCAACCGAGGGCATTTTCCTACTCAAGGCAAAGTCTGGTTCACAGACAGGGATTGTTGAGATTAGAAGAAAGGACAGGAAAGAGACTCAAGGCACCAGAAAGCATTCTTTAAATGAGTTCCCACAACCCACACATCTGACACCAGCTCTCTCTGCTGTATATTCTGTCTGCTGTGTGTGCCGTCCACCACCAGATGTCTGCCCCTCCACACCTGTCACTGTCACAGTTTCCACTGCTGTGAAAAAAAACACCAAGAGAAAAACATGTAAAGGAACACAATGGGCTTATTCATTCTGCTCACAGTCCTCAGGCAGGGGAGTCAGGGACAGGAACTCAAGGCAGGAACCTGGGAGCAGAAACCCTAAAGCAATGATGTTTAATGTCTGGCCTTCTACAGATGGCTCAGCCTGCTTTCTTATAAAGCTCGAGGACACCTCCACAGAGAAGGCACCACCAACAGTGGCCCAGGTCTTCCCACATCAATTATTAACCAAGAAAATGTTCCTCAGGTTTTTAAACAGGACAATCCCATGGAGAGAGTTTCTCAATTGTTATTCTCTCTTGTCAAATAGCTCTGTCTTGTGCCAAGTTAGATAACTAACCAGGACATCAGCATGCACATCAGGATGGTCTTATCCTACTGTCTGTATCCTTGTGTCTATCCCTTCCTATAAAGCCTGCTCTACCTCCTATCATCTATGTTCTGTGTCTGTCCTTCTCAATATCCACACCAAAACATTTGATTTTCTATCATCTGTGCACATACCTGTCATTCTCCCTATCCATATTATAGGCCTGGACTCATCCCGGCTTCTGCTGACACTCCTTCTGGCTGAGGGCTGCAGCAGGCACAGAGGTCTTCATTATGCCTTGCAGGAAACAGGTCTATGGGCCTCTTGAAGCCAGTGTTGCAAGGAGTGGGTCAGTAGGCTACAGGAAGCCACAGGATGAGGGTGGAGTGTGTGGGGAGGTGAGCATTGCCCAGGCTCAGCAGGATAGCTCTCCTTCAATGGAGGAGCTTTAATTGTTTCAGAAGCCAAAGAGGCATCACAGAGTCTGTGGTAACTAGCAGCCTTTAGTCCCAAGACTAAGGCTGGGGTGTGGAAGAAGTGTTCTCTGCCTGGCAACAACAGAGAGGGCTGTGCTGCTTCTAGCCAGGTTTCTGCCCCAATCTTGCTCTGGAGCTTCTAGGTTTGGGTCTTCCCTTGGCTCTGCCCATTGTATTGGGACTTGACTCTTCATTACAACTAATTCCCAAGGACTAGGCCCAGCATACTCCTGCTCACAATTAGGACCACAGTACTATGCAGAGAAATTTCCCCTTTCCGCCATTCTTAAAACAGTGTTTCCAAGTTCTTGTGTTAGTTTCCTAGCTTCAGCCAACTTGCTTTGGGTTCCCCAAAACAGGATGCCATCCTGAGAACTACAGGAGTCAGAATGTACCATGCCATTAACCACAGGCTCCAGAAATTACTTTCCTCATTACAAATATCGAACTGATGTATGAAAGTGACCTGGCCACAATATTTATTTTTTCATCCATTTCAAAACTAGGCTTCTCAATTAGTCAGCACAATATACTCTTGTACCACCATTGTTTTTCTTTCAAGAGTTACACAAATTATCAATGAATTGTTTTCAGAGACATAAGTGCCTCATGGGAATTTGGTTGTGAGCCAAATTGAGACACAGGAAAAGGCATCCCTGAGAGTGAGTCAGACCACAGGACAGCACACTTCTACAACCTTGTCTCCCTTGCTCCATGAAATGGCTCATTCTAGGGACAAAGAGTCCATGTGCTTGTGCGCGCACGTGTGTACACACACACACACACACACACACACACACCAAGCACACAACTGCTTGGTGTTTCACCTGAAATAGGATGGTTTAAGGTAAAGCACCATGGAAGGTTTTAGAGTTCAGCAGACCAGGGTCAAGATCCCTGTTCTGTGGCTGCTATGGGTGGGAAGACAGCCCTTGTTTGCATTTCCCCTCTTTGAATTGTAAAGTACAGATTATACCTCCCTAAGAGTTAGTCATAAAGATAGTGATTTACATGAAAATGCTGGCCATTGTGCCCATCTTGTGTCTTTAACCTGACAAAGTGGTTGCCCAAATCTTCAGCAAACATTGTACTTATACACATTCCCTAACTTTAGTGTGTTGGCTAACTTTATGCTGTCTTGACACAAGCTACAGTCATTTCAGAGGAGGGAACTTCAATTAAGAAAATACCTCCATAAGAAACTTTACTAAAACTCAAAGCACACATTGCACCTAACACAATAATCGTGGGGGACCTCAACACTCCACTATCCTCAATGGACCGATCAGGAAATCAGAAACTAAACAAGGACACAGGGAAACTCATTGAAACATTGGACCAATTGGATTTAACAGATATATATATAGAACATTTCATCCTAAAGCAAAAGACTATGCCTTTTTCTCAGCACCTCATGGTACCTTCTCCAAAATCAACCATATAATAGGTCACAAGGCAGACCTCAACAAATATAAAAAGATCAAACTTATCCCATGCCTCCTATCGGATCACCATGGAGTAAGAGTGTTCTTCAATAGCAACAAAAACAACAGAAAATCCTCATACACGTGGAGGCTGAACAATATTCTACTCAATGATACCTTAGTCAAGGAAGAAAAGAAGAAAGAAATCAAAGACTTTTTAGAATTTAATGAAAATGAAGGTACAACATACCCAAATCTATGGGACACAATGAAAGCAGTGCTAAGAGGAAAACTCATAGCCCTGAGTGTCTCCAAAAAGAAACAGGAGAGAGCATACACTAGCAACTTAATGGCACACCTGAAAGCCCTAGAACAAAAAGAAGCTATTTCACCCAGGAGGAGTAGAAGACAGGAAATCATCAAACTCAGAGCTGAAATCAATCAAGTTGAAACAAAGCAAACCATACAAAGAATCAACAAAACCAGGAGCTGGTTCTTTGAGAAAATCAACAAGATAGATAAACCCCTAGCCAGACTTACCAAAGGGCACAGAGACAGTATTCAAATTAACAAAATTAAAAATGAAAAGGGGGATATAAAAACAGAAACTGAGGAAATTCAAACAATCATCAGATCCTACTACAAAAGCCTATACTCAACACAACTGGAGAATTTGGAGGAAATGGACAATTGCCTAGACAGAAACCAAATACCAAAATTAAATCAGGATCAAATAGATCATCTAAACAGACCCATAACCCCCAAAGAAATAGAATGGGTCATAGAAAGTCAACCAAAAAAAAGCACAGGACCTGTCTTAGTTAAGGTTTTACTGCTGTGAACAGACACCATGACCAATGCAAGTTTTATAAAAGACAACATTTAATTGGGGTTGGCTTACAGGCTCAGAGGTTCAGTCCATTGTCATCAAGGCAGAAACATGACAGCATCCAGGCAGGTATGGTGCAGGAGGAGCTGAGAGTTCTCTCTCTTCAACTGAAGGCTGCTAGTGGAAGACTGACTTCCAGGCAGCCAGGGGGAGGGTCTTAAGCCCACACCCACAGAGACACACCTACTCCAACAAGGCCACACCTCCTAATAGGTTCACTTCCTGGGCCAATCATATACAAACCATGACAGGACCAGATGGTTTTAGTGCAGAATTCTATCAGACCTTCAAAGAAGTCCTAATACCAATACTCGTCAAACTATTCCACAAAATAGAAACAGAAGGAACACTACCCGACTCATTCTATGAAGCCACAATTACCCTGATACCAAAACCACAGAAAGATCCAACTAAGAAAGAGAACTACAGGCCAATTTCCCTTATGAATATTGATGCAAAAATACTAAATAAAATACTTGCCAACCGAATCCAAGAACACAACAAAACGAACATTCACCATGATCAAGTTGGCTTCATCCCATGGATGCAGGGAGGGTTCTATATACAGAAATCCATCAACGTAATCCACTACATAAACAAACTCAAAGAAAAAAACCACATGGTCATCTCATTGGATGCTGAAAAAGAATTTCACAAAATTCAGCATCCTTTCATGCTTAAAGTCTTGGAAAGAACAGGAATTCAAGGCCCATATCTAAACATAGTAAAAGCAATTTACAGCAGACCGATAGCCAACATCAAAGTAAATGGAGAGAAACTTGAAGCAATCCCACTGAAATCAGGGACTAGACAAGGCTGCCCCTTCTCACCATATCTCTTCAATATAGTACTTGAGGTACTAGCTAGAGCAATTCGACAACATAAGAAAGTCAAAGGGATACAAAATGGAAAGGAAGAAGTCAAACTGTCACTATTCGCAGATGATATGATAGTATACCTAAGTGACCCAAAAAACTCCACCAGAGAACTCCTACAGCTGATAAACAACTTCAGCAAAGTGGCTGGTTATAAAGTCAACTCAAGCAAATCAGTAGCCTTCCTATACACAAAGGATAAGCAGGCCGAGAAAGAAATTGGGGAAATGACACTCTTCACAATAGCCACAAACAATATAAAGTATCTTGGTGTGACTCTAACCAAACAAGTGAAAGATTTATATGACAAAAACTTCAGGTCTCTGAAGAAAGAAATTGAAGAAGACCTCAGAAAATGGAAAAAATCTTCCATGCTCGTGGGTTGGCAGGATTAATATAGTGAAAATGGCAATCTTACCAAAAGCAATATACAGATTCAATGCAATCCCCATCAAAATCCCAACTCAGTTCTTTATAGAGTTAGAAAGAGCAATTCTCAAATTCATCTGGAATAACAAAAAACCCAGGATAGCTAAAACTATCATCAACAGTAAATGAACTTCTGGGGGAATCAATATCCCAGACCACAAGCAATACTACAGAGCAGTAGTGTTAAAAACTGCATGGTATTGATACAGTGACAGGGAAGTGGATCAATGGAATAGGATTGAAGACCCAGAATTGAACCCACACATCTATGGCCAATTGATATTCGACAAAGGAGCTGAAAACATCCAGTGGAAAAAAGATAGCCTTTTCAACAAATGGTGCTGGCTCGACTGGAGGTCAACATGCAGAAGAATGAGAATTGATCCACTCTTATCTCCTTGCTCTAAGCTCAACTCCAAGTGGATCAAGGACCTCCACATAAAACCAGACACACAAAAACTAAAAGAAAAGAAACTGGAGAAGACCCTTGAGGACATTGGCTCAGGGGGAAAATTCCTGAACAGAACACCAATCGCTTATGCTCTAAGATCAAGAATAGACAAATGGGACCTCATAAAATTACAAAGTTTCTGTAAGGCAAAAGACACTGTCAAAAGGACAAATAGCCAACCAGCAAATTGGGAAAAGATCTTCACCAACCCCACATCCAACAGAGGGCTAATATCCAATGTATACAAAGAACTCAAGAAGTTAGACCCCAGAAAACCAAATAACCCTATCCAAAAATGGGGTACAGAGCTAAACAAAGACTTTTCACCTGAAGAAATTCGGATGGCTGAGAAACACCTTAAAAAATGTTTAACATCATTAGTCATTAGAGAAATGCAAATCAAAACAACCCTGAGATTTCACCTCACACCTGTCAGAATGGCTAGGATTAAAAACTCAGAAGACATCAGGTGTTGGCGAGGATGTGGAGAAAGAGGAACACTCCTCCACTGCTGGTGGGACTGCAAGCTTACTGGAAATCAGTCTGGAGGTTCCTCAGAAAACTGGACATGATACTTCCGGAGGATCCAGCCATACTACTCCTGGGAATACACCCAGAAGACACCCCAGCATGCAATAAGGATAAATGCTCCACTATGTTCATAGCAGCCTTATTTATAATAGCCAGAAGCTGGAAAGAACCCAGATGTCCCTCAACGGAGGAATGGATAAAAAAAATGTGGTATATATACACAATGGAATACTATTCAGCCATTAGAAACAATGAATTCAATTCTTAGAGAAATGGATGGAGCTGGAGAATATCATACTAAGTGAGGTAACCCAGTCTCAAAAGAATACCCATGGTATGCACTCACGGATAAGTGGATATTAGCCTAGAATCTTGGGACACCAAAGATACAATTCACATACCAAATGATGTCTGATTAGAAGAAAGGAATGGACACTGGTGCTGGAAAGGATCAAAGCATCAGTGTAGAGGAATACCAGAACAGGGAAGTGGGAAGGGGTGGATGAGGGAGCAGGGGGACAGAAAAGGGCATGTGAGACCTTAGGGGCGTTGGGAAAACAAAAAATGGGAAATGAAATGTAAATAAAATATATCCAATAAAAAATATTTGGACTTCAAAAAAAAGAAGCATCCCTCCATTGCCTGGGCACCAGCTTTGATCTCTAGGTACAAGCCCTGTTTGAGTTCCTGGCCTGACTTCCTTCAATGATAGACTATGATGTGGAGGTGTAAGCCATGTTAACTCTTCCCTACCCAGCTGGATTATGATCATTGTCTTCAGTGAGAGTAACCCTAATTAAAATGCCTCTTTAACATGCTACTGACATTCTAAGCCAATACATTGAGTCCAGAAACAACAACAACAACAACAATAACAAAGGAAAGGGCAACTGCAACATGAAAAGGGATCATCATTACTTAGTGCCCTTATGATCTATACATAGAAAAACGGAAATGCAAATGGAATCATTAAAACTCAGGAAGTACAGCATGGATACATGATCTGTGACAAATGGACAAGTCAAGTACATGACTATATGCACAAATAAAAGAAAACATCTACGGATTAAATCAAGAATATAATCCTTGTAGACTAAATACTTGGCAGCAAGTTTAACAAACACTATCATAATATTTTTTCATCAAAAAGTATGAAATGGAAGATTATAAAGAATAGAGAGACATCCCATTTTGTGGAGGGCAGAGCACTTTTGATTGGTGCTCTTAAGAACCAATCAAGATTGCAACCAGGACACAGCTGGAAAGGCCCAGATAAACACCCCTTCCAGGGCTACCCTCACGGGGTGGGGGGGTGGGGGGGTGGGGGGATCTGCTAGGGTCTCGGAGCCAAGCGGGCTGAGCTCCACCTAGGCTCTGTGGGACATCCCCGCGCCCTCTGGCCGAGCACCGAGGCTGTGTTCTGCAACCAGCTCGCCAGCCCCTGGACCAGCTATAGTGGCAGGCCTCCATATTGCAACCAGGACACAGCTGGAAAGACCCAGGTAGACACCCCTTCCAGGGCTACCCTCACGGGGGATCTGCTAGGCTCTTGGAGCTAAGCAGGCCGAGTTCCTTGCAACCAGGACACAGCTGGAGAAGCCCAGGTAGACAGACTCCAACAGGGGCTGCAATCGCATGGGTGGCAGCCAGCTTATGATCCCTTAAAGCAGCAGTCACATATATTCACCAGTAGAGAAACAACAGGTGAGCCCAGCCTCACAGGAGATTCAAACACCAGCCACTGACAACAAGGCAACTAAAACCAGAAATAACCAGATGGCAAAAGAAAAATGAAGGAACGTTACTAACAAAAATCAAGGCAACATGACAGCATCTGAACCCAGTTCTCCAACAACAGGAATCCCTGGATACCCCAAAACACCAGAAAAACAAGACTTGGATATAAAATCACTGGTCAGGATGCTGGTAGCTGAACACATAGAAAAATCTCGTAAAGAAATAGAGGAGAAAATGGATCAAAAGTTACAAGTCTTTACGAGGCAAATACACAAATCACTTCAAGAAATTCAGGAGAAGATGGATCAAAGAGAAGAAGACAATAAGGAAGAAAGACAAAAGTCACTTAAAGAACTACAGAAGAACGTGGGCCAACAAGTAGAAGCTATGAAAGAGGAAGCACAAAAATCTACTAAAGAAATACATGAAAACACAATCAAGCAAGCAAAAGATCTGAGCACATCCATCCAGATACTAAAAACAGAAGTAGAAACAACTAAGAAATCACAGAGGGAGACAACATTGGAGATAGAAAACCTTGGGAAGAAATCAGGGGCCATAGATGCAAGTATCAACAATAGAATACAAGATATAGAAGACAGAATCTCAGAAGCCGAAGATACCATAGGAACCATTGACTCAACAGTCAAAGAAAATACTAAATGCAAAAAGGTGGTAACCCAAAACATCCAAGAAATCCAAGACACTATGAGAAGACCAAACCTAAGGATTATAGGTAGAGACGAGAGTGAAGATTTACAAGTTAAAGGGCCAGCTAATATCTTCTATAAAATTATGGAAGAAAACGTCCCCAACCTAAGGAGAGAGATGCCCATGAATATAAAAGAAGCCTATAGAACCCCAAACAGACTGGACCAGAACAGAAATACATCCGGTCACATAATAATCAAAACTCCAAATGTAATAAACAAAGAAAGAATATTAAAGGCAGCAAGAGAAAAAGGCCAAGTAACATATAAAGGAAAACCTATCAGAATAACACCAGACTTCTCACCTGAGACCATGAAAGCTAGAAGATCCTGGGCAGATATCATGCAAACTCTAAGAGAACACAAACTTCAGCCAAAACTACTTTACCCAGCAAAACTCTCAATCGCCATTGATGGAGACATCAAGGAATTCCATGACAAAACCAAATTTGCAAGATATCTTTCCACAAATCCAGCCCTACAAAGGATAATAGGGGGAAAACACCAAGACAAGGATGGAAACTACACCCGGGAAGAAGCAAGAGAGAAACCTCCTCTCATCAAACCCAAAAGAAGATAACCTCTCGAATATAAAAAATAAATGAGATAAATAAATATAATTTCAAAAATGTCTGGAGGTAATAATTACTATTCCTTAATATCTCTTAACATCAATGGACTCAATTCCCCAACAAAAAGACACAGACTAACAGACTGGATACGGAAACAGGACCCTACATTTTGCTGCATACAGGAAACACATCTCAGTGTTAAAGACAAACACTGCCTTAGAGTAAAAGGCTGGAAGACAATTTTACAAGCAAATGGTCTCAGGAAACAAGCTGGAGTAGCCATTCTAATATCAGATAAAATTGACTTCCAACCTAAAATCATCAAAAGAGACTCAGAAGGTCACTTCTTGCTGGCCAAAGGGAAAATCCACCAAGAAGAGCTCTCAATACTGAACATCTATGCTCCAAATGCAAGGGCACCCTCCTTCGTAAAAGAAACCTTACTAAAGCTTAAAGCACACATTACACCTAACACAATAATTGTGGGTGACTTCAACACTCCACTCTCCTCAATGGACCGATCAGGAAAGCAGAAACTAAACAGGGACACAGTGAAACTAATTGAAACTCTGGACCAATTGGATTTAACAGATATATATAGAACATTTCATCCTAAAGCTAAAGAATACACCTTTTTCTCAGCACCGCATGGTACCTTCTCCAAAATAGACCATATAATTGGTCACAAGACAGATGTCAACAAATACAAGAAGATCGAGCTAATCCCATGCCTCCTATCAGATCACCATGGAATAAGAGTGGTCTTCAATAGCAACAAAAACAACAGAAAGCCCACATACACATGGAAACTGAACAATACTCTACTCAATGACACCTTGGTCAAGGAAGAAATAAAAAAAGAAATCAAAGACTTTTTAGAATTCAATGAAAATGAAGGTACAACCTACCCAAATCTATGGGACACAATGAAAGCAGTGCTAAGAGGAAAACTCATAGCTCTAAGTGCATCCAAAAAAGAAACTGGAGAGAGCATACACTAGCAGCTTAACAGCACACCTTAAAGCCCTGGAAGAAAAACAAGTTAATTCACCCAGGAGGAGTAGAAGACAAGAAATCATCAAACTCAGGGCTGAAATCAATCAAATAGAAACAAAGAAACCATACAAAGAATCAACAAGACCAGGAGCTGGTTCTTTGAGAAAATCAACAAGATAGATAAACCCTTAGCCAGACTAACCAAAGGACACAGAGACAGTATACAAATTAACAAAATTAGAAATGAAAAGGGAGACATAACAACAGAAACTGAGGAAATTCAAAAGATCATCAGATCCTACTACAAAGGTCTATACTCAAAACAACTGGAGAATCTGGAGGAAATGGACAACTTCCTAGACAGATATCAAATACCAAAATTAAATCAGCATCAAGTAGACCAGCTAAATAGTCCCATAACCCCTAAAAAAAATAGAAGGGGTTATAGAAAGCCTCCCAACCAAAAAAAGTACGGGACCAGATGGTTTTAGTGCAGAATTCTACCAGACCTTCAAAGAAGACTTAACACCAATACTTTTCAAACTATTCCACAAAATAGAGACAGAAGGGACACTGCCCAACTCATTCTTCGAAGCCACAATTACGCTAATACCTAAACCACAAAAAGATCCAACAAAGAAAGAGAACTACAGGCCAATTTCTCTTATGAATATCGATGCAAAAATACTAAATAAAATTCTTGCTAACCGAATCCAAGAGCACATCAAAACGATCATCCACCATGATCAAGCAGGCTTCATCCCAGGGATGCAGGGATGGTTCAATATACAGAAATCCATCAATGTAATCCACTACATAAACAAACTGAAAGAAAAAAACCACATGGTCATCTCATTAGATGCTGAAATAAGCATTCGACAAAATTCACCATCCTTTCATGCTAAAAGTCTTGGAAAGAACAGGAATTCAAGGCCCATACCTAAACATAGTAAAAGCAATCTACAGCAAACCAGTAGCCAACATCAAAATAAATGGAGAGAAACTTGAAGCATTCCCACTAAAATCAGGAACTAGACAAGGCTGCCCTCTCTCTCCATATCTTTTCAATATAGTACTTGAAGTTCTAGCGAGAGCAATTAGACAACATAAGGAAGTCAAAGGGATACAAATTGAAAAGGAAGAAGTGAAACTATCATTATTTGCAGACAATATGATAGTTTACCTAAGCAACCCAAAAAACTCCACCAGAGAACTTCTACAGCTGATAAACAACTTCAGCAAAGTGGCTGGTTATAAAATTAACTCAAGCAAGTCAGTGGCCTTCTTGTACTCAAAGGACAAGCAGGCTGAGAAAGAAATTAGGGAAATAACACCCTTCACAATAGCCACAAATAACATAAAGTATCTTGGCGTAACTCTAACCAAACAAGCGAAAGATCTGTACAACAGGAACTTCAAGTCCTTGAAGAAAGAAATCGAAGAACACCTCAGAAGATGGAAAAATATTTCTTGCTCCTGGATCGGCAGGATCAATATAGTAAAAATGGCCATCTTGCCAAAAGCAATATACAGATTCAATGCAATCCCCATCAAAATCCCAACTCAATTCTTCATAGATCTAGAAAGAGCAATTCTCAAATTCATCTGGAGCAACAAAAAACCCAGGATAGCTAAAACTATTCTCAACAATAAAAGGACTTCTGGGGGAAATCAATATCCCTGACCTCAAGCAGTACTACAGAGCAATTGTGTTAAAAACTGCGTGGTATTGGTATAGCAACAGGCAAGCAGATCAATGGAACAGGATTGAAGACCCAGAAATTAACCCACAGACTTATGGTCACTTGATCTTTGATAAAGGAGCCACAACCATCCGATGGAATAAAGATAGCCTTTTCAACAAATGGTGCTGGTTCAACTGGAGGTCAACATGCAGAAGAATGCGAATTGACCCACTCTTTTCTCTTTGCACTAAGATCAACTCCAAGTGGATCAAGGACCTCCACATAAAACCAGACACACTGAAACTATTAGAAAAGAAACTTGGGAAGACCCTGGAGGACTTGGGCACAGGGGAAAAGTTCCTGAACAGAACACCAATAGCGTACGCACTAAGATCAAGAATCGACAAATGGGACCTCATAAAATTACAAAGTTTCTGCAAAGCAAAGGACACTGTCAGAAGGACAAAACGGCAACCAACAAAGTGGGAAAAGATCTTCACCAACCCCACATCCGACAGAGGGCTAATATCCAATATATACAAAGAACTCAAGAAGTTAGACCCCAAAGAACCAAATAACCCTATCAAAAAATGGGGCACAGAGCTAAACAAAGAATTTTCACCAGAAGAAATTCGGATGGCCGAGAAACACCTTAAAAGATGTTCAACATCATTAGTCATCAGGGAAATGCAAATCAAAACAACCCTGAGATTCCACCTCACACCAGTCAGAATGGCTAAGATTAAAAACTCAAGAGACAACAAGTGCTGGCGAGGATGTGGAGAAAGAGGAACACTCCTCCACTGTTGGTGGGATTGCAAAATGGGAAAACCGCTCTGGAAATCAGTTTGGCGGTTCCTCAGAAAATTGGGCATTTCACTTCCAGAGGACCCTGGCATACCACTCCTAGGCATATACCCAGAGTATTCCCCTGCATGCAATAAAGACACATGCTTCACTATGTTTATAGCAGCCTTGTTTATAATAGCCAGAAATTGGAAGGAGCCCAAATATCCCTCAAAGGAGGAATGGATACAGAAAATGTGGTATATTTATACTATGGAATACTACTCAGCAATTAAAAATAATGAATTCATGCAATTTGTAGGTAAATGGTTAGACCTGGAAAATATCCTGAGTGAATTAGCCCAATCACCAAAGAATGCACATGAAATGCAATCACTGATAAGTGGATATTAATGAGCCCAGAAGCCCTAAATACTCAAGACACAAATAGCAAGTCAAATGATTCCCAAGAAGAAGAAAGGAGAGGACCCTGGGCCTGTAAAGATTGCATCCAGTTTAGTAAAGAAACCGAGGGGGGAGGGGAAATGATTGGGAAATAGTTGGGGGGAGAGGAACTATGGGAACTATGGTGGGTGGGAACTGGGAAAGGGGAAAGCCTTTGCAATGTAAACATAGAATATAGAAAATAAAAATAAAAAAATAAAAAATAAAAAAAAAGAACCAATCAAAACCTGCACAGAAGATCTTAATAGAGAGGCCAGAGACAGGACTCCACAGCTAACAGTGTTTTCATCCAATGGGTCTGCACAGACTGTTGGTGACCCAGGAGACAAGGAGCAGAAACAGGAAGTGAGAGCCTATCAGTGACCACAGGTTCCATCCCACTTCCTGAGTGGTTGCCTTCCACAGGAATACACTCCAGAGACAGAGACTCTTAATTTGCCACCCACCCACATCAAACCATGGGGTGAACGAATTGCTGTGCTAAGGCTACAAGATGAGATATGAGCAGAGCAGAACACAGCACAGCCCTGGTCACCACCATCTTTGTTAACACATCCAAGATCAGGGTCCTTTGTTTCTTGTGCCTCCTCCCTAAATGGTTCTCTGAAATCTGTCACATGAGGCTGGTGACAAGAAGACACTCTCATCTCCCACTGTAGATTTGGTATCAGCAAAGCCAACTGCTCCTACAGAGTAGGAAAAGTGGCATCAGGTTGTGACAGGGATACTAACATACTAACACAGGAAGAGATACATTGTCCTCAAAGAGGTGCATGGACTTCACACAGCAGGACAGCACCATGGGCTATGCTGCTGATTGCCAGTGTCCCATCCCCAGCCACAGCCAGAAGGCACACACACACACACACCAGTTCACTATGTCCAGCCTGGGCTCACCTAGGTCTGGATCAGCCCATGCCAGGCACCCCTGAGGTGGACTGAAATGTGAGGCTCCATCCAACCCTGCCTCACTGAAGGAGTGCCTCCTTCTGCCAGGTTGTTCCCTCTTGGGCTCTGGGAAGTCATTCACACAACTCCAGGTGTCATCTGGGTTCCTGCTTCATGGAGTCTGCTGCATCAAGGCTTGCCTCTGCTGGGCCCATGGAGGGGGACCAGTAGACTACTGAAGGCTGTGCTGCCCTCACCCCTTACCCCCTCATCCCCTCACCCAACAGAGCCTCAGCTGTGCAGACAGGAAAGCTTCATCACTGAGAAAACTCACAGATACACTCTAGGTTCCCTTGATGTTAGCTGACTTGAAAATTGCTGATCAGTTATGCGGGATGTATGTGTGTGTGTGTGTGTGTGTGTGTGTGCACCAGGTTTGAGTATGGAAGGATGGGTGAGCCTACACCAGGAGAATTGGGTGGCTGATATGTACATCTCTGACTTCACTGCCTGGGTCCACAGTTGCAGGGGGACTTCAGCTCCTCTTCATTGAGCTACATGATTACCAAGGATACTGCCAGGATTTGAATACCCCAATCAGTGCCTGCAGACGCCATATGATCCAGGAATGGAACATCTAGCACCCTGTTTGTTCTGGGGGAAGATGGTGAGACCTACAGGCACAACATCTGTTGGTCAAGTCTATCTCGCCAGCAAGAAGGACATGAGACAAACAGGATCCTTCCACAGTCGTTTATTGCGGGGTTGATTGCAGGGGTGAAAGACCCAGAAGGAAGAAACGGTGCTACTTAAATAGGCCTAGGCTGGACATGTTTCTACCTGATTGGTGCACACCATGAGGCCTCATTAGCATGCTCCGGGACTGAACTGCGACCCGCCAAACCTCTACCTGTGCATGCACAGTAGGGTGCGGAGTGGAGTAAACTACAGCACAGATCTGACTCATCACAGGAAATGGGCACCATCTTGCAATGGCGAGAGTGGCTTCCTACATTTCCCCCTTATTTGTTTTATAAGAAACCAGGCCTAGGGCTGCCAATCAACCATCAGGTTCTTGTTGGACCATCAGGGTTCGAGGCAATCCATAAGTGAACTCATGACCAACACCCTCTCACGTGCAATGAGATAGTCTCTGTGAGGTACAAGGGCTGTGGCAAATAGCACGTCACCCATCCCGGTGCAATGACCTTTCAAGGACTCGGGGTACAAGGGCTGACTTCTGCATGAGTAAAACTAATTCTTAAGCATGGACAGCCATGCTTCAGGGGAAGTACCATTTTCCAATGCAGCGAGTGCCTGTGTAATCACCACCTTGTCGCATTTTTGTTGGGCATGTAGCTTGCACAGCAACCATAGCAGAAACACTCCTCCACAGCATATTAGGGCACCAAAAAGACAAACTCCCGCCCACTCCTTAAGGTGATTCATAGCATTGGCAATCCAGGTTCCCAATCCGGCAGCAAAGGACACATGCACTCAGGTGGAATTCACATGGATGATGGCAATCCTCAATTCTTGTAGCAGATGGTCAAATTCTCTGGACCAGTTTTCTGCAAGATGACTTAGACAAGCTCTTTGACAAATTAGCAGCATGGGTAAAATTCTGATAGGGCACTGAGGTAATACATAGCCCCGTGTATCGCCATTCACACACTAACTGAGCAACCTGCCAAAGGGTATCAACTTGTTCCTGCACCAAATCAATTCTTTGATTAAGGATCATTATGCCACCTTTTAGGTGGGCATTAACATTGGCCTGAAACTTTCTATGTGGGAATTGCAAGACAAAAGCAGTGCCTCACAAGTCTCCACTGAGGCAGCTCTGAGCATTTCATTTACTCAACTGTAAATTATTCTCTAATCTGAGCCTATTGGCCAAGGCCAGGCCCAACACTCACCTGTCCTGTAGGGCAGTAGCCTACACCTGGACCCCATTGTATAAGGGTTGAATAATAAAAGGAACCTGAAATTTGAAGGTTCCCAGAAAAATTCTACTAGCTGTTTTTAGTAGTCATATCTACAAATTTTTCAAACAGTTTAACAGTAGCCTGTTTGATACGAAATAAATTCCCATTGAGATCTCTTTTTCAATCTTGGGTGGTTAATTTTTACTTCTACCACTGTATTCAATAAAGCTTGTGAAAAAGTGGCAACAGGTCTACACTGGCCATAGCTGTTTTTAACTTACTCTTGAAATCATCTTAATTGCAAAATATGAGTGAGTTAAGAATCATAAGCCTTAGATCAGACTCCAAACTTCAGTCTATGGTACACTGGCAGTTGTTAACCATAATTTTTTCTCTTGCAATATTAGAGCATAACTACAACTTTGGAAAGCAAAACCCAATTTTAAACAATTTATTTTCTTTAAAAATAAATGGCAAATGTATTACTTTCACATTACAAAGTTCAATTTAGAAGTATCTTTAAAGGCCTTTTTTTCCTGGGTTGGGTCATGCCACATGTTATCGTTTAAGATAACTCCAACCCTGAGGTACCAGCTTTAAATTCTTTTTGTTACCAATGTAATAATTTTTAATCATGCCCAATAACTTATAAGCCAATATTCTATAGTCAAAACATGCAAAACATATTTATACCTTTAAGACCAATCAGAACCAAAAATGAAACTACATGAATCTTATAAATTTGAACCACACAATTGTTTTCTATCTAGCTGTAATTCAAGAGAAAAAGCACTTTGTACCCAAAAGGAGAAATAACCATCAGCCTACTTGTCCTAGAACTTGAGCAGCTGCTGGCCCTTTTCAAAAGCAGCTTTTTTCAGCTGTGCTTGACTCTTAGCTAATTGCAGAGCAACTTAAATCAGCCTCTGCTGTGTAAACAGACACTGGATCAAGAGATGGACTTCCAGCAAATAATGTTTTTACCATTTTTTTCTTTCTACATAAAACATAGAACAGTCACTCAAACCAAAAACAAGGACAGACACACATAGACAAATTGGTGCATCAATGACAATACATAGAAAGAACACTTGTACCCAGTACTAAGAACATCTCCATTGGGGTCCATAGAGGAAACAGGACGTCTCCATGTTTCCCCTTGTCTCCAGGAGTTTTGAAATCCATTTTCCTTTTCTCATTTTTCCACTGTTCCTTTCTTCTTAACAAATCTTTTCAACTGTTTTATACTCCTTTTCAACTCTAATTTCTTTCCCTTTAACAGTTCCCTTAGAGCCACAAAAATTAGATACAAAGTAGAGTTACCCATACTTTTGCTTTTCCTTTTTAGCCTCTTTACCGAGGACTTTATTGCTCCTTCCCGGAGACTTGAATTGGTCCCCCTTACCTGGGACTTACCAGCTGGATACCTGACTGAAAAGAGTTCTCAACTGCGTTATACAAGTGCAAGTCCTTCTCAGAGCAGTTTATTCAGGATTCTTTTCTTTGTCACTTACCCCCGTTCATGTGTTTCTGGATCCTCCTCAGAAGAAACTTCCTAGGGGTCTTCGCAGGCCATTGCCGTAAAGGTTCCCGGGTTTTGGCTCCAGTTGTCGGTCATGTCTATCTCGCCAGCAAGAAGGACACGAGACAAACAGGATCCTTCCACAGACGTTTATTGCGGGGTTGATTGCAGAGGCGAAAGACCCAGAAAGAAGGAACGGTGCTACTTAAATAGGCCTAGGCTGGAAGTGTTTCTACCCGATTGGTGCATGCCACGATGCCTCATTAGCATGCTCCGGGACTGAGGTGCGACCTGCCAAACCTCTACCCGAGCATGCTCAGTAGGGCACGGAGTGGAGTAAACAACAGCACAGAGCTGACTCATCACAGGAAATGGGCGCCATCTTGCAATGGTGAGAGTGGTTTCCTACAGACATCTATAGGGACTAGCTTTAGTCTTAGAGGCTTCACCCACAGTTCATCAGCCCTCAGAGAATCATCTTTAAGAGCCATGATTCTTAAGCTGAGTGGTGGTGAAAAGCCAGGAGGTGACAAGGGCATTTAGTCTTGCCTTTAAGGGTCTCAAGACCTGGCTGAAAAATGGACACAGCACCTTGACCAGATAGTGACAAGACCAAAAGGGCTCTTCTCCCACACAGCCAGGGCCACTGACAGGGATGGGAGGTTAAGAGGATACAAAATAATGAGGGATGATTTCCAAAATAATGATGTCATTTGAGAGATACAAACCTCAGCTGGATGGCACTGGTGCCTGGATTGTAAATTTACAGCAAAAGGGAACCCTTCAGTCCTAAGCCCAGATCCTACCTGACCCTGCTCTGAGCTTCCCCTCTATGAATCCACTTAAGACAGAGAGATTGTAGTCGCAATGTGCAGTCAGATGAAGCTTGATCTGTGCTTCCTAGGGGTGTGGGTAGATAGATTACTCTGGTGTTTTTGGTGGGATCCATAGAAATCTTTTTCATTGCCTGGTTTTCTGTGCATCCTCCCTGCTGTGTACAATTGCAGAAACACCTGCTGTTTGCCCAATACTTTGTGTCTCTGTCTATGTCTGAACAGGTGTTCTTAAGTACAGACTTGTGTCAAGCATTTTAGTATTTGAGTGTGTGGGGTGCAGCAGGTGCTCAGAATATTGCATTAGTGGGATCATCTGCAGCAGGCACTGCCCACTCCCCTATGCACACGCCTCTCATTTTCCCTTGGGCAATGGTGAGTGATGTTGATGGGACTGTGTCCACAGTGGCTGATGTGGGTGAGCACTGCTGGCACAAGCACTTTGTATGCCAGTTATGGATTTGAACTCTGTTCTCTTCTTGCTGATGTGGGATCACACTTTGCAGCCCATATTGGTTTCAAAGTCATGACCTTCATACCACAACCCTAGAAATTTTGAAAGAGAGTCTTATTAGTTCAGATGAGGGGTCTTAAAAATCCTGCAGCCATTCCTGTATTGAGAACTTCCCATCCTCTACACAGTACTTAGCACAGGTTTCCTTTGGAAAGGGATTGGAGGTTGAGATCCCTCACTTTAGAAGTGGCTTGGCTCATTTATGAATACAGGGCTTAATGGCAAGAGGGGACACATTTAAAAAACAATTATTTCTTTTCCTGGCCTGGATATTGTGAAGAAACAGGATTTTTGTTTGTTTTTGTTTTTGTTTTGTTTTGGTTTGGTTTGGGGTTTTTCAAAACAGGGTTTCTCTGTATAGCCCTGGCTGTCCTGGAACTCACTGTAGACCAGGCTGACCTCGAACTCAGAAATCCGCCTCCCTCTGCCTCCCACGTGCTGGGATTACAGGCGTGCGCCACCATCTCCCAGCTGAAGAAACAGTTTTAAGAAGTACTTCCTGCTTAATGCTCTGCCTCTCCATAGGACTAACCCATGGAAAAGGCCACCCATTGGCTCTGAACTCAGAAAGTGAGTCAAAAAGAAACTTGTCTTTATTACATGATTAGCTTGGGTGTTTTGTCACAGCAATGGAAATCTAATGTGGAGCTATAGAGCTAATGCTGGAGTGTCCCTGCTGGCACATGGTCCAGACACCTTTGCTAAGTGTTTGTGAGAAGCATTTGGAGACGTTTGGAGATGCAGGCTGCTGGGGAACTGGGCCATATTCTAATGGAGCAAAACGACATCGTGATAAACACTTGACAGGAGTGATAGGACTGAGGATTCTGATTGGAGGCAGAATAGAGGATTCTCCTAGTGTATTGTATCCTGACAAACAACACACACAGATGCACATGCACACATACGTGAATGTATGCACACATTTGCATATACAAACATACAAACACATGTGCACACACACATAAAAATGCATGCATACATGCACAATCACAAGTTCCACACATCTGTTCCCTGAGTGCTCCTGAGGCAGAATCTAAATGAGGTAAAGAGTGCAGTTTAGCATAGGGTATCTCCTGAAGAGATTGGTGACATAACGAAGCCAAGGGCTTAATACCAGGCTAACTGGAAAGATGTTGTGAGGGCAGCTCAGGAATTGGAGACCCATCAGAGTGATGGGTGAACACATGAACGGCTTCAGGGCCTGTGAGATGACGTTCTCAAGGAAGTAGTAATCTGTCAGGTATGATAGAGTTCGGGGTTGGCATTGTTAGGTGGTGTCCCTGTGGCCAGTCATATCTGGTCTGTGTTAGTAGTGCTTGTCCTATCGCAGAGAACATTTCTTCTCTCTCCCAACAAACATCCTCCCTCTGCCCCAAATCTGATGCTGTAGCTACTTGGACATTGGCTGTGATAACACATAGGGGAAGAACACTCTCCCATGGATCTAAAGAGGGAAATGTCCCCACAGTGAGAGTGAACACATTCTATGAAACAATTATTGTCCTGTGGGTCAGGAGGGAACTACGGCTTCTCAAACCTTGGGATCCAGCCCATGGCACATCTGCAGGGATTGACAGGGTTACTGTACTTGCCTCAGTGGAAGTGGGTCAAGCTGATGGTTCCCAATGTCCTCCCTGGTCCTTCTGTTAATGCTTGCTGGGTCCAGATGGAACCAACGTCCACACTCAGTTCGTACATTTTTCTCTTCAGGTATCTGAAACCTTGGTCACTTCAAAGGAATTTTAAAAAATTTGGTGGTTTTCTGCCTGAACTGATTCTTCCTGGGGCTTTTGAACATCACTGGACCAATTTTCATGTGTAAATAAGATAATCTCAGAGGTCATCTTTCACAAACATCTATTTTATTCTGAGAGTTTTAACAAATGCATCATAACTCCTGAGATCCTCTAATGGGAGAAAGGCAGGAAAGTGCACTGAGTGGAGGGGTCTGATGTGACCCTGGATAGGCAGAGGGGCTCCTATCTCTGCCAACTTTGGATAGGCTGTCAGCCCCTGCTCTGAGTAGAGATGCCTTTGAGGTGGCCTCTGGCCACCTGGGATATCTTCAATTGCTTCCTTCCTCCTGGCTGGAATCAGGACCCTGAGTGAAGCATAATGACCGAGAACATGATGGATTTCCACAAGGCTCACTCCTGAGGTTCTTGTCTGCACATGGGTCCTGTCCAACACTCTGACTGTAGAATGGTAGCATCCGGCATCCTCTGGTGATGTTCTAAAATGCAACAACACACATGAGAGGGACTCTGAGAAGCTCAGCTGCACAGGGCATCTCCCCAGCTGGTGTTACCCTGTTCCGCACTGCACTACAAGCTGCCTCCTCCTCTATGAAGCTCTTCCCCCATCTCCTAGCTCCAACATAACACCCTTTCCTCCCTCAGCGTCTACTCCCCTTCCATTGCCTACTTCCTCCTCCTAGCAGGACCCAGTGCTGTCTCCTAGTTCAACTTGCAGGATATTCACATGAGATGCCTTCTGGATGCAGGATCTGTTGGTAAGTTCAATTTAACCATCATCTCACAGTGTCTAGACCTACCCTCCCATGCATCATACCATATGCATACAGAAGTACAATCTGCCGGTTGACACAGACATGAGTAAAATGGATACATTCAAATACAGAAATGTACCTGGGCTGTGCTGGATGCTTATTCTCCAGACGCCCTGTATTGGTTTCAATTCTGGGGGGAGACTCTCCTCTGCCCCGCGTGAGGTTGATGTTGGGATGGAATGCAGCAGCACAACTTCCTCAGGGCATTACTTATCTTCTTTTTCCACCACTTAAAGCCTCTGGGTCTACTCCTGCTGGGGACAGGCTTGTCCTTTGCTAAGGCACTGGGGTTGTCTTCTCTGGTCAAATTGAATCTGCGACTCATGCAGGGGACACTCTGAGAATGGATGACGGCTTGGCCCATTGTGGGTGTTGTCTGCAGGGTCCTACATGGAGGAATGCCAGGCCAACTGACTCTCCTCTCTTGTCTCTGAAGAGCCTTCTGGCCAGAGACAGACCCTTCACTCATGGAGGAGGTCAAGAGTAATGTGGGTTCGCTTTCTCTCCTCCTTCGTCCTACTTGGAAGGTAGCAGGATCATCAAGGGAAGGGAAGGGCGTCATCAATGGATTCATGGGCTGAGCACGGGTTGGGCTGTCATACTCCTGAAGGGCCTGCCTCTTCAGGAAGAAATAAGTGGCCATAGCTTCGTTGTATTTTCTCTCCAATAAAGAATCTTTTATCTCTTGGGCTCTAAACCCAATGTGTCCCATGGCTTTTATAATTGCTGGGTCTGGCCTGAGGGGGAACTGTTCCTCAGAAACATCTGGGAATTCCTCCGAGGCTTCTGTGATCCAGGGATGCAACATCACTTCAGAGACCGTCGGCCTATGTTTTGGGTTGGGCGTCAGCAAAATACTAATCAGGTCGTCAAGTTCTATTGATATCCCACTTGGCACAGAATAATGCCCTGACAATATCTGTCTGCGCAGCTCTGAGGCCTTCACAGCATCAAATGGTACCCGGCCGGCTATGATATAATATAGGACCACGCCTAGAGCCCACATATCGACCTTGGGCCCATCGTACAGTCTGCCAAGGAGAATCTCAGGAGCTGCATACGGTAAAGTCCCACAGTGATAGTTCAGCTTTTGCCCTGGATTCACTAGGGTGCTGAGCCCAAAGTCGATAAGTTTGATTCTCCCTTTCTTGTCTATTACAATATTGCCTGGCTTCAGGTCTCGATGAATTATACCTTGGTTATGGCAGTAGCTCACGGCACTTAATAGTTGAATAAATATTGCCCGTGCTTCATCCTCCTGCATGGGGCCACCATGGTGTATATGGTGATAAAGTGATTTTCCCTTGGCCAATTCCATTATCAGGTATATATCCTTCTCAGTCTCAATGACTTGATGGAGAGAGATGATGTTGGGATGCTTGACCATGGTCATGATGTCTACCTCCCACGTGACTGGATGGCACCAATGTTTTCGCTTTTGAATAATCTTAACAGCCACGGGAGTGCCTGTGAGGCGGTGCTGGGCCAACTTGACTGTGGCACAGCCTCCATGGCCGATGGTGTTTATAACTATGTATTGAGAGTGGAAACTCTCTGTGTCCCAGAATCTGGAATCAGATCTGAGATTTTCTGATTCCTCTTCACTCCCAGACCTCATTTGTGGAAACAAAGTATGAAGGACACCTAAGCGGAACAAAAAAAGGAAATAAACAGAAGAAAAAAAGCCATGATAAAAACTAAAATAATGAAAAATTAGTAAAACAGACAACTAAAAACAAAGAAAGATGACAACCAGAGCAGATATCCAGAAAAGCAAAACCACAAACAAAGCCAAGAAAATCCAAATTCAAACCTAGTGGTACAGCTCAGTAACACTGAGAAGGAATATTACTGATTGTATTACAAGAAAAAGGTACAAGGAAATATATAAATGATGAAAGAAATTTTAAAAAATGACAATTACAAAAACCAAGCAATATGAAATTAAATGAGCAAAAAACTCCAAACAAGCAAAACTACATAAAAGCTAAAAACCTAGAGATTAAGAGAAAATATAAAAAACTCAACAAATCTTCTAGAATATGAAAAGAACTAAAAAAAATTAAGGAGAAAACAACCTATTGAATAATTGGAAATTGAGATAGAAATCTGAAAAAGGTTTTCTCACAAGCCATGGAAATCAATGAGAAATATGTATGTATGCATATAAATATTGACATTTACCAGCCTTAGCCTTCATAGAGTTGATAACTAAAACTAGTCTGAGATTTCATCTAATTGGAATCAGAAGGCTAATGCCCCAGTGGTGGTGTGGATGGATATGGGGGATGAAGCCCTCAGGTACGCTATCCATGGGAAGATATAAGCTGGTATGGCCATTGTAAACAAATGTGTGGGTGTTCTTCAGAAAACTAGAACTAGATGTGCCGGGTGATCCAGCTAGCCCACCCCTGGGAGATACCCAAGGAACTCTGTTTCTTACTGCATGGACACTTGTTCATCCATGTTCAGTAGACAAACGAAAGCTAAGGAAAATGTGGTACCTACATATAATGGAATGTTGTTCAGATGTAAAGAAAACTGAAATGATGAAGTTTCCAAGTAGATGCATGGACCTAGATGACATGGGTTAAGTGAGTTAACCCAGACTCAAGAGAACAAACATAGCATGTTCTCAATCAGAAGCAGATAGTTGCATCATATCTTCAGATTTATTAGTACAACTCTCATAGCTCAGAGAAATTTCTTTGTGCAGTGACACAGAAACCCACAACTGGTCAACACCAGGAGAATAAGTGTTAACAAAGTGCTCAAACAAAAACCAGGATGTCTACATGGTATCCTTTCTCTCTCCCTCCCTCCCTTCCCCCTGTCTCTCTTTCTTTCTCCCTTCATGGCTCAGGGACTAACATGGTAAAAAGTAATACAGACATTGTAAGAACCAGAGGTTTGAAAGGGCCAAAGAAAAATATTATCTTCTTGACAAAGCAAGAACACGAAACTCATAAATTCACAACAGCTGTGGCCAGCAGCATGACATCTGCACAAAATCAAGCGGTCTACCATGACTAACCCATAGTGGGAACATTGACAGTTGATGAAATCTAGGAAAGAGAGAGTCATTCTACTTAAGGGTGTGGCTCTTGGTAGGTCAACCACACTCCAGGGTATGCCCCCACACTCATGACCATATGACAGTAGGCTATTTAAAAAAAACATGAATTTGTGTGTTGTGGGAGTGGTGGTGAGAATGGATCTGGGAGGAGTTGGGGAAGGGCAAGGGGTGAATAGGATCCAAATACATTTTACAGATTTCCAAAATTCTCAGAAGATATTATAACTTTTAAAAACCACAAAAATCAAAAACTTTAAACCAAAACAAAGTCAAAACAGAACATATATATATGCATATATATGTATATATGTGTATATATATATATATATATATATATATATATATATATATATAATAAGAAAACCTAGAAGAACAAAAATCAGAACTGGAACAAAATTATACAAAATATAAACATAATAAGAACAAAAGAGTACTTCACACAACAAATTCATCACATCCTGAAAGCAAAAATGAGCCAAGAAAAGAAACCAGAAAATAAAATCCAAAGCATAAAATGTTCACGCTCAAATAATCTCCATGTAGTGGTTGTACATACATTTAGATACAGCATTCAGGAGGCAGAGGCAGGTAGAACTCTGCGTTTGAAGCCAACCGGGTCATGAGATGAAGTTCTAGAACAGCCAGAGCTACACAGAAAAACCTTGTCTTGGGAGAAAAAATTAACAAAACTCAAAACAAAACTCTCACATATCCATAGGCTGGGGAGATAATTCAGCATGTATATGGCAAAACACTAGGCCCAAATTTCAATTTTTTGAAACCCAGTGAAAAACAGTCAATATAGTGATTTAACATCAGTTTATGAAGTGGATCAAAGACCTCAACATAAAACTGAGGTTCACAGGATCAAAGGATCCCAGAGTACCAGGAGCTTGGTCACACCCAGATCTCAGGGTCCCAGAAGCAGAATGACTCCAATGAACTTGGACACATACATGATCTCAGGTTTACAGGATACCAGAATCACAGGATCAAAGTTACAGCTCGACTCTAAGGAGTTCTAATACCACAAGGATCACAGGGCAGATAGGCTCCAGTCAGATATAGCTAGGGTAGGTAGCACTAGAGATTACCAGAATTGGAGAGGAAAGCATCAGAACATAAGCAACAAAAACCAAGGTGGCTTGGCATCATCAGAACCCAATTCTTCTACCATAGCAAGTCCTGGATAAAACATTACACTGGAAAAGCAAGAATCAAATTTAAAATCACTTCTTGTGATGCTAGAGGATTTTAAAAAGGACATAAATAATTCCCTTAAAGAAATATAGGAGAACAGAGGTAAACAGCTAGAAGCCCTTAAAGAGGACACACAAAAAAATCCCTTAAAGAATTATAGGAAAAAACAAGCAGGCGAAGATAACGAACAAAATCATCCAGGGTCTAAAAAATACAACTAGAAACAATATAAAAATTACAAATTGAGTCAACCCTGGAGCTACAAAAGTTAGGAAAGAGATCAGGAGTCATATAAGCAAACATCACCAACAGAAAACTAAAGAGAAAAGAGAGAATCTCAGGTGCACAAGATACCATAGAAAACATTGACACAATGGTCAAAGAAAATACAAAAAACTAAAAGCTCCTAACCCAAAACATGCAGGACATTCAGTACACAACGAGAAGACCAACCATTAGGAAAATAGGTATAGAAGAGAATGAAGACATCCAACTTAAAGAGCCAGTAAATATCTTCAACATAACTAAAGAAGGAAAGTCCCCTAACCTAAAATAGAGACACCCATGAGCATACAAAAAGCCTACTGAACTCCAAAGAAACTGGACCAGAAAAGAAATTCCTCCTGTCATATAATACTCAAAACACAAAATGCACTAAACAAAGAAAAAATATTAAAAGCAATAAGGGGAAAAGGTCAAGTAACATATAAAGGCAGGCCTATCAGAATTACATCAGACTTCTCACCAGAGACTATGAAAGATAGAAGATCCTGGGTAGATGTCATATAGACCATAAGAGAAAACAAATGCCAGCCCAGGATAATATACCAAGCAAATCTCTCAATTACCATAGATGGAAAGAACAAAATATTCTATGATAAAACCAAATTTACACAATATCATTCCACAAATCCATCTCTACAAAGGATAATAAATGAAAAACACCAACACAAGGAGAGAAACTACACCCTAGAAAAAGCAAGAAAGTCATCTTTAAACAGACCCACACAAACATAATTCCACCTCTTACAACAAAAATAACAAGAAGTAACAATTACTTTTTCTTAATATCACTTAATATGAAAATTAGTATTACCCACACATCCTAATCGATTAAAATTCAAAATATAAGGAATTAGAAATTTGTTGGCTGTCACCAAGTGTTTTCTCTAACTTGGCCATTGAATAAATAAGGCCAATACTGTACAATCCATATACACTTTCTGCTTGTTCGTACATGACCATGTCTTGCTGTGTAACACATAATGATCTTGAAATCATGCTTCTCATATCTAAGCCTCTCTATTAATAGGATTATTTGATATTTTTACTCTATACTATGATTTTCAGAACAGCTTACATATTTCAAAATTATTTATACAGCTTAAAGAGACAAACAATTATTTTGGGAAGTGGCTGGTAAGAGACTAACAGCAAGCGAGACTGAATATTTTGCTTGATATTTATAATTATTGTATAAATTATGAAGATGAACTTATAAGGTACTCTTTTTCTGTGATAAATGATTTTCAAAATTACCACAGCCAATGAACCAGAATCTTCCTCCAACTAATGCTGTGCCACCCTCTAACAGAACTATTGTTCACTGAAACAGTTGATGAAAGACTTCATGGATAGACAATCTTAATACACACACCATTTCTTAACTTGTCCCCTGTGGGTTGAGAAGGATGACAATCACTCAAGTCAAATAGCTTTGACCACAGCAGGAAGTCTGCATCCAAATAATTGTGCCTACAATTCATTCCTTGACACAGCAGAACTGTCAACTCTTAGCTTAGCTAATATGCTTCTAAACTTTGGTGATGTGAGGGACATTGAAGTACAGACTTATTGCAATGAACCCCAATGGCTAGGAATTGTTCTTATTTTGGGTTTGTACCACAGTAAGAGCCAAGATTTTAAACTCTACTAAAAACAAAATGAACAAACAAACAAAAAGACTATGTTTTATCTTCATTGAATAAAATATCCATCATATTTATGATTGGTAGAAAAATATTTATTGCATTGAATAAAATAAAAATAAAAATTAAAACTAAAAAAATAAATAAAATATAAGAGAACATTAAAAATAAAAAATAAAACCCAAGTGACATCACATGCTTTTGAGGATGTAAAGAAAGGGTAACACTTCTGCATTGCTGGTGGGAGTTCAAACTTGTACAACTACTATAGAGATCAATTTGGCAGTTTCTTAGATAATCAGGAATGCTTCTACCTCAAGATCCAGCTATACCACTCCCAGGCATATACCCAAGAGATGCCCCACCATATCACAAGGAACTTCTTTACTATATTCATAGCAGCCTTATTCATATGTTATGAAATCAGAACAGAAATTCAAAACAACACAGATGTCCCTCAATTGAAAAGTGGATACAGAAAATGTGGTTCATTTATACAATGGAATACCACTCAGCTATGAAAAAAAGGGCATCATGAAATTTGCAGGCCAATGGATGTAACTTGAAAATATCATCGTGAGTGAGGTAACCCAGCATGCGCACGCGCGCATGGTAACACTAACCAACCCTAAACACCTTCAACCCAAAATTTGTCCCACCTACAAGATGTTCAGGGATAAAATGTAGCAGAGATTGTGGGAATGGCCAACCAATGACAGGCCCAACTTTAGAACCACCCCATGGGAGAGAACATTGTTTTTGTTTTTTTTTTTTTTTTCATTTTTTTAAATTTTATTTTCTATATTCTATGTTTACATTCCAAAGGCTTTCCCCTTTCCCAGTTCCCACCCACCATAGTTCCCATAGTTCCTCTCCCCCCCCATCTGTTCCCCAATAATTCCCCCTCCCCCCTCGGTTTCTTTACTAAACTGGAAGCAATCTTTACAGGCCCAGGGTCCGGGAGAGAACATTGTTAATGATGCCCTGTGTCTTGCAGACAGGACCTAACATAACTGTCTTCTGAGAGGCTTCATGTAGCAGCTGATGGAAACAGATGAAGAGAACCAGAGTCAAACACTAGGCTGAGCTTGGGGAGACTTGTGGAAGAGAGGGGATAGAATTAATGCTAGAGGTGTCAAGGACACCACAAGAAGACCTAGAGAGTCAACTAACCTAGTCCCATGGAAGCTCACATAGACTGAAGGAACAACCAAAGAGCTTGCAGGGCACAGACCTAGGACCCTACACATTTGTAGTACATATGTAGCTCATCTTCAGGTGGGTCCTGTAACAACTGGGTCAGAGGATGTCTCTTATTCTGTTGCCAGCCTTTGGATCCCTTTCCTTTAGCTGGGCTGCCTTTACTGGCCTCAGTGGGAGAGTATAAGATTAGTCCTGCTAGGAATACATGTCCCAGGGCAGGGTGGTACCCAAGGGGTCAGCCTCCCCTTCTCTGAGAAGGGTAAAGAATTACTGGAGGAGGGGCATGTAAGGTCGAACTAGGAGGAGAGGAGGGAGGGGGCTATGATTGTGATGTAATGTGAGCAAATAAAAGGAAAATTAGAAAAAAAAGGTAAATGGCGTACCTGAGGAACAATATCCAAGCTGACTGGTGGTCTGAACACTTCCCGTACACAGGTGTCCTCAGACCTAACAGATGTGCACCTACACACACTCTCACACTCTCACACACGCACACTCACACACTCTCTCACACGTGTACACTCTCACACACTCACACACTCACACACTCTTGTACACAGGCACACAAACACACAGGTGCACTCACAATCACGTACAGGTATACCTATACACAAACAAACAGGTACTCACATGCAAATAACCTTAAAACAGCACACACACACACACACACACACACACACACACACTATACACTCACCCAAGCAACACACCTCCTAAACACACACTGATCTAGACACAAATAAACAGGCTCACACACAAACCACCACAGACTGATCTAGACACACGTACACAAGCTCACACACAAACCGATAAAACACAAAATCCACACTCAGCTCACTCAAGACAATGAAATCGCAAAAGCTACCAATCCACCAACTCCTCTCAATGCACTCAAAGAAATCCAGGTGTGGCCACAGTTTAACATGTGCTGGCTGGACTGCATCACAATCACTCCTCATAAAGTCATAGCAGGACCTGTCCTGACAGGGCTGGGCGGGACTCCAAGGTTCTGGCCTAGGTGGGCCATGAAGATTGACATTAGGCTTTCAGAAATCAAAGCCTGTAGGACATTTTGCTGTACTTAGGTCTCTGGTTTGAATGACTGCAGTACCTTCTGCTTTAAAGTCCTCATGTCTACACTCTGTGTGTCACTTTGTCATTCAAACTCATGGGTCCCAGATGACACAACAGCTTAATATAAATATATGTATATATACATATGCACATATGTATATATACATATACATATGTATATATTGTTAAGACCTAGGTGGCTGCTGCCTTTCTGACATTACCGTAGCCGTTTCCTTTTAAACCTCTACCCATCCATCCTACATTATTACCGAAGTCCTTTCTCATGTCTGGCTAACAATTAACAGCATATCCAATTAAGTTCTTGCTCTGGTGTTCTTGGAAATTCCCTGGACCCTTATACTTCTTTAGGGACAATCATAACAAAAGTCAGTTACAATTGCTTTGTAAACAATAAGCTTGAACCCGGAACCAACCACCCAAATGACTCCTGCACCTGTGAATGAGCTATTAGAGTTGCTTTAAGCTTCTGTGGGTTTTGCCACTAACAAGTCACCTCTGGGAAACAGGGATGCAGTTTCAACTCCAGACTCTGACCTGCATCCCTGATCAATCAGTCCCAGGGTATATGTTCAATAAACTATCCCTGCTTGACTGAGATGACTGAGTGGCTTGTGGGTGATTCCTGGAACCCAAAAGTGCTTATGAAATATAATAAAGCAGCTTGTTACCACCTGTTAGGATGGCAGGTAGATGCCTTTCTCATAATTTCCAAAGTTTTTGATTCTCATCAAAAACATGGGAGGCACCGCAGAGATGACAAGTGGTTAGAACACCTGCCCTGCAAATTGTGAGGGCCTGAATGTGAAACCATGTGAACAATCCAGATAAACAAATGCATGGGAGCTTGTGGGTCAGGTAGTCTGGCATATGTCCTATCAAACCACACACCTATTCTAACACAAGGTACAAGGGAAGGTCTGACAAAAAAGTCTTCTGACCTACACACATCTTGGGGCATAGCCATGATCATATACGTACAAGTTTGTTTCATTCACTCTCTCCTCTCCTCTTCCCTCCTCCTCCCTCCTCTCCTCTTCTCTTCTCTTCTCTTCTCTTCTCTTCTCTTCTCTTCTCTCTCTCTCTCTCTCTCTCTCTCTCTCTCTCTCTTTCTCTCTCTCTCTTTCTCTCTCTCTCAACAACAGCGTGCACCCTTCATCCTTATAGTCCTAGATATGTGGTGGGAGTGTCTTAAAATGTTAATCACTGAGAATCCAGTGTGTTCTTTAAGTGCCTTTGTCATGGGTGTCTCTACAATGGTTTTTGCCATTTATAAGCCACCACTGGGAAACAGGTTTTCAGTCTCAACACCCGAGTCTGACCTGCATCCCTGATCAATCTCTCCCAGGGTATATGTTCAATGAACTATCCCTGCTTAAATAAGATGGTTGAAAGGCTTGTGAGGTGATTGCCTGAACATTGGAGGATCTTGTGCAGAATGGCTACTAAGTAAGTCCCCAATCCACCACCACCACTAAAGCCAAGGGCTGAGAGAAACCATGATAGATAATGTGAATTTTACAGATAAGATCTACACAGTAACTTGAAATAGTGGACAGAGAGTTCTGATGTTGCAGATCCAATCCTGAGCCTGGTGGATATTAGACAAGTGCTGCCCTATTGCTTCAAACCCAGCCCCAGAGCTTTTGAACTCAGCCTTATGAACTCCCCATGAAGTGTCCTGTGTTCTGTGTTGCAGCTGGAAACAAAAATTCCCCATTTCCAGCTGTGAATGGACAGAGACTCAGCTCCAGGCTGACTCCCTCAACAGCAGCCTGAAGAGTTCTGTAACCTTTTTACTCCTTGACACAAACCAGTTGGGAATCTGTGACTTCTGGGCAGAAAAGAATTTCAAGTGTAACCAGACTGAAGCAGAACAGGGGTTTACTACAGACATTATTAGAAAGGTGAACATAGAATAAAGACATGGATGAAGATCTCTGAGAAAGTCTAGCCCACCGTGAGAAACATACACCCAAACATAGGTGCAGGCTTGTCCATGGAAAACTGTACCTAAGTGTCTTCCTGTTGCCCATGGACCACTTTCTCTCATTTGATAAGTGTCATTTTGGGTTAGCTCTGGTGGTGACTTAGATGGCATTATAATCCAACAAAGTGAAACTAGCAGCTTCTAGAGTTTCTCAAAGGGTTTAGTGCAAACGTGCTCTTTACATATAAATGGAATTTATGCCCTTCTATGCTTCCCTCCTCTTCTGCCACCTCCTGCCCTGTCCCTTGCAATGTGGTACAACCTGACACTTCTGTCACAGGAAAGACACCATTTTCTGATACTTTCTAGAGAACCAGAAATAGAAGCAGTTGTAAATTGTCTCCCATAAAAAAAAAGCCCAGGACCAGATGGCTTTAGTGGGGAATTCTATCAGATCTTCAAAGAAGAGCTAATTCCAATAATCTTCAATTACAGGAAATAGAAACTCAAGGAACATAACCCTCATTCTATGAAGCCACAGTAATGATTACACTTAAAACAAACAAGGAATGAGAACCTCACACCAATCTGCCTCATGAACATCAATGCAAAAATACTCAACAAAATTCTGGTCAACCAAATCCAAGAATGCATCAAAACTATAATTCACCACAATCAGGTAGGCTTCATCCCAGGGATGCAGGGATGGTTCAATATATGTAAATCCATCGATGTAATCCCTACATAAACAAACTCAAGGAAAAAAAACCACATGGGCATTTCATTAGATGCTTGCAAAGGCTTTTGACAAAATCAAGCATGCCTTCAGGACAAAGGTCTTGGAGAGATCAGGAATCCAAAGCCCATACCTAAACATAGTGAAAGCAATATACTGCAAACTGGTAGCCAACATCAAACTAAATGGAGCAAAACTGGAAGCAATTCCACAAAAATAGGGAATCAGACAAGGCTACCCACTCTCTCCCTAAGTATTCAATATAGTAAAGATTTCTCAGCGAAATCAGACAACAAAAGATCAGAGGAATACAAATTGGAAAGGAAGAAGTCAAAATGTCACTATTTGCAGTTGATATGATCTTATACTTAAGTGACCACAAAACTACCAGCAGAGAATTCCTAAAGCTGATAAAGAACTTCAGCAAAGTGGCTGGATATAAAATTAACTCAAACAAATCAATAGCCTTCCACTACTCAAAGGATAAATAAGCTGAGAATGAAAATAGGGAAGTGACACCCTTCACAATAGTCCCAAGTAATATTTCATACCTTGCTGTGACCCTAACAAAGCAAATGAAAGATCTGTATGACAAGAACTTCAAGCCTCTGAAGAAAGAAGTTGAAGAAGATCTCAGAAGAAGGAAAGATCTCCCATGCTCAAGGATTACCAAGATTAATAGAGTAAAAATGGCCATCTTGCCAAAAGCAATCTACAGATTCAATGCAATCCCCATCAAAATACCAAAGCAATTCTTCATAGATCTAGAAAGAGCAAGTCTCAAATTCATCTGCATTAACAAATAATGAAAAATTTAAAAACCCAGGGTAGCAAAAACTATTCTCCACAGCCAAAGATCTCCTCGGGGAATCGCCATCCCTCACCTCAAACTCTACTCCAGAGCAATAGTCATAAAAACTGTTTGGTATTGGTATGGAGACAGGTAGGAAGATCAATGGAATAGAATTGAGGACCCAGGAAAGAACCCACACACCTATGGTCAACTGATATTTGACAAAGGAACTAAAAACATCCAGTGGTAAAAAAAGACAGCATTTTTAAATGGTGCTGAATCAATTGGAGGTCAACATGCAGAAAAATGCAAGTCAACCCATTCTTATGTCCTTGTTTGTACTAAGCTCAAGTCCAAGTGGATCAAGGACCTACACATAAAACCAGACACGCTGAACTTTATAGAGTAGAAACTGGGGAAAGAATCTTGAACACATGGGCACAGGGGGAAAGTTCCTGAATAGAACACCAATGGCCTATGCTCTAAGAACAGGAATCAACAAATGGGACCTCATAAAATGGCCAAGTTTCATTTGGAAAGGCAAAGGAAACAGTCAATAGGACAAAACAGCAACCAACAAATTGGGAAAAGATCTTTACCAATACTACATTTGATAGAGGGCTAATAGCCAATGAATACAAATAGCTCAAGATGTTAGACTCCAGAGAGTCAAATAACCCTATTAAAAATGGTGTAAGGAATTAAACAGGGAAATCTCAACTGAGGAAACTTGAATGGCTCTGAAGTACCTAAGGAAATGATTGGCATCCTTAGTCATCAGGGAAATGCAAATCAAAACAACACTGAGATTCCACCTCACACCAATCAGAATGGCTAAGATGAAAAACTCAGGAGACAGCAGAAGCTGGAGAGGATGTGGGGGAAAAGGAACACTTCTCCATTGTTGGTGGGATGGGAAGCTGGTACAACCACTCTGGAAATCAATTTGGTGATTCCTCAGAAAATTAGACATAGTACTACCTGAGGACCAGCTATACCACTCCTGGACATATACCCAGAAGATGCTCCAACATGTAATAAGGACACATGCTCTACTATGTTCATAGCAGCCTTATTTATAATAGCCAGAAGCTGGAAAGAACCCAGATGTCCTTCAACAGAGGAATGGATACAGAAACTGTGGTATATATACACAATGGAGTACTACTTGGCTATTAAAAACAATGAATTCATGAAATCCTAGGCAAATGGATGGAACTAGAAAGTGTCATCCTGAGCGAGGTAAGCCAATCACAAAAGAACACACAAGGTATGCACTCACTGATAAGTAGATATTAGCCCAAAATCTCAAAATAAACAAGTGACAATTCACAGACCACAGGAAGCTCAAGAAGGACTAAAGTGAGGGTGCTTTGGTTCCTCTGAGAAAGGGGACAAAATACTCACAGTAACAATAATGGAGACAAAGTGTGGAGCAGAGACTGAAGGAAAGTCCAGGCAGAGACTTCCCTACCTGGGGATTCATCCTATAAATAGTCACCAAACACCGACACTATTATGGATGACAAGAAGTACATACCAAAAGGAGCATGCCATGGTTGTCTACAGAGGAGCCCTGCCACAGTCTTACACATATAAAGGCAGATGCTAGCAGCCAACCATTGGTCTGGGCATAGGGTCCCAAATGGAGGAGTTGGAGGGTGGTCCCGATGAGCTGAATTGTTTGACAGCCCCATGGGAAGAACATCTATGTCAGCCACCCAGATGCCCCTGGACTCCCAGGGACTAACCTATCAACCAAGGGGTACACATGGTTCCAGCCCAAAATGTGGCAGAGGAATGCCTTGTCGGGAATCAGTGGGACAAGTGGTCTTTGGTCAGGGGATGACTCAATATTTGCCCCAACAGAGGGAAATTGAGTTTGGGGGAGGTGGGAGAGGATCTGGTGGAGGGGCATATACTTGGAGGCAGGGGGTGGGAGGAGGGGTTGGGGATTTTCGGGAAGGGGGAAACTGTGAAAGATTTTACCATTTGCAACGTAAATGAATGTTATATTCAATAAAAAATGATAGACTTTTATTCTTGAAAAAATGAATGGACTTTACAGTGATAGTCTTAAAAATTACATGTTTGCAGCTGAGAAGAGAGCAAGGTCTTAAGCAGGTGTTAATTGGGATGTAATTTTCGTGGGAGGTTTAGCTGGATTCCCAGGCAAGGGTCTTCTTTCACTTCCTGTGTTGTCCATTTCTGCTCTCTGCCCTGTCTTACGCACTCACATAACCACTGTCCTTGTAGCTTCTCAAAGGTGTCTACAATGCCATGAGGGCTGGTGTCTTTGAACAACCATGGGGAATGCAGCTTCCTGAGAAGAAGTCATCCTTGCAACAGCCTCTACCATGCCAAGTCCCCAGGTAATGTGGACTCCTTCCTGTGAGAGGCTGATCCTGACTAAGAGAGGAGACCTGGTGGAGTGAGGGGTAGGATGGGAACGTGCAAGTGCTGGCAGTGTCTCCTGCTATGCCTTAGCACTCAGTAAAAGGGGATGTGAGTCCTGCCAAGACCCTGTGGGGTGACCCTGCAAGGGAGAGCTGCTGCCAGGCCACAGAAAGCAGCACAGACTCAAGAGCAGTCCCTGAGTCTTGAGGTGGAAGGTTTTTGAGGCACAATCTACTTCATCTTATTTGCAGGTGACATTTATTGTCCTGTAAGGAGTCCTATTGGCTGAGATAATGGACATTGTTCAAGGTGATGGTGTCTCTGTTGTCCTAAAGTTGGTACTTCAGTGACCTTCACACTCAGCTTCTTAAAATTCATTTATTTTTTTTTCATTTGTTTTTAGGGGTTCTGGAGTGGAACTCAGGTCCTGCATGCAAGGCAAACATTTTATTATGCGATCCATTTCTATATCTTCTGTGGGTGTTCTTATTCCTTGAGTTCTGTATTGCCAACCTGAGCTCTACAAGGAAAAGGAACTAATGTGTCAGGACTGAAAGAGGTGAGGATAAAAATCAGAGCTCACAGGAGGAAGTAAGAGGGGGATACTCAGGGTTCTCAAATCAGCTGAACCCTTTTTCCTCTTCTGGAAGCCTGTATAAGCCTTTCATCATTCCAGATTGACATCCCAATGGGAGCAAAGCCTGATCCCCTGACTCCACACACCTGCAAACACAGCTCTCCTCCTCAGGCCTAAGGGAGGAGTGCTGGGGACAGCTGCCACCCAGGGAGCTGGGCTGGGCTGAGTACAATTCTGAAAAACTACTATTCAGGTTCATGGGGAATACATTGGGGATGTGTAGAGGGGAGGATACCCAGAAACTTCTGGTTAGCATTTCAGCTGGGTGGAGTCACCAAAAAGTCATGACACATCAAAGCATCACCCAGTGAGCCAATCAACAGCCAGGAAAGTTGGGCAGTTTCTGAGCTCTGGAACCCCTAGGTATCATTGTTCCACTATGCCTTGACCTTGCCAAGACTATGTAATTGAACAAGGATATAAACACTGGTATCCACCAAGCCTCACAGCACCCTCTTCAGGACCAGAGTGGGTCTGCATCCTGACACACACACACACACACACACACACACACACACACACACCCCTGTGGTCAGCAGAACCATGGCTTGAGCATTGGCTGCTCATGTCTTCATCCATTCTCTTTACAGTGGACAGAGGAGGCGCCACCAGCTCCATTTCACAGGCTAGTATTCAGAGGCTGAGAAAGGCCCTTGCCACTCCCCTAGCAGCTTGTTTCGCTCTTGCTGCCTGGCTGTCTGCAGCCTCTGACTGGTCCCACTCCTATTACTATTGTCTTCCTGCTTCCAATCCCGGCCATCAGGGAAGGACAGCACACAAGCCCAGCACGGAGCTAGTTGAATCATTTCACTTTATATTTTCATGTAATTCTGGATGTGCCTGTTACATGAGGATATAGGGAAGGTTGATACTATAGACTTTATATCCTGCTCCATTGGCAACCCAGTATTTCCAATACCATTCCCAATGGAGTTTAAGGGAGTGTCTGGTAACTGGGCTCTGATGGGGTAGAGACCTGTGGCATGGATTGGGCTCAGCTTAAATGTGTCAGGTTATGCAAATTTGGGCATCCCTTGTCTACCTTCAGAATGGTCAGGAGGCTAGCAAGGAATTCTTTGTTCTGTCTAGCCAAGGTCTTGGAGGAAAGCTGCAGGAAACAAATGCATGCTTGTTTATGGACAACTGCAGCCTAAAGAATTAGTCTACTCCCTGTGTGAATGAAGAGCCCAGGCTGCCATGGTTTCACCCTGTCAGCCACACTCGATGCACATAAAATCTCAGCCTTATCAAGCATGCACAGGGCCAGGATTGAGTCCTGAGGCTCTAAGGGGATTGCAACTCACAGGAGAGAAGACCTGAGCCAGGATCTGGGTCAAGGAGACTCTCCTGTGTGGTGATATCTCTGTTTCAGATCTTAGCTAGAGAGTGGTTGCACTCTTAGAAAGGATACAAGTTTTTTGTTTTATTATCTCATTTTAATCAGGAATTCACAATAGTGGTACAAATTTGGATATGGAAGTGGAACATCCATTAGTGATATGTTTACACAGCATCCACCAAGATTAACCTATTGGAGAGGCTGGCAGGAGAGCAGGAGACAGCTCCTTAAATAGATTGGACTCTGCTGCTTCTGCCTTCAACTTTTGACACATGTGCAGATGAGTAACTGGGTGTCTGAATTCTGTTCTGTTGCATCCTGAGAGTCTTATAGAGACTCTAGAGGTAGAAATGGCCATATTTAGTCAATGACACCACTTCTAACCATGAGAGTTGCTAGAGACTCTAGAGGTGGAAATGCCATACTGAGTCATTGTTACTTCTTCTTTATTGAATCATCATTACAACTCCTAGCCACAAGGCTCTAGGATTTTTTCAGTCACCAACATGCCCCAGGAACCTGTTGGGGAATCTTCTGAGCATGCTGTTCTTACAGCTACACCCGGAGGAAGGAAGGCATCACAGGGCTTGAGGTTGTTGCTTCATGGGCACCACCTCAGGTACAGACAGCATCAGACAGAATAGGGAGCACAGAGAAGACCTGAGCACATCCTTCTATAGATGAAGAGGCAACTGTGTGTACCTTACACTCGAACCCAGACAGGAGGGAGCCCAGGAACAGCCAGGGCTCTGTGACATCACTAGATAGGAACAATCTACTGTTCGCTATGACCCAGGAGTGCTCATGTGGGGACCTTGTCTTTGAGGAAGTTCTCTCCTCATGCACTGAGCTAGAATGCTGCACACAGGTAGTGGCTACTGTCTGGCATGGTCAGGGCAATCGTGCTGGCTTGTTCCTAGAGCAAAAGCCCTTAGTTCATGTGAGCACTGGGCCATGGGGGCCTGCATGTGGAAAGTTGGATGGATCTAGAGAGACTCCTCTGCATGCTCTCCATTCAGTCATCAGTTCCCCCACTGCCAGAGGACAATGAGAGACACATTACTGACTTGAATTAGGCCTGAAATTTGTGTATAGTTTCCAGTTAGAAAAGAGACATTTGTATTGTCTCGAGTATTCTGCAAGCACTGGTTGGCTTATTGTACCAAGGCCCAGGAAGTTGGTGTGATGCCCAGCCCAATGCCTAAGTATCCAGTCTCCAAGTCTTCAGTTTCCTGTGAGGCTGGGGATGTCCTCACTGTGCTGTGCTGGCACAGGCCACTCACAGGAGGCTGAAAGGGGCTGGAAGAACAGAAAAGCATCCCATCTCACCACTACGGCCTTCTGATTCCTGGAGCCCTGCATGGAAACAAGAAACACAGTCTTAGGGCAGGAAATATACATTTTAGATGTATACACCAAGGCCATATGTTGCTTACATGGCATCTAGAGGGTTCATCCTGGAGATATTACATCTACCAGCCTGGTGCTTACTCTCAGCATGACTATAGGAGTGGAGAAGCCAGGGTGCCCTTAAAGTTTTTACATCTGGATACTGTGCTCTGTCATTTCATATTCCAGGGCCTGTACCTGTTCTGAGTCCTCTGTGTTTTTCCTGAGATGTAGCCTTGGTGTTCTTTCTACCCAGGCACTAGCCCATTGTGAGTAAATGGCCTAAAGACCTGATCACAGTTAACTATAACACCATGGGTAGTCATGCCCAAGCCTACAATGCCCTGACTGCACATGCCTACTTAAAGAATCTCTTCATTCTTTTTGGTGTTCTTATATACATGTGTGAATAGCACATATGTGTGTAGAAAGAGGTGTGTATGTATATTCACTTTAAATATATGCCTGTGATGTGTGTAAAGTACATGTACGTCTGACATGTGATGTGTATGATGTGAGGTTTATGAGCACTGTATGAATATGGTATATGTATAGTTTACGCATATGTTTGTGTAGGGTGTATATGTGTGCAAGTGGTGAGTCCCTTAGTTCTTCCCTTAGCTGGCCTGCTGAGACAGAAAATAGTATGTCCTTCCCTGGAGAGTCTAAGCATCCAGACATAGAGGGTAGGCTTGCAAGTGAACATGTTCTGGCTAGAAACACCTTCAAGCCCTTGATGAAGACCATTCTCATTCCAGAGGAAGCAAGACAAAAGCAAAAGAAAACCAGAAAACACACTGACCCATCATCACATGTAAATTTTATATGGAAAGCCACCTAGTTCCTTGTTCCTAGTTCCCACGACCTGCTCTGGAACCAAATCCACTACTCACCTACTGAAAGCACACAGCATTCCATCTCTCTCACTACCTGTAATCAGCTCATCCTCTGCCAGAACTGCCCATGACTGCATCTCAAATTGCACAGCTTAGTCAAACATGGGGACTACCCCTCAGAAGCCAAGGAAATGTGAACCTTCCTCCTTCGACTTCAGCCAGAAGTTATCTTAGCCTTATTCTCCTTGCATGAGAATAAAAGTGGAGAGGCAGCCCAGTGGAGAGGTTCCTGCCAGAAACGACAGAAGGAAGACACTGGCAAACTGCTTTGCCGGTGTGTCTGAGGACTGATCTCCTGATGCCTGTCAGGGATGCTCAGGAATGGGCTCTGCAGCTGTGGGGAAGTTTAAGCTCCTAGGGATGAGAGACTGTCTTGTGGTGGGTGGATGAGTGGGTGGGACCAACAGGATCAAGAGGATCCAAATAACAGGAACAAGAAAAGGTCAGATAAAAGTGAGTGATGTGGACTGGGCTGTGGCTGAGTGGTACATCACTGCTTAGGGTATAGTTATTTTCTCACTTCCATGACAAAATATGGTACAAAGCAGCTAGGGGAAGGGAGGGAGGGAGGGTTTGCTCACTGGTTGAGGAAACACAGCCCATCAAAACAGAAGCCCCAGTGGTGGTGGAGGCATAAAGTGGTTGGGAAGATTGTAACCACAGTCACAAAGCAGTGGGTGTGGAATACTGGTGCTCTCCACTTCCACTACCCTGTTCCCCTTCAATATGGAACTATAACACATAGTATCCTGTGGCATTCATGTGGCAGTGTTTCCCCACATCAGTTAAGTCTCTCTTTCATCTACTCTCTGTGGGAAATACCCACAGAGAGTGGCCGGAAGCGTGCATCCTAAGTGACTTTACAACCTGTGTAAATGAACATCAAAATTAACTCTAACAATTAGTATGGGCAATAGAAAAAGAGGAGGAAAGAAGGAAAAATGAGGAAGGCATAAGGGGGAGAGAAAGGAGACAGGGAGTGGGGAAAAGGTAAAGGGGCAGAAAGAGAGAGAGAGAGAGAGAGAGAGAGAGAGAGAGAGAGAGAGAGAGAGAGAGATCAATTGATCTATTGATTGGTTTTCTAGGAATACAGTCCTGCTGGCTTGATTTGAGACTTCAGACTTCCAGAACTGTAAACTATAAATAATTGTTGTTTGAAATCACTAAATTTGTGGAGAATTTGAAGTAATAGATGAAAGGTTTTGAATGGGGAGGTGTCAGGAGGACACTGAAATGGATCACTGGGGAGTGAAGAATTTTTCATGGAAGTTATTCAAGCTATGGACAGAGGCAAAGGCATGGCTGTGGCTCCAGAACTCTTTCAGGACCCAGCACCAGAGTCAGACTGCAATGGGGACTTTGAAGAGAAGAAATTGGGGCCTCACAGCAGGAGTGGGGTATCTTCTTATGTTTTCAGAAGATAGGGGATGTCTCACAGTGGAAGCCTGCTGCTAGACTTTCTAATTCCTAGGCAGGATGCAAAGGTGTTGGTGTGATTAGGATATTTGGCTTCTAACACCCCCTGAGATATAGGCCAACTTCTCCCCCTGTGGTGTAAGTGGACTACTCCACTTCTTGCAAAAGCCCACCCCTCACACCCACCACACCCACTCTCCCACCCCAAACCCCCTAACCCTGAAAACAGCCCCATACTTCCACCCACTTTCCTCCATCACAGGTCTTTAAGAAACAAATTCCACAACCAATGCTTCCTCCTGTTGCTATAGCTAATCATAACAACCTTGAGTCTATCCCACATTTGTGTAGCATTCACAGAAAACGTACAATGTGTATTACCCAAAATCCTTCCTAATCTGCAGATTAGAAGGTTAATTAAGATTTCTGCAAGTAGATTGTAACGTGATGATGAATTCTAGGTCTCCATTCTTCCCAGCTGGGCTGAGTTTAATTGCTGCCCTGAAGGTTAAGCCTCTGTGCTTTGGTTGAACTCCAAGGCCAGAACAGTCCTGACAAAGCCAGGATGCAAATGACAGGTGTGAAGGATGCAGGATGGTGCTTGACAACCTTTGAAAACAGGTAGCCTACACACACACAAAATGATCTCTCTACCTGACCCCAGCTTCTCTATGGTTTCCATGTTTAGTGGCTGAGTAGCATCCCCTATGTACCCATGGACACTCTGAAATAGCTGGCATTTCCTGTTCTCTACCACCCACCTTCCCTACAAGCAGATAGGTAGAGAAGAGAAAGGTTGGCAAACTTCAGAAGAACATTGCCTGGCATGTTCTACATTCTGTGTGCTACTATTCCCTATCATTCCAGGAAACTTTAAAAGGGGCATGCAGAAATAGAGAGAACATAACAAGGCAAAAAATGTGTATGGACTAGAAGGACACTGGAGTGAAGGAGAAGTAAGAACTGAGAGGACACCAGGAGGATTATGGCCACCTTAAACCCAGCTTGTAAGCCAAGGGCATTGCTTCAGAAGAGTTTATTGCACTGCTGTGAATGGAGGGAGGGGGAGAGGGATCAAAGGCAGAGAAGAGAGGGAGGGGACAGCCAGGAGAGGGTTGGGATATTAGGGAAGAAATGGCAGCAGGATAGGAGAAGGAGGGGAGGGGAGAAAAGAAAGGGGAGAAAGGAGTGGGAGAGGAAAGGGGGATAAAGAAGGGAAGGTGGAGGAGGGGAAGGGGAAGGGGAAGAGAAGGAATTGGGGACAGGGGATGTAAAGGATGGGGAGAGGAGGGGAGGAGATAGAAGGGGAGGAAGGAAGAAAAGAAAGGAAGAAAGGAAGAAACAAAGAAAGGAAGGAAGGAAAATAAGGAAGGAAGGAAAATAAGGAGGGAAGAGAAAGGGAGAACACAAAGGAGGAAGGGAACACCTGTCCCATATGAAGCTTTTCAGGGCTTTAAAACAGACTGGCAAACATTGTGTGTATGTGTTTTTGCTCAACTCATCTTCATTTTTATTTACATTGGATTTTTCATTCTTTTTGTTTTGTTTTATTTTGTTTTTGAAATAGACTCTCACTCTCTAACTCGGGATTTCTCAAATTCAGAGTGATTTTCCATTCTAAGCCTACTAAATGCTAGTGTTATAGTGGGAGCCAAATTCTGTGTGCCTTTAGAGTTATTGCTGTTTTATGAGCATTTGCTTATGTGCATGCTTGTGCACCACATGTGCGTCCTCAGAGCCCAATAGAGGGCACTGGGTTCTCCAGAACTAAAGCTACAGAAGCTTGTGAGCTGCGCTGTTGGTGCTGATCATAGAGTACTGCTTCACAGGGAGTGAGTGAGTTGACTTCTGAATTTGGAGGTCAGGCTGCCTCCAGCTTCTCTCCCTTGATTAAGCAGGCAGGTACAGTCATGAGGCATGGACCAGGAGCTGAAGAACAGCTGGAAAAGCATCAGTCTAGGCTCCACTTGCACCCAGGAGCTGGGCAATGCCACACCATTCTGTGCCAGAGGAGAGCCAGTGACACAGGCATGCTGAGACAGCCTTGCAGACCCACAGGAGGGACAGGAACCAGCCGGAGACAGCAGGACCAACTAACATAACCACATGGCAAAAGTCACATGTAGGAACATTACCAAAAGAAATCAAGGCAACATGGCAGTATCTGGACCCAATTCCCCCACAACAGCAAGTCCTGGATACCCCAATACATCAGAAAAGCAAGATTTGGATTTAAAATCACAGCTCATGATGCTGATAGAGAACTCACTTAAAGAAATACAGGAGAACACAATTAATCAGGGAGAAGCCCCTAAAGAACTACAGAAAGCACAATAAAACAGGTGAAGGAATTGAACAAAACCACCCAGGATCTAAAAATGGAGGAAGAAACAATAACGAAATCACAAAGGGAAACAACTCTGGATATAGAAAACCTAGGAAAGTAGTCAGGAAACATGGATACAAGTATCAACAACAGAATAAAAGAGATAGAAGAGAGAATCTCAGAGACATAAGATAACAGAGAAAGCACTGAAACAACAAAGAAAATGAAAAATGCAAAAAGCACCTAACCCAGAATATCCATGAAATCCAGCACAAGATGACAAAACCAAACCTAAGGATTATAGGTATAGAATAGAGTCAAGATTTCCAATTTAAAGGGCCAGTAAGTGTCTTCAACAATTTTATAGAAGAAAACTTCCCTAACCAAAAGAAAGAGATGCCTATGAAGATACAAGAAGCCTACAGAATGCCAAATTGAACAAGAAGAGAAATTCCTCCCAACCACATAATAATTAAAACACTAAATGCACTAAACAAAGAAAGAATTTTAAAAGCAGTAATGGAAAATGGTCAAGTAACACATAAAGGAACACCTTTCAGAATTATACCAGATTTCTCACCAGAGTCTATGAAAGCTAGATGGTGATGAGCAGATGTGATCCAGACCCTATAGAAACACAAATGCCAACAGAGGCTACTATACCCAGCAAAACTCTCAATTACCATAGATGGAGAAACCAAGGTATTCCATGTCAAAAACAAATTTACACAGTATCTTTGCACAAATCCAGCCCTCCAAAGGATAATGAATGGAAAACTACAACTAAAGAAGGGAAACTACACACTAGAAAAAGCAAGAAATTGTCATTTAACAAAATGAAAAGGGTAGCCTGTCTGTGGTTTCGCATGTCTTTAATCCTAGCACTTGGGTGGCAGAGGCAGGTAGATATCTGAGTTCGAGGCCAACCTGGTCTACAGAATCAGTTCCAGGACAGCTGGGACAACACAGAGAAACCCCTTCTCAAGAAATAAATAAATAAATAAATAAATGACACACAAACATAACTCCACCTCTAATAACAAAAGTAACAGGAAGCGATAATCAGTTCTCCTTAATATCTCTTAATATCAGTGGACTCAATCTCCAATTAAAAGGCATAGTCTCATAGACTGGACACATAAGCAGGACCCAACATTTTGCTGCATACAGGAAACACACCTCAGGAAGAAAGACAGACACTACCTCAGAATAAAAGGCTGGAAAACAGTTTTACAAGTAAATGGTCCCAAGAAACAAGTTGGTGTAGTCATACTAATATCAAATGAAATTGACTTTCTCCCGAAAGGAATCAAAAAATGAGGAAGAACAGTTCTTACTCATCAAAGGAAAAAAATCTACCAAGATGAGCTCTCAATTCTGAATGTATATGCTCCAAATGCAAGGGCACCCACATTCATAAAAGAAACTTTAATAAAGCACAAAGCACACATGCACCCTGTAAAATAATAGTGAGAGACTTCAACACCCCACTTCCATCAACGAACAGATCAGGAAAACAAATACTAAACAGAGAAACAGTGAAAATAACAGAAGTTATGAAACAAATGGATTTGACAGATAGCTATAGAACATTTAATCCTAAAACAAAAGAATATACCTTCTTCTCAGTACCTCATGGTACCTTCTCCAAAATTGACCATATATTCCATCACAAAATAGACCTCAGAACATATAAGAAGATTGAAATAATCTCATGCACCACGGTCTAAGGCTGGTCTTTAATAACAACAAAAACAACAGAAAACCCACATACACATGCAAAATGAACAACATTCTACTCATGTTGCTCATCTACTTATGTTGTTTCATAACAGAAGTTATGAAACAAATGGATTTGACAGATAGCTATAGAACATTTAATCCTAAAACAAAAGAATATACCTTCTTCTCAGTACCTCATGGAACCTTCTCCAAAATTGACCGTATATTCCATCACAAAATAGACCTCAGCACATATAAGAAGATTGAAATAATCCCATGCACCACGGTCTAAGGCTGGTCTTCAATAAGAACAAAAACAACAGAAAACCCACATACACATGCAAAATGAACAACATTCTACTCAATGATAAATTCATCAAGGAAGTAATAAAGAAAGAAATTAAAGAGTTCTTAGAATTTAATGAAAATGAAGGCACAAAATACCCAAACTTATGACACACAATGAAAGCAGTACTAAGATGAAAACACATAGCTCTGAATGTCTCCAAAAACAAACTGGAAAGAGCATACACTAACAGCTTAACAGCACAGCTGAAGGCTCTAAAACAAAAAGAAGCAAACACACCCAAGAGGAGTAGATGTCAGGAAATAATCAAACTCAGGTCTGAAATCAACCAAGTAGAAACAAAAAGAACTATACAACAAATCAACAAAACCAGGATCTGGTTCTTTGAAAAAAACAACAAGATAGATAAACCCTTAGCCAAACGAACCAGAAGGTACAGAGACAGTACCCAAATCAGCAAACCCAGAAATGAAAGGGGCAGCATATAATCAGATAATGAGGAGATCTGAAAAATCATGAGATCCCACTACAAAAACCTATAGTCAACAAAAGTAGAAAATCTAGAGGAAATGGATAATTTTCTAGACAGATTCTAGGAACCACAATAAAATCAGGATTTGATAAATGGTCTAAACAATCAGATCACACAAAGCTCAAGATGAAGGAATACCAAAATGTGGATACTTTGATCCTTATTGGATATTAGCCTAGACTCTTGAGACACCAAAGACATAATCCACATATCAAATAATATCCAACAATAAGGAAGGTGTGGACACTGGTGCTGGAAAGGATCAAAACATCAGTGTAGAGGAATACCAGAACAGGGACGTGGGAAGGGGTGGATGGGGGAACAGGGGGAGGGAAAAGGGCATATGAGACCTTTGGGGGATGGGGAACCAGAAAAAGGTAAATGAAATGTAAATATAGAATATATCCAATAAATAAATAAATAAAAAAGTAAACAAAAAATGAGTGGATCAAAACACCCATGGCTCACAGCCAAACAATAGAATGAGAATAAGGTCCCCAATGGAACAGGTAGAGAGAGGAACTAACGAACTGAAGAGGTTTGGAGCTCCACAAGAGTAAGAATAATATGTACCAATCAAACCCCCAGAGCTCCAAGGGACTAGACCACCAGACAAAGAGTACTAATGGAGGGCCCCACGGCTCCAGCCACATACATAGCAGAAGATGATTATTTCACACATCAAACAGAGGAGATGCTTTTGATCTTGCACAGGCTCAAGTCACCAGAACAGGGGAATGCAAGTCAATAAATTGGGGTGGGGGGATTTAACAGGGGAAATAGGGATGGGATAGGGGGTTTCAGTGGGGTAACATGGAAGGGGGTTAACATTTGAAATGTAAATAAAGCAAATATCTAATTAAAAAAAGAGAAAAAGAATATATCTAATAAAAAAGGAAATAAGCATTATTGTGGCTTCATGGAATGAGTTGAGTAGGATTCCTTGACTTTCTATTTCGTGGAAAAGTTTGAAGAGTATTGGTATTAACTCTTCTTTGAAGATCTGATAGAATTCCCCACTAAACCTATCTGGTTGTGGGCTTTTTTTTAATGGGAGACTATTACTGACTGCTTCTATTTCCTCAGGACTTATGGGACTACTTACATGATTTATCTGATGCAGTTTTTTTAATTTTCTATATTCTTTGTTTACATAACAAAGGCTTCCCCTTTCCTAGTTTTCCCCTCACCATATGTCCCATAAGTCCTCTTCTACCCATTCCTCAATCACCTCCTCCCCCCCCCACCATTTCTCTGTCCTGGTACTCTCCTCCAAAACTGGATCCAGTCTTTTTAGGACCAGGGTCCTCTCCTTCCTTCTTCTTGGGAATCTTTTGATTTGCTAATTGTGCCTTGTGTATTCAGAGCTTCTGGGCTCATTAATATCCACTTATCAGTGATTGCATTTCATGTGTATTCTTTTGTGATTGGGTTAGCTCACTTAGGATGATATTTTCCAGATCCAATGGTTGGATCTGATACAGTTTTATCGTTGGCACCTGGTATGTATCTAGAAAGTTGTCCTTTTCAAACTCTGAAATGTAAAGAAAGATATATCTAATGAAAATATACATCTATAAATGTTAATGAGCCAGGTATTAAAGACCCCCTAAAAAAAGAAAAGAGAGAAAAAGAGTATTCCAAAAATTTTGACAGATGTTGAGAAAACACTTTTATATTTAATGTGTGGCTAATAACCCCACTACTGGATTTTTATCACACTATCATAGTTTACAAGAGAGTATTAGCACAATGTTACTATGTTCACTGGGTCATTTAGCATATTCTACTCCTAAATGGCATTCTTTGTTATATGATAACAATACGGTTTTACCCCCCATTAAATTATCATTTTCCAACCAAAAAACAAACAACAAACAAACAAACAAACAAAAAAAAACCAATGCTCTTTAACATACTCCTGATGTTCTAAGGCAATACGATGAGTCCAGAAACAATGATAACAACAACAACAAAATCAACAACAGAAACAACAGAAGCAACAACAAAGGAAAAGGCACTTGAAAAATGAAAGGACACCATCATTGCTCAGATGAACAGAAATACAAATGAAATCATTAAAACTCATGAACTACAGCAGGGATACATGATCTGTGATAACAGGACAAGTCAAGTACTTGCCTATATGCACATAAAGTAAAAAGATAAGAATTAAATCAAGAATGTAATCCTTGTAGACTAAATATTTGGGAGCAAGCTTAACAAAAAGAAATCATAAAATTTATTCAACAATAATTTTGAAATGAAACATTGTAATGAATAGAGGGACATCCCATTTTGTGGAGGATTGAGCACTTCTAGGATGCTGGTGCTCTTAAGAACCAATGAAAACCTGCAAAAAAGATCTTAAAAGAGAGTCCACAGACAAGACTCCACAGTTAACAGTTTTAGCCTCCAATGGGTCTGCACAGACTGTTTGTGACCCAGGAGACATTGTGCAGAAACAGGAAGTGAGAGCCTATCAGTGACCACAGGTTCCATTGCACTTCCCTAGTGGTTGCCTTCCACAAGAATACACTCTGGAGGCAGAGACTCTTTATTGGCCTCCCACCCCACCCCCCAAAAAACAAAAACAAAAACATGGGGGCTGAGGGAAATGCTGTGCTGAGGCCACAAGATGAGAGAGCAGCAGAGCAGAACTGAGCAGAGCTGAGCAGAGCAGAGCCCTGGTCACCACCATCTTTCCTGAAACATCCAAGATCAGGGTCCTTTGTTTCTTGTGCTTCCTCCCTAACTAGTTCTCTGAAATCTGTGACATGAGGCTGGTGACAAAGAAACAATCTCCTCACCAACTGCAGAATCGGTATCAGCAAAGCCAACTGCTCCTACTAAGTAGGAAAACTGGCATCAGGTTAGGGAGGGGGATAGGATACTAACACAGGAAGAGAGACACTGTCCTCAAAGAGATGCCTAGACTCCACACAGCTGAACAGCACCTTGGGCTATGACGGTGACTGCCAGTGTCCCAGCCACAGCTAGCAGGCACACACCCACACCAGTACATTATGTCCAGCCTGGGCTCACCTGGGCCTAAATCAGCTCTTGCCAAGCACCCCTGAGGTGGACTGAAATATGAGGCTCCTTACAACCCTGACTAGATGAATGGGTGCCTCCTTCTGCCAGGTTGTTTCCTCTAGGGCTCAGGGAGGTCCTTCACACTGGAATTCCAGTTCTCATCTGGAATCCTAGTTGGTGAAGGTGGCTGCATCAAGACCTGTCTCTGCTGGGCCCATGCAGGGGGACCTGTAGACTAGTGAAAGCTGTGCTGCATTCACCCCTCACCCCCTCATCACCTCACCCCTCAGAGCCTCAGCTGTGCAGACGGGAAAGCTTCATCACTGAGAAAACACACACACAAACTCTAGGTTCACTTGTTCTTAGTTGACTTGAAATTCGCTGATCAGGTATGGTGTGTGTGTGTGTGTGTGTGTGTGTGTGTGTGTGTGTGTGTGTGTGTGTGTGTGTCTGTGTACAAGCATGCCAGGTGTGAGTATGGAAGGATGGATGAGTCTATGTGTGATTGAGTGTGACTAAAACCAGGCACAGCTGCCCATCCCTACACAGGGAGAAGTGGATGGCTGATATGTATATCTCCCTGATTTGCCATCCTGGGTCCACAGTTGCAGGGGAACTCCAGCTGCTCTTCATTGATCTACATGATTGCCAAAGATACTACCAGGGCTTGATTAGCACAAGCAGTGACTCCAGACTCCATATGATCCAGGAACCTGACATCTAGCACCCTGCTTCAAATGGGGGGAAGATGATGAGACCACAGGCAGGATAGCTGTAGGGACTAACATTAGTCTTGGAGGCTCGAACCACAGCTCATCAGCCCTTAGAGAATCATCTTCAAGCCCTGATTCCTACTCTGAGTGGTGTTGAAAAGCCACGAGGTGACAACGGCATTTAGTCTTGTTTTTAGGGTATCAATAACTTACTGATAGTGACAAGACCAAAAGGGTTATTTTCCCACACAGCCAGGGCTGCTGACAGAGATGGGATCAAAAGAGGATACAAAATATTGATCTATGAGGCCCAAAATAATGATGTCATTGGAGAGATACAAACCTCAAGTGGGTGGAACTGAGGCCTGGATAGTAAACTCACAGCAGAAGGGAGTCCTTCAGGGTCCCAGAACAAAAATGGGGCTCCTATGATTTTCTCCTTTAAGGGCCCATATCAGGTGGCTACCACATTTTTTCTATCTCTGTGGCTTAACCTTGGTTGGTATAAACGTCCTACTTATTCTTGGTGCCAGATTTCTAGTGAGCATCGAAGCCAAGCCTCTGCCAGTTCCACATACAGTCCTAACCCCAGGTCCTACCTGACCCTGCTCTGAGCTTTCCCTCTATGAACCCACTTAAGGCAGAACTTGTAGTCTCAAGGTGTAGTCAGTAGCAGCTTGCTCTGTCCTTACTGGGGGTGTGGCTAGGCAGATGATTACTCTGGAGTTTTCAGTGGCATACACACAAATCCTTTTCATTACTTGGTTTGCTGTGCATCCCCCCTGCTGTGTATTCCTTCAGCAACATCTGATGTTTGCCCACCTCTTTGTGTCTCTGCCCATCTCTAAACAAGTGACCTTCAGTACAGACTTGTGTCAGGCATTCTAGTTTTTGAGTGTGTGGGTGCAGCAGGTGCTCAGAATATTGCATTAGTGGGATCATCTGCAGCAGGCACTGCCCACTCCCCTATGCACACGCCTCTCATTTGCCCCATGGCAATGGTGAGTGATGTTGACAGGGCTGTGTCCACAGTGGTTGATATGGCTCAGCCCTGTTGGCACAAGCACTTTGCCTAGTAGTTATGAATTTGAACTATGTTCTTTTTCTTTCTTTTCTTTTCTTTTTTTTTTTCGAGACAGGGTTTCTCGGTATAGCCCTGGCTGTCCTGGAACTTACTCTGTAGACCAGGCTGGCCTTGAACTCAGAAATCTGCCTGCCTCTGCCTCCCCAGTGCTGGGATTACAGGCGAGTTCAGGGTTGGCATGGTTGGGTAATGTCCCTGTGGCAGAGCACATCTGGTCTGTGTCAGTAGAGCTTGTCCTCTCACAGAGAACATCACTTCTTCTCTCTCCTAACACACATACTCCCTCTGACTCAGACTGACTCATTTCTCAAGGACACTTGCCTGTGATAGGACATAGGGGACTAACACTGCTCCATGGATCTAAAGAGGAAAAAGTCATGAAAGTGAGAGTGAACACCATGTATGACATAATTATTGTCCTGTGGGTCAGGCTGGAACTGTGGCTTCACACAACCTTGCACTACAGACCTTGCCACATCTGCAAGAATTTACAGGGTTAGAGTACTTGCCTCTGTGGAAGTGGATATCTTCACTTGCTTCCTTCCTCAAGGCCGGAATCAGGACTCTGAACAAAGCATGACTGACACAAAACATAATGGATTTCCACAAGGCTTCCTCCTGAGGTCCGGGTCTCCACTTGAGTCCCCTCCAACACTGTGACTGTAGAATGGTATCATCAGGGATCCTCTGGTGATCTTCTGAAATGCAACAACACACATGAGAGGGACTCTGAGAAGCTCAGCTGTACAGGGCATATCCCCAGCTGGTTTTACCCCTTTCTACACTGCACCACAAGCTGCCTCCTCCTCTATGAAGCTCTTGCCCCCATCTCCTATCTACCCTATAACACCCTTTCCTCCCTCAGCATCTACTCCTCTTCCTTCGCATACTTTCTTGTCCTAGCAGGGTCAGCACCCTCTGCTGTCTCCTAGTTCAACGTGCAAAGAATTCACATGTCTTCTGAGATGCTAGATCTAGACTAGCTTTTCCATGCATTGTACCATATATATAAACAGAAGTATAATCTGCCAGTTGACAAAGACATGAGAAAAATTGATAAATTCAAGTATAGAAATGTACCTGGACTATGCTGGATGCTTTTTCTCCAGATGCCCTCCCCAGGTTTCAGTTCTGAGGGGAGACTCTGTTCTGCCACAGGTGAGGTTTCTTTTGGGAGGGAATGCAGCAACACAGCTTCCTCAGGGCATTACTTCTCTTCCTGGTCCAACCCTTAGAGACTCTAGGCAGACGCCTGCCAGGGACAGATTGTCCTTTGCTGAGGCACTGGGCTTGTCTTCTGTACTCACATTGCTGCTGCTATTCATCCAGGGGACACTCCTAGAATGTCTGTGGCCTTGGCCCATTGTGGGTGTCATCTGCAGTGGTCTACACAGAGGAAGGCCAGGCCAACTGACTCTTCTCTCTCTTTTCTGAACACTGAACAGCCGTCTAGCCAGAGACAGACCCTTCACTCTTGGAGGAGGTCAAGAGTAATGTGGTTCGCCTTTTGTCCTCCTTAGTCCTACTTGGAAAGTAGCAGGATCATCAAGGGAAGGGAATGGCATCATCAATTGATTCATGGGTTGAGCCCGTGTTGTGCTGTCCTACTCCTGAGGAGCCTGCCTTTTCAGGAAGCAATAGGTTGCCATGGCTTGGTGGTACTTTTTCTGACATAAAGAATCTTTGATGTTTTGGGCTCTGAACCCAATGTGTACCATGGCTTTTATAATTGCTGGGTCTGGCCTGAGAGGGAACAGTTGATCACCTCCATTTGTTAAAAATGCTGTTTTTTTTCCACTGGATATTTTTAGTTCCTTTGTCAAATATCAAGTGACCATAGGTGTGTGGGTTCTTTTCTGGGTCTTCAATTCTATTCCACTGATCTTCCTGCCTGTCTCCATACCAATACCAAACAGTTTTTATGACTATTGCTCTGTGGTAGAGCTTGAAGTCAGGGAAGGTGATTCCCTCAGGAGATCTTTTATGGGCTTTCTATGTGGTTTTGCTTTTCTGAATATCTACTCTGGTTTTCATCTTTGTTTGGTTTTGGTTGTCTGTTATATTATTTTTCATAGTTTTAGTTTTAATCGTAGTTTTCTTTCTTTTCTTTTTTTCTTTCTCTTAAGTAGCATTTATACTTTGTTTCCCCAAAGAAGGTCTGGGAGTGGGAAGTCAGAAATGCTCAGATCCCAGTCAAACTTCTGTGACACAGAGAGTTTCCACTGTCAATTACTAGTTTGAAACACCATCGGTCATGGAGCTGTGCAACAGTGAAGCTGGCCAGCACCATCTCACAGGTATTCCCATGGCTGTCAAAATGGTTGACAAGAGAAAGCACTGGTGCTATCCTGTTACCTTGGAGGTAGACATAATGATGATGGTCAATCACCCCAACATCATCTCCCTTGAACAAGTCATTAAGACTGAGAAGTATATATACCTCATCATGGAGTTGGCCAAGGGAATGTTGCTTTACCAATACATACATCATGCTGGCCCCCTGCAGTAGGATAATGCAAGGGCTATATTCAAACAAATGCTAAGTGCCATGAGCTACTGCCTTGACCAGGGTATAGTTCATAGACGCCCGAAGCCAGGCAATACCATGATAGACAGGAATGGAACAATAAAAATCATCAACTTAGGGCTCAGCAACCGAGTGAACACAGGGCAAGAGCTTAACTATCACTATTGGACTTTTCCATATGCTATTCCTGAGATCCTCCTTGGCAGACTCTATGATGGTTCCAAGGATGATATATGGGTCCTGGGAATGGTGCTGTATTATATTATAGCTGGCAATGTCCCATTTTGATGCTGTGAAGGTCCCAGAGCTTCGGAGAAAGATTTTGTCAGGGAAGTATCCTGTCCTTTCTGGCATATCAATATAATTCGAAGGCCTGCTTAGTCTCTTAATGACAGACAACCTGAAACATAGGCTAACAGTCGCTGAAGTAATGCTGCATCCCTCCAGGTCATCTTGCAGAAAAATGCAAATCGACTCATTCTTCTCTCCTTGTACAAAGCTCAAGTCCATGTGGACCAATGACCTACAAAGAAAACCAGACACACTGAAGCTTATAGAGGAGAAAGTGGGGAAAGAATCTTGAACACAAGGGCCCAGGGGAAATCTTCCTGAAATGAACACCAATGGCTTATGCTCTAAGAACAATAATTGACAAATCGGGTCGCACAAAACTGAAAATCTTCTGCAAAGCAAAGGACACAGTCAGTAGGACAAAACTACAACCAACAAATTGGGAAAAGATCTTTACCAATCCTACATTCGATAGAGAGCTAATATCGAATGTATACAAAAAACTCAAGAAGTTAGACTCCAGAGAGTCAAATAAACCTATTTAAAAAACAGGGTTCAGAGCTAAACAGGGAATTCTCAACTGAGGATACGCCAATGGCTTTGAAGTACCTAAGAAAATTTTCAACATCCTTAGTTATTAAAGAAATGTGTATCAAAACAACACTGAGATTCCACCTCACGCCAGTCAGAATGGGTAAGATGAAAATCACAGGAGAGAGCAGATGCTGGAGAGGATGTGGGGAAAGAGGAACACTTCTCCATTGTTGGTGGGATTTCATGCTGGTAAAATTACTCTGGAAATCAGTTTGAAAATTAGACATAAAATTGCCTGAGGACCCAGCTATACCTCTCCTGGGCATATCACCAGAAGAAGCTCTAACATGCAATAAGGACACATGCACCATTATGTTCATAGCAGCCTTATGTATAATAGCCAGAAGCTGGAAAGAACCCAGATGTCCTTCAACACAGGAATGGATACAGAAATTGTTGTAAATATACACGATGGATTACTATTCAGCTATTAAAAATAATGAATTTATGAACTTTTTAGGCAAATGGAAGAAATAGAAAGTATCATCCTGATAGAGGTAACCCAATCAAAAAAGAACACTTATGGTATGCACTCACTGATAATTGGTTGCTAGCCCAAAACCTCAAAATACCCAAGTGAAAATTCATAGACCACATGAACTTCAAGAAGTAAGAGGACTGAAGTGGGGGGTGCTTTGTGGTTGGGGGTTTTCAGGGAAGGGGGGAAACCAGGAAAGGTTTGAGCATTTGAAATGTTAATGAAGATTATATTCAATAAAAAAGACATGAATTTGGGGGTTATGGGAGTGGTGGTGAGAATGGATCTGGGAGGAGTTGTGGAAGGGCAGGGGGTGAATAAGATCCAAATGCATTATGTGAATGTCCACAATTCTCAAAAGATATTAACTTTTAAAAGTGACAAAAAAATCATAAACTTAAACCCCAAAGAAAGACAAAAAACAGAAACAACAAATCTATGATGAATAAGAAAACCTAGAAAAAAATCAGAAAGTCAAAAATGGCACAAAATTCCCCAAAATGTAACCATGATAAAAACAAAAGAGGCTTTCAAACAAAAATCTCATCATACACTGAAAGCCAAAACCAGGCAAGCAAAGACAGCAGAAAATAAAATGCAAAGCAAAAAAGGTTAAAGATCAAATAATCCCCAGGTTGTGGTTGACCATACCTTTAGACCCAGCCTTCAGGAGCCAGAGGCAGGTGGATCTCTGAGTTTGAAGCCAGCCTAATCAAGCGAGCAAGTTCCAGAATAGCCAGGCTACACAGAAAAAAAATACTTGTCTAAGGAAAAAATTAACAAAAACCAAAACAAAACTGGATCCAGTTTTGTAGGCGAGTACCAGAACAGAGAAATGGTGGGGTGTAATTTGGGAATGGGGGGGAGGACTTATGGGACATATGGGGAGGGGGGAACTGGGAAAGGGGAAAGTCTTTGGAATGTAAACAAAGAATATAGAAAATAAAAAATAAATAAATGCATACACACTACAAGAGAATAAAAGAGAGAGAGATCTCATCTTCACATGACCAATCTGGCTCTGGACCTCTTGCTCCTCCTCCTGGATCCTCTAAGCTACTGAACAAACTGGGACTAGTGTAGCTCCTGGGTCTTTCTAGAGGAGACCTAAACAATTCCATCTCAAAGTCACTTGTAGAAGACATGTCTATGATCTTTTTATGGTGACACAAGTGATCCCCTACCTCTACTTTACCCTGCGTAGGCCATCTCTACAGCTAGATGTCCAGATTCAGCCAAAAGTCTAAAAAGGGTCTGGGGAAAGGCAGGGAGCAGCTTTTTCATATTATACACACGGGCCTTCTGGGGCAGCAGGTTAAGTGTTCGCCAGCATTTCCGAATGGCTGCACACGGTTGTCTCTTCTCGGCTTCTCTTGGGTGGAAGGAAGACCCACAACCCAGCAATCGATCATTCTCTCCTTGGGGCCCCGCTCACCTTCATCCAGGCCCACTGAGTCCTCTGTTCATCCAGGCCTGAGCGCTCGTCCATGGACTGTCCCCTCCTGGCGATGGCAGGGTGTTATTGCACAGACCTGCCTCCTCAGGACTCAGAAGACCCGAAGACCCAGCCTTGGCCTTCAGTGGCCGCCATTCTTGCCGCCATGACAAGCTAACGGCCACCCGGAGATGTCCTCGAAGGTCTAGCTCAGGCTTCTCAGTGGGCCGAACCCTGGAGAGCAGGGGGCCGGTGGAGACGAGGAGGCGATACACAGAGGCCGCTGCCATCCAGGCCCATCTTTGGCACAGAAACAGTTGCTGTGGAATCTCCACGAGACCCGGTTGGTGGCTGCCTCGAGGACGAGGGTCCCTAACGTCTCCAGGATCCAGACCGAGGCTGCCCCCGGGCCCCACCCCCAGTTCACCCAGCACAGGCCGAGGCTGTGGGGGGCTGGGTTGAGAGAAGGCCCCACTATCTAGTTAACTGCACTCTCAGCCAGAAATCCTAAAAAATGTTCTTATTTTGGGTTTCTGCCACAGTAAGAGCTAATTTTTTTTTTTTTTTTTTTTTTACTTTTTACTTCATTTATTTTTTGGTATTATAACATAATTACATCATTTGCCTGCTTTCATTTCCTCCCACCAAATCATCCCATTAATTGTTGTTACATACATAAAAATGTACATACACACACACACACACACACACACACACATATATATGTGTGTATATATATATATATATATATATACTCTTTTTTTTGATTTTTTTTATTGTATATATTCTATATTTACAATTCATTTCCCTTTTTCTGGTTCCCCACCCCCAAAGGTCCCACATGTCCTTTTCCCTCCCCCTGCTCCCGCATCCACCCCCTCCCAAGGAGCTAATATTTTAAGCTCTACTAAAAACACAATGAACAAACAAATAAAAAGACTTTATCTTTTTTCTTCATTTAAAGAAATACCCATCATTTTTATAAGTGGTGTATATATATATATATATATATATATATATATATATATATGAATATAATAAAAACTAAAGTTAAAATTAAAAAAATGAATAAGGAATAGTCAAGCTGACTGATGGTCTGAAAACTTTCCATACACAGGAATTCTCACTTCTGACACTCATGCACCTACACCTACACTCACACACTCACTCTCCCACACACTCACACAAACACACAGGTACACTCACAATCACACACAGGTATGCCTACACACAGACACACAGGCTGAAATACAGAGGCTGAGAAAGGGCTCTTGCCATTCGCCCAGCAGCTTCTCTTCAGTCCTTGCTGCCTGGCTCCCTGCAGCCTCCCACTGTTCCCACCCCTATTACTACTGCCTTCCTGCTTCCCATCCTGGCCATCAGGGAAGGGCAGCACAGGGGCCCAGTGAGGTGCTAGTGGGATCATTTCACTTTATATTTTCATGGATTTCTTGAAGTCACTGTTACTGGAGATGGTAGGGAAAGTCCATACTATAGACTTTATACCCTGCTCCATTGGGAACCCAGTATTTCCAATCCCTTTCCCAAGAGAATTAAAGGGCATGGATTGGGCTCAGCTCCAATGGGGCATGTTGTGCAAATTTGGTCATCCCTCATCTACCTTCAGAGTGGTCAGGAGGCTAGCAAGAAATGCTTTGAACTCTCTAGGACCAAGTGCATGTTTGTTTACAGGCAATTGCAGCCTAAAGAAGTTGTCTACCTCCCTCGTGAATGAGGAGCCCAGGCTGCCATGGCTTCACCCTGTCAGCCACACTCGATGCACACAAAGTCTCAGCCTTATCCAGAAGCACAGGGCCAGGATTGAGTCCTGAGGCTCTAAGGGGATTGCAACTCACAGGAGAGAAGACCTGAGCCAGAATCAGGGTTATGGAGACTCTCCTGTGTGGTGATATCTGTTTCAGATCTTGGCCAAAGAGTGTTCACATTCTTCGAAAGTCTGTTTCTTTAAATCAGGAATTCCCAACAATAGAGGTTCAAATTTGGATATGGAAGAGGCTCATCCTGTAGGCACATGTTTGCACAGCACCCACCAGGATTGGCCTATTGGAGAGGCTGGCTGGAGAGCTGGAGACAGTCATTTAAATAGATTGCACTCTGCTGCTTCTGCCTTCACCTGTGGACACATGTGCAGTTGAGGAAAAGGGAGTCTGGATTCTGTTCTGTTGCATCCTGAGAGTCTGGTAGACTATAGAGGTAGAAATGGACATATTTAGTCAATGTCACTACTCATAACCCTAATGATTACCAGAGACTGTAGAGGTGGAAAGGCCATACTGAGTCATTGTTACTTCTCCCATATTGAGGCATTGTAACTTCTCCTAATCACAAGGCTATGGGTTTCTTCACACATAAGTGCTTCACCTTCACAATGTTTTGCGTATTTCAGGAGTCACTACCATACCTGGGGACCCTATGGGTTAATCTTCTGATCGTGCTCTTCTTGCAGCTACACCCTGGGGGAGGAAGCCATCACAGGGCTTGAGGTTGCTGCTTCATGGGCACCTCCTCAGATACAGACGGCATCAGACAGGATAGGGAGCCCAGAGAGAAGCTGAGCAGATCCCTCTGTAGAGGAAGAGGCAACTGTATGTACCTCACAATAGAGCTGAGATAGGAGGGAGCCCAACAGGTCCAGCCAGGGCTGTGGTGTCACTAGATATGGACATTCTAAGTATCCAGATACAGAGGGTAGGCTTGCAAATGAACATGTTCTGGCTAGAAACAACTTCAAGCCCTTGATGAAGAACATTCCAATTCCAGAGGAAGCAAGACATTAGCAAAAGAAAACCAGAAAACACACTGACCTTTCATCACATGGAAATACGTATATGTAAAAGCAATGAAGTTCCTGGAAATCAGATTCTTAAGTGCCCCCAAGCCTACTCTGGACCCAAATTCACTAATCCCTACTGAAAGCATGTGGTTTTCCATATCTCTGACTACCCGTAATCAGCTCATCCTCTGCCAGAACTTGCCAGGAGCCATTCTCACCTAAGATCTCTATGCCAAGACATTTTGATACCAGGAGCCATGTCCACCTAGATTCCAATACCAGGAGACCTTGATACCAGGAGTTATTCTTACCTTAATCTCATGCCAGGAACCATAGATCTCAAGACCCCTCCCTTTGAAGCTCATCTGTGGACAGGTTACTATAGCAACTCCTCTCCACTTCACCTTCTCATGACACCCTTTATCATACCTAAATTCCTAACAGCAATAGTTAGTGTTTCCCAGAAATTATGACAAACTGTTTCTTAGAAGTGATGCCAGCCCCCTGTGATTGTTCCCCCTTTGCCCCTCCTTACACCTGCTGCTTGCCTTTAAATTGCCTTGTGTAAAAAATAAAGTTTGACAGCTTGATCAGAATACTGTTGTGCTGTCCGTCTCTCATGTCTCTTGTCTCTCGCTTCCTTCTAGGTGGTTCTGGGATGCTGTTGACTGTCCTGTGGGTCAGAACACTCTGGCGCCCAATGTAGGGACCCCTTGAAGCCATCTATGGGAAAGAGGTCGTGGAACAAAGAAGAAGGGCCCTTTTTGTGCAGCTCTAGGAGTGGATTAGGTGGAGGCATGCTTGACCCACTAGCGCTCAGCCAGGGAAAAATCTCCACGATGATGTCTCGTTAGGTGAGACTATGGGACAAGCATTTATTCAGTCTGTTTTAAGACTCAAGGAATTTCTCAAGACATGAGGGGCTGGGTTAATAAAAAGAGATCTTGGGTACTTCTTTGAGAAAGTGCTTAGGGTCTTAAGTATTTTGTCGGACTAATTTGTCCCGGGTTCCCAGAGGAAGGAACTATAGATAAGAAAACATGGGCTAGAGTAGGAAATTGTTTTAGAGATTACTATGCAACTTTTGGTCTGGAAAACAAAAGTTCCGGTTACTGTCTTTGACTATTGGTCTCTGATTAATGACATTATTTAGAATTCCTCCTGCTTCCAGGATCTAGTAGTCTGAAAAAGTGCTCGTCTGGACACTGTCTCTGTGCTCTCTTATTCCTCCCACCTCTGATATGGTAAATATAGAGGAGGGACATTTAAAACGGTCTCTGTCTATGTCTGCTCTTTCCCCGATTTCTCAAAAAGACCAAAGTCTATCCTTCTCTACAAACTCTGAAATCTAGTCATAATTCAGGTGCTTACCCTCTATCACCTGGGGAGGAAGCCAACTTGGAGGAGAAAGCTGCCAGTGGGAGAACCACTAAAGAAATTTCTTCTCTCCACCAAATGATAGCTGCAAAGAACAAGTAGCCCTCTTAAAGGTACTACGAAGCTTAGAGGGACAAATGGTCACTCTAACTTCAGGATTTATTTCAAAGACAAATACCCAGAAAAAGCCAGAGCCAAAACAAGCCCCTTGACTTTAAAATTTTAGAAAAATTAAAGTCCGCAATCACGGCCTATGGGCGGACTGCTCCTGTCACTTTGGCACTTAGAGTCTTCCACCAAGGGCTGGCTCACACCTGAGGAATTTATCCAGCTTGCCCAAGCCGAAATTTCTGGGAAAGAATTTGTTCTTTAGAAGTCAGAGACAGCTGAATCTGCCGGTAAAATTGAAAGTAAAAAACTCCACTCATGGGCAGAGTGTAAGTCCTGGACTGCAAAAAAATTCTTGGGCTCTCCTCCCCCTCACTGCTCTCTCCACATGGTCATGGCCAGTCTCTTCTCTACTCTCTCTCTCTCTCTCTCTGCCTTTCTCTGCATCCACTACCCCTTTAACTCTCATCCTCCATCCTGAATAAACTCTGTTCTATACCATATCTGTCTGTGTCTGCCTAGGCACCCCCTTCCCTACACCCCCATATATCATCTTCTCTAAACCTCCTTCTCTTTTTATGAACCCAACAGAGATTACAAAAGCAGGGTGTTGGGGAGTAACTATCAGTGGCTGCCACTGTGCCTCTCCTCCCTTCTCTGGCAGAATTGCACCCCACTCAGAAAAAAGACAAGGAGTTAAATCTTGAACAAGAGAGAGAAAAAGCAGGTTTCTAAAAAGCAGTTTTTCCACATGCAGGACGTTGTATCAAAAGAAAAAAATGGTTAAAAGCTATTTCAAAACTCTCCTGGGGAGGAGAGGAAAGTGGGAGACATCCTGCTTCTTCCCTGGACCCTACTGGAGACATCCTTAGTTCTGGTTAGGATATTTGGATTTCTTTGAGACATCAAGTTCTCTGTCTATTGTTTGTCTTTGGTGTACCAAAACCTGTCCATATGTGTGTCAATTAATGTTTGTCTCTTATGCTTAATTTATGTTTGTCTTGGAATGTTAGTTGTTTAATGTTTGACGTTTTATGTTAAAAAGAAAAAATGGTAAAAAAAAAATCTGTTATGTGCTGGTAGTCCTGCCAGTCGCAGTTCACACAGTGGAAGATGATTTAAGGTGCCTTGCATTCTTAACTAAGAGTCAACCACAGCTGGAGAAAAAGCTGCTTCCTAAAAGGCCAGCAGTTCTGGGACAAATGGACTAATGGATATTTCTTCTATAAAATTTCTACCATGGTGATGATTGGGTTCAAAGTGCTTTATTCCCTTAAAATGACACCTGATCAAAAAATTTGTTTTAAATTTATAAGATTTATGTAATTGCTTCATCTTTATTTCTAATTGGTCTTAAAGGTATAAATGTTTTACATGTCTTGACTATAGAATATTGGTTCATAAGTTATTGGACATGATTTAAAAGGTATATTGATGGTAACCAAAGATAAGTTTAAAACTGATAATTCAGGGTTAGAGCTATCTCAAGCAACACTTGGCATGACACAACCCAAGAAAAACAGACCTCTAAGATATTTCTAAATTGACATAATGTTTTATGTGGCTCTTATCCTAGAAACTAGACTTATAAGAAATAAGATTTAAAATAATGTCTCTTCAATAAGTTACACTGTCATACATTCAAACATAAGAACTGATAGACAAACTTAGCAATATGAAAGTAATGTGTTTGCCATTAATTTTAAGGAGAAAAGAATGTTTAAAACTGGGTTTTGCTTTCAAAAAATTGTAGTTATGCTTTAATATTACAGGTTCCTTTTGTTATTTAACCTTCATACAGTGGGGTCTGGTTACAGGCTACTCCTTGCTGGACCAGTGGGTGTAGGTCTGGCCTTAGAGATAATAGACTCAGACCAGTAGATTTACATTTGAGTTAATACAAGCTCAGATCTGCCTCAGCAGAGGAATAAGAGATGCTGCTTTTGTCTTGCAGGCCTCACCTAGAGAGTTTCTGGCCCAAAAAAATATTTTTAACAGATTCATACAGATGTGGTTCAAAATACAGTTCAAACTTAGATCTGTAAAAGAATAATAAGGCTATATAGAAATTGTGAAGGCATTAAAATTTGGCCTACAAAATTATTATAGATTTAAAAGGTTGTTTTTTGCTTTGTGGATCTTGATAATTATGAAAGCATTTGCTTCTAACTTTATTTATTTATTTATTTATTTATTTATTTATTTATTTATTTATTTAGGTTTTTCGAGACAGCGTTTCTCTGTGTAGCCTTGGCTGTCCTGGAACTCACTCTGTAGACCAGGCTGGCCTCGAACTCAGAAATCCACCTGCCTCTGCCTCCCAAGTGTTGGGATTATAGGCGTATGCCACCACGCCCGGCTGCTTCTAACTTTAAAAGAGCATAAGCTAACTTTAAAAAACCAATAAAACAATTTCATTAGAAAGTTTTTCCTCAAAAAATGGCTAATAACCTTACCTTATATGGAAAAAATGTTTTGTCTCTGCTTCAATATAAGAAGCTAAGATCTTAACTTTTTCAATATACATTGTTTATAGAATTTTATTACAGGCCTTTGCTCTCAATAATAGACTTTTAAATTTTTTAAGTAAATGATTTTCAAAAGGTGTTAAGATAGATTTTTTGCTAAGACACTGCTTTAAGCTTGCCACAAGATTTAAGTCTCTAATGTTCTCAAGGTAAATACAAAATAAATATTAAGAGACATAACTTGGAGAAAGCTACCATAAGTATTTGTCAACAGTTTAAAATGCATCTATTGTAGAAGTAAAGCTCATATAATTAGATCACATGTTTATTTTTTTGAGTTTCCCCTTACTTCAGCACAGATAATTAAAATGGGTGCTGTAGCTGCTATTGTTACAATGTTAAAATTCAAACTTTTAATTTATATATATATATATATATATATATATATATATATATATCATGGCTTACAATTGCTCGAAATTGTTTCCTTTTTAAAAATTCTGCTAATTCTTAAATTTTAACAATTTAATATTAGTCATATTACTGAGATTCTTTATAATCCTCAAGGACAAGATAATGTGGAACAGGCCCATAAAACTTTAAAACAATATTTTTATTAATAAAAGAGGGGAGAATCATATCTCTATATACCACAAGAAATTTTAATGCCAGGGAACTCTCTGAGTGTGGAGAAGAGGGCATGTTTGTGTTTTTTCTACAGGATGTCAAATGTCCATGCTAGCTGCCAGAGTATGCTAATGCTGAGACAAAAAAATTATGCTGATTATAATCATTGAAAATGGCCACAGTCCTCAACACCTTTGGATGCCTCCTACTAATGCTGACCTCACAGACATCTACAGACTCAACATCCCTCTTTGTATGGTGATTTTACTTAGCTAAAAATTGACAAATTATAAACAGATCAAAGGGGAGGGATTGGCTACTGCTGCTTGCCCCCTTCAGGGTGTCAAAAGGTCATATATTTAAACTTTACAGATCTCAAATGTAGACCAATTAGAACGGGGCCTGTCATTTGTTTTCTTTCAGACATCCACAGGATTTACTTTGGTTGTTTGGGACCCTTGGGAAGGCCTCTAGACTTCTCCTTGTGGGATTTCATCCAAGTAAAGCACAACTTTATACCCCCAGCTAGTTTTCAAACAAGTGACAAGCCCTGCAAGGCCTCCAGTCCCTCCACAAAGGGATGGTGCACACCTTTACAAATTCAGTTTATCACCTATGCAAAATCTCCCAATCTATATTGGCAAATAGGTTATGAATGGGGTCTTCACCTCTATGGAATTGGCTTTGATGCAGGTGTTATTTTCTCTATTAAGCTCCTTAAAGAGCCTTTATATCATGCCCAGCCAGTCCCAATGGGACCTAATCCTGTATTCGTACCTCGTCCTGTTCCTCCTAAAGGAATTGACCAGGACACCACCCATGCTCCTTCTCTTAAAGGTACTTCCCTACCTTCTGTATTTGCCCTCCAACCACCAGCCACTATTCTGCCTGTACAGCCAGCTCCCACAAAAAAACTTGTACTTTCTTTAGTTAATCAGACTTTTCTTACTTTAAATGAAACTTCCCCTGAACTCGTTGAAGATTGCTGGTTGTGCTACCATTCTCAACCACCCTTTTATGAAGGAATTGCTGTTCTCGGTGATCCCCTCCATGCTGATGATCCATGGCACTGCCGTTGGCAAACGGGGGCTTGGCCAGTTCTTTCATTAACCCAAATATCTGGCCTGGGACTTTGAGTGGTCTCTAGTGGAACAAATGTCCCCTCACTTTATGCTCACTTATGTAATGAAACCTATCTTCCCCCTCCTGGCAATTATTTTATTCTCCCCCCAGATGGAACCTGGTGGATATGCCTTGATGGCTTTACACCTCGCCTCTCCGCCTTGGTTTTTCAAAATCAAAAGAATGGATAGAGCCCTGAGTTTTGCATCCTTATTAAGATGGTTCCTCATTTAGTTTATTATCTCTCTAAAGAATTTTTTCACCTGTGAGATCAATCCACATCCCCTGGAGACTCCACCCACGTCTCTGAGCCACTCCTGTAGAGAGCCTATCTCTGCTGTCACTATCTTTGTACTACTTGGCCTTGGAGTTGTGGGAGCGGGGACAGGTACTTCTTCCCTTGTTCTTTCTAACTCTAGGTACACAGAGCTGAGTGCCACCATCTATCAAGATGTCCAATGCCTTCAGCAGGGGATAGTTGATTTTTCAGACTCCATTGACTCCCTAGCTGAAGTTGTCCTCCAGAATAGGCAAGGACTTGATCTCCTGTTACTACAACAGGGTGAACTTTGTATAGCTTTAATAGAAGAATGAGCCGGGTGTGGTGGCACACGCCTGTAATCCCAGCACTTGGGAGGCAGAGGCAGGTGGATTTCTGAGTTCAAGGCCAGCCTGATCTACAAAGTGAGTTCCAGGACAGTCAGGGCTACACAGAGAAACCCTGTATTGAAAAACAAAAACAAAAACAAAACAAAAAACAAAAAAAAAAAGAAGAATGATGTTTCTATGCTAGTAAAACAGGAGTTGTAAAAGATAGCATGAAAATAGTCAGAGAAGGATTAGAAAAATGTAAGAAAGAAAGAGAACAGAAAGTTGGTGTGAAAATTGGTTTTCCACCTGTCCATGGCTCACTACCCTTTTACCCAGTATCCTAGGACCCTTTGTAGGTCTATTACTGTTATGTTCTTTTGGACCATGGGCTTTTAAGCGACTCACTACCCTAATTAAGAAATAGGTGGATGACTTAGCAGCCAAGCCCATTCAGATACATTACCATCACTTGGCTACGGAGGATTGAGAGATGGCTACCCAAACCCCCCAGGGCAGTCACAGAACAGCCCAATTGGCATGATCAAGTGCCCTGGTAGAGAGAGCATTCTTGTCATAGCCATTCCAGCCAGGACTCCAGAATGGGCCCACATGCACAAGGCACCAATAAATAATAACATTGTTGGGCAATTAGCCAATGATGGGCAACTTCCCAGGACCAATCCCACCTAAGACAGGGGTCTCTAGAGGCTGGTGGAGACACCCAGGGATGGGAAAGGGACGTTTGGACCACTGGGTCAATTCCTAAGACAGGCCACTGCCCCATTATATTGGTGCCTCATCTGCTTTCCATCGATGGCTGTCTGACCTCTGCTCTATATTGTATAGAGAAGGGGGAGATGCCAGGAGCCATTCTCACCTAAGATCCCTATGCCGAGGCATTTCGATACCAGGAGCCATCTCCACCTAGATTCCAATACCAGGAGACCTTGATACCAGGAGTTATTCTTACCTTAATCTCATGCCAGGAACCATAGATCTCAAGACCCCTCCCTTTGAAGCTCATCTGTGGACAGGTTACTATAGCAACTCCTCTCCACTTCACCTCCTCATGACCCCCTTTATCATACCTAAATTCCTAACAGCAATAGTTAGCGTTTCCCAGAAATTATGACAAACTGTTTCTTAGAAGTGATGCCAGCCCCCTGTGATTGTTCCCCTTTGCCCCTCCTTACACCTGCTGCTTGCCTTTAAATTGCCTTGTGTAAAAAATAAAGTTTGACAGCTTGATCAGAATACTGTCGTGCTGTCTGTCTCTCTTGTCTCTTGTCTCTCGCCTCCTCCTAGGTGGTTCAGGGACGCTGTTGACTGTCCTGCGGGTCAGGACAAGAACTGCCAATGACTGCATCTCAAATTGCACAAATTAGCCAAACATGGGGACTACCCCACAGAACCCAAGGTAAAATGAACTTTCCTCCCTTGACTTGAACCAGCTGTTATCTTAGCCTTATTCTCCTTGCATGAGAATAAAACTGGAGAGGCAGCCTGGTGGAGAGGCTCCTGCCAGAAAGGACAGGAGGAAGACACAGGCAAACTGCTCTGTGAGTGTGTCTGGGGACTGATCTCCTGATGCCTGTCAGGAATGCTCAGGAATGGGCTCTGCAGCTGTGGGGAAGTTTAAGCATCTTGGGATGACAGACTGTCTTGTGGTGGGTGGGTGAGTGGGTGAGACCAAAGGGATCATGAGCATACTCATAACAGGATCAAGAATGATCAGATAAAGGTGAATAATGTGGACTGGGGTGTGGCTGAATGGTACATCAATGTTTAGCATATAGTTATTTTCTCACTTCCATGACAAATTATGGTACAAAGTAGCTGGGGGGAGAGAAGAAGGTTTTACCAACAGATTGAGCCCATCAAAAGAGAAGGCTCTGTGGAAGTGGATCATAAAGTGGGTGGGCTGACTGTAACTAGTCACAAAGCAGTGGGTGTAGAAAACTGGTGCTCTTCTCTTCTCCTCCCCTTTCCTCTTCAATGTGGGACCATGAGCCATAGAATGCAATTGTCTAACTGCCCGCAGCTACTGCAAACTGGGTCCCTGGTAGAGAAGCTGGGGATAGATCTGGAGATGCCAAAAAAGAACTAAGGCCAAGACAACACAATTGCTGCTCGAGGCCCCACTTTATTTGTAGTTCTGATAATATAAGGGTTCTCAGGGTGAATCTCTTAAGACTCGGCTCAGCATGTGATACCTCCATGGATCCACACGGCTCAGAGGGTAGCCTGCTTGATTCAGGAAACTGTAGGGCTGACAGATCAAGACTTCACCTTGATCCCAGTGCTCTGCCCCAGGCTAGCACCAGGTGTTGGCTAGTAGCAGCTCCCAGGTAAAGCAGTGTCTTAGCCAATTAATTTATCTTATCAACTTTAGAAAATCCTTTACTTAAACACTATCATAATATTTTTTCATCAAAAAGTATGAAATGAAAGATTGTAAAGAATAGAGAGACATCCCATTTTGTGGAGGGCAGAGCACTTTTGATTGGTGCTCTTAAGAACCAATCATAACCTGCACAAAAGATCTTAATAGAGAGGCCAGAGACAGGACTCCACAGCTAACAGTGTTTTCATCCAATGGGTCTGCACAGACTGTTGGTGACCCAGGAGACAAGGAGCAGAAACAGGAAGTGAGAGACTATCAGTGACCACAGGTTCCATCCACTTCTCGAGTGGTTGCCTTCCACAGGAATACACTCCAGAGGCAGAGACTCTTAATTTGCCTCCCACCCACATCAAACCATGGGGTGAACAAATTGCTGTGCTAAGGCCACAAGATGTGATATGAGCAGAGCAGAACACAGCACAGCCCTGGTCACCACCATCTTTGCTAACACATCCAAGATCAGGGTCCTCTGTTTCTTGTGCCTCCTCCCTAAATGGTTCTCTGAAATCTGTGACATGAGGCTGGTGACAAGAAGACACTCTCATCTCCCACTGTAGATTCTGTATCATCAAAGCCAACTGCTAGTAGGAAAAGTGGCATCTGGTGGTGTCAGGGAGGCAGATAGCATACTAACACAGGAAGAGACACACTGTCCTCAAAGAGGTGCATGGACTTCACACAGCAGGACAGCACCATGGGCTATGCTGCTGATTGCCAGTGTCCCATCCCCAGCCACAGGCAGAAGGCACACACCCACACCCATTCACTATGTCCAGACTGGGCTCACCTGGGTCTGGATCAGCCTATGCCCGGCACCCCTGAGGTGGACTGAAATGTGAGGCTCCATCCAACCCTGTGTCACTGAAGGAGTGCCTCCCTCTGCCAGGTTGTTCCCTCTTGGGCTCTAGGATGTCCTTCACACAACTCCAGGTGTCATCTTGCTTCCTGCTTCATGGAGTCTGCTGCATCAAGCCTTGCCTCTGCTGGGCCCATGGAGGGGGACCAGTAGATTACTGAAGGCTGTTCTGCCCTCACCCTTACCCCCTCATCCCCTCACCCCACAGAGCCTCAGCTGTGCAGACAGGAAAGCTTCATCACTGAGAAAACTCACACACACACTCTAGGTTCACTTGTTGTTAGCTGACTTGAAAATTGCTGATCAGTTATGCGGTGTGTGTGTGTGTGTGTGTGTGTGTGTGTGTGTGTGTGTGTATGCCAGGTTTGAGTATGGAAGGATGCTTGAACCTACACCAGGAGAATTGGGTGGCTGATATGTACATCTTGCTGACTTCACTGTCTGGGTCCACACTTGCAGGGGGACTTCAGCTCCTCTTCATTGAGCTACATGATTACCGAGGACAGTGCCAGGATTTGAATACCCCAATCAGTGCCTGCAGACACCATATGATCCAGGAATGGGACATCTAGCACCATGTTTGTTCTGGGGGAAGATGGTGAGACCTACAGGCAGGACATCTATAGGGACTAGCATTAGTCTTAGAGGCTTCACCAACAGTTCATCAGTCCTCAGAGAATCACCTTCAAGCCCTCATTCCTATGCTGAGTGGTGGTGAAAAGCCAGGAGGTGACAGGGGCATTTAGACTTGCCTTTAAGGGTCTCAAGACCTGGCTGAAGAATGGACACAGCACCTTGACCAGATAGTGACAAGACCAAAAGGGCTCTTCTCCCACACAGCCAGGGCCACTGACAGGGATGGGAGGTTAAGAGGATACAAAATAATGAGGGATGATTTCCAAAATAATGATGTCATTTGAGAGATACAAACCTCAGCTGGATGGCACTGGTACCTGGATCGTAAATTTACAGCAAAAGGGAGCCCTTCAGTCCTAACCCCAGATCCTACCTGATCCTGCTCTGAGCTTCCCCTCTATGAATCCACTTAAGGCAGAAATTGTAGTTGCAATGTGCAGTCAGTTGAAGCTTGATCTGTGCTTCCTAGGGGTGTGGGTAGGTAGATTACTCTGGTGTTTTTGGTGGGATCCATAGAAATCTTTTTCATTGCCTGGTTTTCTGTGCATCCCCCCTGCTGTGTAGAATGCAGAAACATCTGCTGTTTGCCCAATACTTTGTGTCTCTGTCCATGTTTGAACAGGTGTCCTTAAGTACAGACTTGTGTCAGGCATTCTAGTTTTTGAGTGTTTAGGGTGCAGCAGGTGCTCAGAATATTGCATTAGTGGGATATCTGCAGCAGGCACTGCCCACTCTCCTATGCACATGCCTCTCATTTTCCCTGTGGGCAATGGTGAGTGATGTTGACAGGACTGTATCCATGGTGGCTGATGTGGGTCAGCCGTGCTGGCACAAGCACTTTGTATGCCAGTTATGAATTTGAACTCTGTTCCCTTCTTGCTGACTTGGGATTACACTGTGCAGCCCATATTGGTCTCAAAGCCATGACCTTCATACCACAACCCTAGAAGTTTGAAAGAGTCTTATCAGTTCAGATGAGGGGTCTTAAAAATCCTGCCACCGTTCCTGTATTGAGAACTTCCCATCCTCTACACAGCACTTAGCACAGGGTTCCTTTGGAAAGGGATTGGAGGCTGAGACCCCTCACTTTAGAAGTCGCTTGGCTCATTTATGAATACAGGTCTTAATGGCAAGAGGGGACACATTTAAAAAACAATTCTTTCTTTTCCTGGCCTGGATACTGTGAAGAAACAGGGTTTTTTTGTTTGTTTGTTTGTTTTGGTTTTGGTTTTATTTTGGTTTGGTTTAGGTTTTTTCGAGACACGGTTTCTCTGTATAGCCCTGGCTGTCCTGGAACTCACTCTGTAGACCAGGCTGGCCTCGAACTCAGAAATCCACCTGCCTCTGCCTCACAAATGCTGGGATTACAGGCGTGCGCCGCGGCCACCACCACCACCCAGCTGAAGAAACAGTTTTAACAAGTACTTCCTGCTTAATGCTCTGCCTCTCCATAGGACTAACACATGGAAAAGGCCACCCATTGGCTCTGAACTCAGAAACAGTGAGCCAAAAAGAAACTTGTCTTTATCCCATGATTAGCTTGAGTGTTTTGTCACAGCAATGGAAATCTAATGTGGAGCTATAGAGTTAATGCTGGAGTGTCCCTGCTGGCACATGGTCCAGACACCTTTGCTAAGTGTTTGTGAGGAGCATTTGGAGAAGTTTGGAGATGCAGGCTGCTGGGGAACTGGGCCATATTCTAATGGAGCAAAACGACATCGTGACAGACACTTGACAGGAGTGATAGGACTGAGGATTCTGATTGGAGGCAGAATAGAGGATTCTCCTAGTGTATTGTATCCTGACAAACAACACACACAGATTCACATGCACACGTACATGCATGTATGCACACATTTGCATATACAAACATACAAACACATGTGCACACACACATTAAAATGCATGCATACATGCACAATCACAAGTGCCACACATCTGTTCCCTGAGTGCTCCTGAGGCAGAATCTAAATGAGGTAAAGAGTGCAGTTTAGAATAGGGTGTCTCCTGAAGAGATTGGTGACATAAAGAAGCCAAGGGCTTAATACCAGGCTGACTGGAAAGATGTTGTGAGGGTAGCTCAGGAATTGGAGACCCATCAGAGTGATGGGTGAACACATGAACGGCTTCAGGGCCTGTTAGATGACGTTCTCTAGGAACTAGTAATCTGTCAGGTATGATAGAGTTAGGGGTTGACATTGTTAGATGGTGTCCCTGTGGCAAAGTATATCTGGTCTGTGTTAGTAGTGCTTGTCCTATCGCAGAGAACATTTCTTCTGTCTCCCAAAAAACATCCTCCCTCTGCCCAAAATCTGATGCTGTAGCTGAAGGACACTTGTCTATGATTAGACATAGGGGAATAACACTGCCCAATGGATCTAAAGAGGAAAATGTCCCCACACTGAGAGTGAACACATTCTATGATACAATTATTGTCCTGTGGGTCAGGAGGGAACTACGGCTTCTCAAACCTTGGGATCCAGCCCATGGCACATCTGCAGGAATTTACAGGGTTACTGTACTTGCCTCAGTGGAAGTGGGTCAAGCTGATGGTTCCTAATGTCCTCCCTGGTCCTTCTGTTAATGCTTGCTGGATCTAGATGGAACCAACGTCCACACTCTGTTTGTATACTTTCCTGTTTTGGTACCTGAAACCTTGGTCGCTTCAAAGGCATTTTTAAAAATTTGGTGTTTTTCTGCCTGAACTTATTGTTCCTGGGGCTTTTGAAGACCACTGGGCCAATTTTCATATGTAAATAAGATGCAGGATAATCTCAGAGGTCATCTTTCACAAACATCTATTTTATTCTGAGAGTTTTAACAAATACATCACAACTCCTGAGATCCTCTAATGGGAGAAAGGCAGGAAAGTGCACTGAGTGGAGGGGTCTGATGTGACCCTGGATAGGCAGAGGGGCTCCTATCTCCACCAACTTTGGATAGGCTGTCAGCCCCTGCTCTGAGTAGAGATGCCTTTGAGGTGGCCTCTGGCCACCTGGGATATCTTCATTTGCTTCCTTCCTCCTGGCTGGAATCAGGACCCTGAGTGAAGCATGATGGATTTCCACAAGGATCCCTCCTGAGGTTCTTGTCTGCACATGGGTCCTGTCCAACACTCTGACTGTAGAATGGTAGCATCTGGCAACCTCCGGTGATGTTCTAAAATGCAACAACACACATGAGAGGGACTCTGAGAAGCTCAGCTGCACAGGGCATCTCCCCAGCTGGTGTTACCCTGTTCCGCACTGCACTACAAGCTGCCTCCTCCTCTATGAAGCTCTTCCCCCATCTCCTAGCTCCCCCATAACACCCTTTCCTCCCTCAGCATCTACTCCTCTTCCTTCGCATACTTCTTCCTCCTCGCAGGATCTGTACACATGCTGTCTCCTAGTTCAACATGCAGGATACTCACATGAGATGCCTTCTGGGATGCAGGATCTGTTCATAGGTTCAATTTAACCATCATCCCACAGTGTGTAGACCTACCCTCCCATGCATCATACCATATACATAAACAGAAGTACACTCTGCTGGTTGACACAGATATGGGTGAAATGGATACATTCAAATACAAAAATGTACCTGAACTCTGCCGGGTGCTTATTCTCCAGACACCCTCCATTGGTTTCAATTCTGGGGGGAGACTCTCCTCTGCCCCGTGTGAGGTTGATGTTGGGATGGAATGCAGCAGCACAACTTCCTCAGGGCATTACTTATCTTCTTTTTCCACCACTTAAAACCTCTGGGTCTACTCCTGCTGGGGACTGGCTTTTCCTTTGCTGAGGCACTGGGGTTGTCTTCTCTGGCCAAATTGAATCTGTGACTCATGCAGGGGACACTCTGAGAATGGATGACGGCTTGGCCCATTGTGGGTGTTGTCTGCAGGGTCCTACACGGAGGAATGCCAGGCCAACTGACTCTCCTCTCTTGTCTCTGAAGAGCCTTCTGGCCAGAGACAGACCCTTCACTCATGGAGGAGGTCAAGAGTAATGTGGGTTCGCTTTCTCTCCTCCTTCGTCCTACTTGGAAGGTAGCAGGATCATCAAGGGAAGGGAAGGGCGTCATCAATGGATTCATGGGCTGAGCACGGGTTGGGCTGTCATACTCCTGAAGGGCCTGCCTCTTCAGGAAGAAATAAGTGGCCATAGCTTCGTTGTATTTTCTCTCCAATAAAGAATCTTTTATCTCTTGGGCTCTAAACCCAATGTGTCCCATGGCTTTTATAATTGCTGGGTCTGGCCTGAGGGGGAACTGTTCCTCACAAACATCTGGGAATTCCTCCGAGGCTTCTGTGATCCAGGGATGCAACATCACTTCAGAGACCGTCGGCCTATGTTTTGGGTTGGGCGTCAGCAAAATACTAATCAGGTCGTCAAGTTCTATTGATATCCCACTTGGCACACAATAATGCCCTGACAATATCTGTCTGCGCAGCTCTGAGGCCTTCACAGCGTCAAATGGTACCCGGCCGGCTATGATATAATATAGGACCACGCCAAGAGCCCACATATCGACCTTGGGCCCATCGTACAGTCTGCCAAGGAGAATCTCAGGAGCTGCATAAGGTAAAGTCCCACAGTGATAGTTCAGCTTTTGCCCTGGATTCACTAGGGTGCTGAGCCCAAAGTCGATAAGTTTGATTCTTCCTTTCTTGTCTATTACAATATTGCCTGGCTTCAGGTCTCGATGAATTATACCTTGGTTATGGCAGTAGCTCACGGCACTTAATAGTTGAATAAATATTGCCCGTGCTTCATCCTCCTGCATGGGGCCACCATGGTATATATGGTGATAAAGTGATTTTCCCTTGGCTAATTCCATTATCAGGTATATATCCTTGTCAGTCTCAATGACTTGATGGAGGGAGATGATGTTGGGGTGCTTGAGCATGGTCATGATGTCTACCTCCCATGTGACTGGATGGCACCAGTGCCTCCGCTTGCGAATAATTTTCACAGCCACGGGAGTGCCTGTGAGGCGGTGCTGGGCCAGTTTGACTGTGGCACAGCCTCCATGGCCAATGGTGTTTAAAACTATGTATTGAGCGTGGAAACTCTCTGTGTCCGAGAAGCTGGAATCAGATCTGAGGTTTTCTGATTCCTCTTCACTCCCAGACCTCATTTGTGGAAACAAAGTATAAAGGACACCTAAGAGGAACAAAAAAGGAAATAAAGGGAAGAAAGAAAGCTATGATGAAAACTAAAATAATGAAAAATTAGTAAACGACAACTAAAAACAAACAAAGATGACAACCAGAGCAGATATCCAGAAACACAAAAACACAAAGCCAAGAAAATCCAAATTAAAACCTAGTGGTACAGCTCAGCAACACTGAGAAGGAATATTACTGATTGTGTTAGAAGAAAAAGGTACAAGGAAATATATAAATGATGAAAGAAATTTTTAAAAATGACAATTACTTTATATTGTTTGTGGCTATTGTGAAGGGTGTCATTTCCCTAATTTCTTTCTCAGCCTTGTTTAGCTTCCGAGTACAGGAAGGCTACTTGATTTCCTTAAGTGGATTTTATATCCGGCCACTTTGCTGAAGTTGTTTATCAGCTATAGGAGTTCACTGCTGGAGTTTTTTTAATTGCTTAAGTATACTATCATATCACCTGCAAATAGAGATAGTTTGACTTCTTTCTTTCCAATTTGTATCCCTTGGATCTCCTTATGTTGTCTAATTGCTTTATCTAGAACTTTAAGTACTATATTGAAAAGATATGGAGAGGGGGACAGTCTTGTCTAGTCCCTGGTTTTAGTGGGATTGCTTCAAGTTTCTCTCCATTTAATTTAATGTTGGCTACCAGTTTGCTGTATATTGCTTTTACTATGTTTAGGTATGGGCATTGAATTCCTGTGCTTTCCAAGACTTTTAGCATGAAAGGATGCTGAATTTTGTCAAATGCTTTTTCAGCATCTAATGAAGTGACCATGTGGTTTTTTCTTTGAGTTTGTTTATGTAGTGGAATGCATTGATGAATTTCTGTATATTGAACCATCCCTGCCTCCCTGGGATGAAGCCTACTTGATCATGGTGAATGATCATTTTGATGTGTTCTTGGATTCAGTTGGCAAGAATTTTATTGAGTATTTTTACATCGATATTCATAAGGGAAATTGTGCATGACACTTCCGGAGGAACCTGTTATACCCCTCCTGGGCATATACCCAGAGGATTCCCCAGCATGTAATAAAGATACATGCTCCACTATGTTCATAGCAGCCCTATTTAATAGCCAGAAGCTGGAAAGAACCCAAATGTCCCTCAACAGAGGAATGGATACAAAAAAAATGTGGTATATATACACAATGGAGTAATACTCAGCCATTAGAAACAATGAATTCATGAATTTCTTAGACAAATGGGTGGAGCTGGAGAACATCATCCTAAGTGAGGTAACCCAGTCTCAGAAGAACACTCATGATATGAACTCACTGATAAGTGGATATTAGCCTAGAACCTTGGAATGTCCAAGACACAATCAACATATCAATGATGTCCAAGAAGGAAGGAAGGAGTAGCCCCTGGGTCTGGAAAGGCTCAGTACAGCAGTGTAGGGGAATACCAGAACAGGGAAGTGCGAAGGGGAGGATGGGGAACAGGGGGAGGCAAGAGGGCTTATGGGACTTTTGGGGAATGGGGATCCAAGAAATGGGAAATCATTTGAAAGGTAAATAAAGAATATATCGAATAAAAAAAGAAATATTTTACCGCCTACAGAAAATATTGACAATTACAAAATCCAATCAATATGAAATTAAATGAAAAAAAAACCAAACTCCAAACGAGCAAAACTACATAAAAGCTAAAAACCTAGAGATTAAGACAAAATATAACAAAGTCATCAAATCTTCTAGAATATGCAAAGAACTAAAAAACAATATTATGGAGTAAACAACCTATTGAATAATTGGAAATTGAGATAGAAATCTGAAAAGGTTTTTCTCACAAGCCATGGAAATCAATAAGAAATATATATATGCACATAAATATTAATATTTACCAACCTTGGCCTTCACGGAGTTAATAACTAAAACTAGTCTGAGATTTCATCTAATTGGAATCAGAAGGCTAATGCCCCAATGGTGGTGTGGGTGGATATGGGGGATGAAGCCCTCAGGTACACTATCCATGGGAGGATATAAGCTGGTATGGCCATTGTAAACAAATGTGTGGGTATTCCTCAGATGTGCCTAGTGATCCAGCTAGCCCACCCCTGGGATACACTCAAGGAACTCTGTTTCCTATTGCACAGACACTTGTTCATCCATGTTCATTAAACAGACTCGGTGGCTAAGGAAAATGTGGTGCCTACATACAATGGAATGTTGTTCAGCTGTAAAGAAAACTGAAATGATGAAGTTTCCAAGTAGATGCATGGACCTAGATGACATGGGTTAAGTGAGCTAACCCAGACTCAAGAGAACAAACACAGCATGTTCTCAATCAGAAGCAGATAGTTGCATCAAATCTTCAGATTTATTAGTACAACTCTCATAGTTCAGAGAAATTTCTTTGTGCTATGACACAGAAACCTACAACTGGTCAAAACCTGGATAATAAGTGTTAAGAAAGTGCTCACACAAAAACCAGTATGTCTATATGGTACCCTTTCTCTCTCCTTCCTTTCCTCTGTCCCTCCCTCCTTCCCTCTCTCCCTTCCTCTGTCTCTCCCTCCCTTCCTTCTTCCCTCCCTGCCTCTCTTGCTTTCTCCCTCCATGGCTCAGGGACTAACACAGTAAATGGGAATAGAGACATTGTAGGAACCAGAACTTGGAAAGGGCCAGAGAAAAATATTGTCTTCTTGACAGAGCAAGAACACGAAACTCATGAATTCACAACAGCTGAGGCCACCAGTGTGACAGCTGCACAAAATCAAGCACTCTACCATGACTAACTCATAGTGGGAACATTGACAGTTGATGAAATCTAGAAAAGAGAGAGTCATCCTACTTAAGGATGTGGCTCCTGGTAAGTCAACCACATTCCAGTAGATGCCCCCACACTCATGACCATATGACAGCAGGTTATTTTTTTAAAAAAAGACATGAATTTGTGGATTGTGGGAGTGGTGGTGAGAATGGATCTGGGAGGAGTTGGGGAAGGGCAGGGGGTGACTAGGATCCAAATACTGTCTATGGATGTCCAAAATTCTCAAAAGATATTATAACTTTTAAAAAACCACAAAAAAATCCAAAACTTGAAACTGAAACAAATCCAAAACAGAAACAAAAAATATATAATAAATAAGAAAACCTAGAAGAAGAAAAATCAGAAAGGCAAAACTGGAGCAAGATTCCCCAAAATATAAACATAATAAAAGCAAAATATTATTTCAAACAAAAAATTGACCACAGCCTGAAAGCCAAAATGAGCCAAGCAAAGAAACCAGAAAATAAAACTCAATCTTGACCAGCCTGGTCAAGAGAGCAAGTTCCAGGACAGCCAGGGCTACACAGAGAAACCTTGTCTCAGGAAAAAAATTAACAAAAATCAAAACAAAATCCTCAAATATCCAGAGGCTGGAGAGATAATTCATTACCTAAATGGCAAAACACTAGGCCAGAATTTCAATCATTAGAAACCCAGTGAAAAACAATCAATAGAGTGATTTTAACTTCAGTTTATGAAGTGGATCAAAGACCTCAACATAAAACCAGACACCCTAATCTAATAGGACTTAAAGTGGGTAATAGCCTTGAACTCATCAGCCCAGTTGACAACTGACAACTTCCTGAACAGAATAACAAAGGCATAGGCAGTAAGGTCAATAATAAATGGGACCTCATGAAACTAAAAGCTTCTGTAAGGAAAACGACACTCTATGACAAAAAAACAGCCTACAGATTGGAAAGGGATCTTCATTATCCCACAGCTGATAGAGGGCTAATATCCAAAATATATAAAGAATTCAAGAAGAAGCTAACATCCAAAAACCCAAACAAACCCAATCAAAATATTGGGTATAGAACTAAACAGAGAATTGAAAACAGAGTAATCTGGAATGGTTGACAAGCACTTACAAAAATGTTCATCATATTTACTCACCAGGGAAACATGAATCAAAATGACTCTGAGATTCCATCTGACAACCATCAGAATGGCTAAGATCTAAAAGTCAAGTGACAGTGGCATGAGTTACTTCCACTGTGTCTGGGCTGGGACCCTGAGCAGACCTTAGGGGCAAACTCCACAACCAGTCCCACAACACGCATAGGAAGCTCAACTACCAGGTGCTCTAATGGGCTCAGTATCATAGGATCCCAGAGTCCCAGGAGCTTGGTGACACCCAGATCTCAGGGTCCCAGAAGCAGAATGACTCCAATGAGCTTGGACAAACACAGGATCTCACGTTCACATGATACAAGAATCACAGGATCAAAGTAACAGCTTGACTCTGAGGAGTTCTACTACCACAAGGATCACAGGAAGGCTCCAGATAGATATATCTAGGGTAGGTAACACTAGAGATTATCAGATTTGGAGAGGCAAGCATAAGAACATAAGCAACAAAAACCGAGGTGACTTGGCATAATCAGAACCCAATTCTTCTACCATAGCAAGTCCTGGATAAAATGTTACACTGGAAAAGCAAGATTCAAATCAAAAATCACTTCTCATGATGATAGAGGACTTTAAGAAGGACAGAAATAACTTCCTTAAAAAATACAAAAGAACACAGGTAAACAGCTAGAAGCCCTTAAAGAGGACAAACTATAAATCCCTGAAAGAATTATAAGGAAAAAACAAGCAGGTGAAGAAAATGAACAAAATCATCCAGGACCTAAAAATCCAACTAGAAACAATAAAGAAATTACAAACTGAGACAACCCTGCAGCTAGAAACGTTAGGAAAGAGATCAGGAGACATAGATGCAAACATCACCAACAGAATATAAGAGAGAGAAGAGAGAATTTCAGGAGCAAAAGATACCATAGAAAACATTCACACACCAGTCAAAGAAAACTTGAAAAGCTAAAAGCTCCTAACCCATAACACAAGAAATCCAGTACACAATGAGAAGACCAACCCTTAGGAAAATGGGTATATACAGAGAGTGAAGATAACCAACTTAAAGAGTCAGTAAATATTTTCAAAAAAACTAAGAAAGAAAAGTTCCCAAAGCTAGAGAGAGAGAGAGAGAGAGAGAGAGAGAGAGAGAGAGAGAGAGAGAGAGAGAGATGTCCATGAGCATACCAGCAGCCTACTGAACTCCAAAGAGACTGGACCAGAAAAGAAATTCCTCCTGTCACATAATACTCAGAACCCCAGATGCACTAAACAAAGAAAAATATTAAAAGCAGTAAGGAAAAAAGGTCAAGTAACATATAAAGGCAGGCCTATCTGAATTACATCAGACTTCTGATGTAATCTTTAAACAGACTCACAGAAATATAATATCACCTCTAACAAGAAAAACAAGAAGTAACAATTACTTTTCCTTAATATCACTTAATATGAAAATTAGTATTACCAAGACATCCTTATCGATTGAAATTCAAAATGAGGAATTAGATACTGGTGGCTGTCACCAAGTGGTCTCTGTAATTTGGTCATTGGATAAATAAGTTCAATATTCTACAATCCATGTATACTTTCTACTTGTTTGTACATGACAGTGTCTTGCTGTGTAACACATAATGGTCTTTTTTTTTTTTTTTTTTTGGTTTTTCGAGACAGGGTTTCTCTGTGTAGTTCCGGCTGTCCTGGAACTCACTCTGTAGACCAGGCTGGCCTCGAACTCAGAAATTCGCCTGTCTCTGCCTCCCAAGTGCTGGGATTAAAGGCGTGCGCCACCACCGCCCGGCACATAATGGTCTTGAAATCATGCTTCTCAGATCTAAGCCTCTCTATTAGTAGAATTGTTTATTTGATATTTTTACTCTATACTGTGATTTTCAGAACACCCTACATATTTCAAAATTATTTACACAGCTTAAATAAATGTAGACAATTATTTTGGGAAATGGCTGGTAAGAAAACAACAAAGAGTGAGACTGAATATTTTGCTTGATATTTATAATTATTTTATCAGCTATGAAGATGACCTTATAATGTTACTCTTATTCTGTGATGAACGCTTTTCAAAATTACCACAGCCAATGAACCAGAATCTTTCCCACAACTAATGTCTGTGCCACCCTCCAAGAAGAACCATTGTTCATTGAAACTGTTGATGAATGACTTCATGGATAGACCCATCTTAATACACACACCATTTCTTAAATGAATGTAACCTGTTCCCTGTGGGTTGAGAAGGATGACAATCACTCAAGTCAAATAGCTTTGACCCTAGCAGGAAGTCTGCATCCAAATAATTGTGCCTACAATTCATTCTTTGACACAGCAGAAGTGTAAACTCTTAGCTTATCTAATATGGAGCTAAACTCCTTTGGTGATGTGAGGGACATTGAAGTACAAACTTATTACAATGAACTCCAATATCTAGAAATTGTTCTTATTTTGGGTTTGTACCACAGTAAGAGCCAATATTTTAAGCTCTACTAAAAACAAAATAAACAAACAAATAAAAAGACTTTATCTTTTTTCTTCATTTAATATAATATCAATCATTTTTATGAATGGCAGAAAAATATATATTGTATTGAATAAAATAAAAAGTTAAAATTAAAGCTAAAAAATAAAATATAAAAGAATATAAAAATAAAAATTAAAAATAAAACTCAAGTGACATCACATGCTGTGGAGGATGTAAAGCAAGGGCAACACTTCTGCATTGCTGGGGAGAGTTCAAACGTGTACAACTACTCTAGAAATCAATTTGGCAGTTTCTTAGAAAATAAAGAATACTTCTACCTCAAGATCCAGCTATACCACTCCCAGGCATATACCCAAGAGATGTCCCATCATACAACAAGGAACTTCTTTACTATATTCTTAGCAGCCTTATTCATAACAGACAGAAATTCAAAACAACCCAGATGTCCCTCAATTGAAAAATGGATAAAGAAAATTTGGTTCATTTACACAATGGAATACCACTCAGCTATGAAAAAAAGGGCATCATGAAATATGCAGGCCAATGGATGGAACTTGAAAATATCTTCGTGAGTGAGGCAACCCAGACTCAGAAAGACAATCATGGCATGTGCTAATATACAATTAATTGGATATTACCTATAACAATCAGGATAACCATGCTACAATCAACAGAACCAAAGAAGTAACAAGGATGTCCCAAGAGAGGATGATTGAATCTCATTCAAAAAGGGAAATCAAAGAGAGTTGGATAAAAGGAGGGAACTGAGGGGAAGAGGGTAGAAGGAGGGTATGGGGGGGATTGGTGTGGGGAGAGCAGGAGGAAGGGCAAAACAGGGCTGGTTGTAGGGATGTTATAGACTTGGCTGTGATGGGGTTGGGAGAGACTCTACAAGTCTATAAGAGTGATGCTAACTGAGACTCCTAGAAGCTGGGGTTGGAGGAACTAAAGTAGCCATCTCCTGTAGCCAGGCAGGATTTCTGGGGAGGAGGGAGAGGACACTAACCAACCCAAAACACCTTCAACCCAAAATTTGTCCCACCTACAAGATGTTCAGGGATAAAGATGTAGCAGAGAGTGAGGGAATGGCCAACCAAAGTCAGGCCCAACTTCAGAACCACCCGATGGGAGAGAACATTGTTAATGATTCCCTATGTCTTGCAGACAGGACCTAAGATAACTGTCTTCTGGGAGGCTTCATGTAGCAGCTGATGGAAACAGATGAAGAGAGCCAGAGTCAAACACTAGGCTGACCTTGGGGAGTCTTGTGGAAGAGAGGGGATAGAATTAATACCACAGGAGTCAAGGACACCACAAGAAGACCTACAGAGTCAACCACCCTAGGCCCACGGAAGCTCACATAGACTGAAGGAACAACCAAAGAGCTTACAGGGCATAGACCTAGGACCCTACACATTTGTAGTACATATGTAGCTCATCTTCAGGTGGGTCCTGTAACAACTGGGTCAGAGGCTGTCTCTTACTCTGTTGCCGGTCTTTGGATTCCTTTCCTTTAGCAGGGCTGCCTTTGCTGGCCTCAGTGTGAGAGGATAAGCTTAGTCCTGCTAGGAATAAATGGCCCAGGGCAGGGTGGTACCCAAGTGGTCAGCCTCCCATTCTCTGAGAAGGGGAAGGAATTACTGGAGGAGTAGCATGTAAGGTGGAACTAGGAGGAAAGGAGGGAGGGGGCTATGATTGGGATGTAATGTGAGCAAATAAAAAGAAAATTTAAAAAAAAAAGGTAAATGGCATACCTGAGAAACAATATCCAAGCTGAGTGATGGTCTGAACAATTCCCGTACACAGGTGTCCTCAGACCTAACAGATGTGCACCTACACACACTCTCACACTCTCACACAAACACACACACTCACTCACACACACACACACACACACACACACACACACTCACACACTCACACACTCTCGCACACAGGCACACAAACACACAGGTGCACTTACAATCACCTACAGGTATACTTATACACAAACAAACAGGTACTCATATGCAAGTAAACTTAAAACAGCACACACACAAACACAAACACACACACACACACACACACACACACTATACACTCACCTAAGCAACACACCTCTCAAACACACACTGATCTAGAAACAAATAAACAGGCTCACACACAAACCACCACAGACTGATCTAGACACACATACACAAGCTCACACACAAACCAATAAAACACAAAATCCACACTCAGCTCACTCAAGACAATGAAATCGCAAAGGCTACCAATCCACCAACTCCTCTCAACACACTCAAAGAAATTCAGGTGTGGCCACAGTTTAACATGTGCTGGCTGGACTGCATCACAATCACTCCTCATGAAGTCATAGCAGGACCTGTCCTGACATGGCTGGGAGGGACTCCAAGGGTCTGGCCGAGGTGGGCAATGGAGATTGACATAGGCTTTTAAAAATTAAAGCATGTAGGACATTTTGCTGTGCTTAGTTCGCTGGTTTGAATGACTGCAGTACCTTCTGCTTTAACGTCCTCATGTCTACACTCTGTGTGTCACATTGTCATTCAAGTGACACTACAGCTTAATATAAACATATATATGTGTGTATATATACATATATATATGTGTATATATATATATATGTATATATATATATATATATATATATATATATATATACTCTGCTTGTTAAGACTTAGGTGACTGCTGCCTTTCTGACATTACTGTAGCCGTTTCCTTTTAAAACTCTACCCATCCATCCTACATTATTACCGAGGTCCTTTCTCATGCCTAGCTAACAATTAACAACATATCCCATTAAGTTCTTGCTCTGCTATTCTTGGAAATTCCACAGACCCTTACTCTCCTTTAGGGACAACAAAAGTCAGTTACAATTGCTTTGTATACAATAAACTTGAACCTGGAACCAACCACCCACATGCCTACTAAGACCCTGCACCTGTGAATGAGTTATTAGAGTTGCTTTAAGCATCTGTGGGTTTTGCCACTAACAAGCCACCTATGGGAATCCGGGATGCAGTATCATCTCCAGAGTCTGACCTGCATCCCTGAAAAATCAGTCCCAGGATACATGATCAATAAACTATCCCTGCTTGACTGAGATGACTGAGTGGCTTGTGGGTGATTCCTGGAACCCAAAAGTGCTTATGAAATATAATAAATCAGCTTGTTGCCACCTGTGAGGATGACAGGAAGATCCCTTTCTCATAATTTCCAAAGTTTTTGAATCTCATCAAAAACATGGGAGGCACCATGGAGATGACAAGTGGTTAGAACACCTACCCTGCAAATTGTGAGGACCTGAATGTGAACCCATGTAAGCACCTGTAATAGCAGAGCTCCTACGAAGCAGGAGAAGAAATACAGATAGGGAAATGCATGGAAGCTTGTGGACCAGGTACTCTGCCATATGTACTATCAAACAACACACCTATTTTCACACATGGTACAAGGGAAGGTCTGATAAAAATCTTTTCTGACCTACACACATATCGTGGGGCATAGCCATGATCATATAATCATATACGTACAAGTTTGTTTCATTCTCTCTCTCTCTCTCTCTCTCTCTCTCTCTCTTTCTCGATACAACAGTGTGCACCCTTCATCCGTATTCTCCTAGATCTGTGGTGGGAATGCCTTAAAATCATGGAGAATCACTGAAAATCAAGTGTGTTCTTTAAGTGCCCTTGTTATGGGTGTCTCTACAATGGTTTTTGCCATTTATACGGCACCACTGGGAAATAGGTTTGCAGTCTCAACTCTGACCTGCATCTCTGATCAATCATTCCCAGGGTATGTGCTCAATAAACTATCCCTGCTTAAATGAGATGGTTGAGAGGCTTGTGAGGTGATTCCCTGAACATTGGAGGATCTTGTGCAGAATGGCTACTAAATAAGTCCCCAATCCAACCCCACCACTAAAGCCAAGAACTGAGAGAAACCATGATAGATAATGTGGATTTTACAGATAAGATCTACACAGTAACTTGAAATACTGGACAGAGAGTTCTGATGTTGCAGATCCAATCCTGAGCCTGGTGGATATTAGACAAGTGCTGCCCTATTGCTTCAAACCCCAGGCCCAGAGCTTTTGAACTCAGCCTTATAAACTCCCCATGAAGTGTCCTATGTTCTCTGTTGCAGCTGGAAACAAAAATTCCCTAGTCCCAGCTGTGAATGGACAGAGACTCAGCTCCAGGCTGACTCCCTCAAAAGCAGCCTGAAGAGTTCTGTAATCTTTTTACTCCTTGAGAAAAGTCAATTTGGAATCTGTGACTTCTGGACAGAAAAGAATTTCAAGTGTAGCCAAACTGAAGCATAACAGGGATTTATTACGGACATTATTAGAAAGGTGAACAAGAAAATGAAGACATGGATGAAGATCTCTGAGAAAGACTAGTCCACCGTGAGAAACATACACCCAAATATGGGTGCAGGCTTGTCCATGGAACACTGTACCTCAGTGTCTTCCTGTTGCCCTTGGACCACTTTGGTGGCTCTCAAAATATGTAAGACATTGCCCTTTCTCTGATTTGATAAGTGTCATTTTAGGATAGCTGTGGAGGTGATTTAGATGGCATTATAATCCAACAAAGTGAAACCAGCAGCTTCTAGAGTTTCTCAAAGGGTTTAGTGCAAATGTGCTCTTTACATATAAATGGAATTTATGCCCTTCTATGCTTCCCACCTCCTGAGGCACATCCTGCCCTGTCCCTTGCGATGTGGTAGACCCTGACACTTCTGCCACAGGGAAGACCCCATTTCCTTATACTTTCTAAAGAACCAGCGATATGCATGGTATTTGAGAACCAGAAGCACCCAAGGCATTTGACCCTTGCCAAGTCTGCCAAAGGGAAGAGCCCATCTCTTGATACTTCCTGGAGAACAAACTATATGCAGGGAATTTAAGAGAAAGGGAATCCCAGGAGTACAGATACATAGACCTGAAGGACAGAAAAGTCATGGTCAGAGACAGCAATACTGGCTAACACCAGATACAATTACATGGCCAAAGGCAAAATCATTATCATCACCATCAGAAAACAAGGCAACATGGCATCATCAGAACACAGTTCTCCCACATCAGCAAACCCTGGATACTCTATCACATTGGAAAAGCAAGAGCTGGATTTAAAATCAAATCTCATGATGCTGATAGAGGACTTCAAGTAGAACATAAATAACTCCCTGAAAGAAATACAGAAGACCATGGTCAACAGGTAGAAGCACTTAAAGGGGAAACACAAAGATCCCTTAAAGAATTACAGGAGAACATGGGTCAACAGATAGAAAATATTAAAGAGGAAACACAAAAACTCCTTAAAGAAATACGGGAGAACATTGGTCAACAGACAGAAAACATTAAAGAGGAAACACAAAAATGCCTTAAAGAAATATGGGAGAACATGGGTCAACATAAAGAAACCCTTAAAGAGGAATCACAAAAATCCCTAAAAGAAACAAAGGAGAACATGGGTCAACAGGTAGAAGCCCTTAGAGAGAAAGCAAAAAGAAAATCCCTTAAAGAATTTCAGGAAAACACAAACAAACAAGGGAAGGAACAGAACAAAACCATCCAGGATCTAAAAGTAGAAGTAGAAAAAATAAAGAACGCACAAACTGAGACATCTCTGGAGATGGAAAACCTTGGAGAGAATTCAGGAGTCATAGATGCAAATATCAACAACAGAATTCAAGATATAGAAGAAAGAATCTCAGATGCTAAACATACTATAGAAATCACTGACTCAACAGTAAGAAAAAAATTCAAAAATGCATAAAGCTTGTAACCCAAAACATCCAGGAAATCCAGAACACAATGAGAAGACCAAACCTAAGGATTGTAGGTAGAGAGCAAAGATTTACAACTTAAAGGGCCAGTAAATATCTTCAACAAAATTATAGAAGAAAACTTCCCTAACCTAAAGAAAGAGATGCCCATGAACATACAAAAAGCCTTTATAACACTAAACAGACTGAACCAGATAAGAAAATCCTCCCAGCACATAATAAGCAAATCACCAAATGCACTAAACAAACAAACAAAAAAAGAATATTAAAAGCAGTAAAGGGAAAAAAGTCAAGTAACATATAAACACAGACCTAAAAAAATTACTCCAGACATCTCACCAGAAACTCTGAAAGCTAGAAGATCCTGGGGAGATGTCAAACAGACCCTAAGAGAACATAAATGTAAGCCCAGACTACTATACCCAGCAAAACTTTTAAATACCACAGATGGAGAAAACAAGACATTCCATGACAAAAGCAAATTTACACAATATCTCTCCACAAATCCATCTCTACCAAGAATAATGGGTGGAAAATACCAACAGAAGGCAGGAAACCACACTGTAGAAAAAGTAATAAAGTAATCGTTCAACAAACCCAATAGAAGACAGCTACACAAACAGAAATTTCACCTTTAACAAAGAAGATAACAGTAAACAATAATCACTTTTTCCTTAATATCTCTTAACATCAATGGTCTCAATTCCCCTATAAAAAGACATAGACTAACAGGCTAGATGCGTCAACTGGACCCAAGGTTTGGCTGCATACAAGAAACCTACCTCAGTGTCAAAGGCAGTCACGACTTCAGATCAAAGGTTGAAAAATAATTTTCCAAGCAAATGGTCCTAAGAAACAAGCTGGAGTGGCCATTCTTATATCAGATAAAATTGACTTTTAATCAAAAGTTGTCAAAAAAGGTAAGGAGGGATACTTCATACACTTCAAGGTCAAAGAAAATCTACCAAGATGAACATCTATGCTCCGAAAAAAAAGGGCACCCACATTCATAAAAGAAACTTTAATAAAGCCCGAAGCACACATTGCACCCCACACAATAATAGTGGGAGATTTCAACACTTCACTCTCAACAATGGACAAATCATGGAAACAGAAACTAAACAGAGACACAGTGAAACTAACTGAAGTTATGGACCAAATGGACCTACAGATATTTATAGAACATTTCACCCTAGAGCAAAAGAACTTCTCAACACCTCATGGTACCTTCTCCAAAATTGACCATATACTTCGTCACAAAATGGGTCTCAACAGATACAAAAATATTGAAATTGTTCCAAGAACCTTATCAGATCACCACGGTCTAAGGCTGGTCTTAAGCTCAAACAAAAACAATGGAAAACACACATTCACATAGACTTTGAACAATGCTCTTCTCAATGATAGCTTGGTCAAGGAAGAAATAAAGAAATTAAAGACTATTTAGAATTTAATGAAAATGAAGACACATCATACCAAAACTTATGGCACTCAATGAAAGCAGTGCTAAGAGGAAAGCTCATAGCTCTGAGTTACTCCAAGAAGAAAATGGAGAAAGCTTACACTAACAACTTGACCGTGTACCTGAAAGCTCTAGAACAAAAAGAAGCAAATACACCCAAGAGGAATAGATGGCAGGAAATAATCAAACTCAGGGCCAAAACCAACCAAATAGAAACAAAAAGAAGAATACAAAGAATCAACAAAACCAGGAGCTGGTTCTTTCAGAAAATCAACAAGATAGATAAACCCTTAGCCAGACTAACCAGAGGGCACAGAGGCACTGCCCAAATTAATAAAATCAGAAATGAAAAGGGAGATACAACAACAGAAACTGTGGAAATTCAAAAATCATCAGATCCTACTACAAGAGCTTATACTCAACAAAGTTCTTCTCTTCCACTCCCCCATTCCATTTCAATGTGGGACGCTAACCAACAAAATTAACTCTAACAATTAGTAAGGGCAATAAAAAAGAGAGAAAATAAGGAGGAAAAATGAGGAAGGCGTGAGTGAGAGAAAAAGGGGACGGGAGTGGGGAAAGGGGAGAGAGAGAGAGAGAGAGAGAGAGAGAGAGAGAGAGAGAGAGAGAGAGAGAGAGAGATTGATTAGTTTTCTAGGAATACAGCACTGCTGGCTTGATTTGAGAGATCAGACTTCAAGAACTGTAAAGTAAAAATATATATTGTTTTAAATCACTAAATTTGTGGAGAATTTGAAGTAATAGATGAAAAGTTTTGAATGGGGAGGTGTCAGGAGGGACACTGAAATGGATCACTGGGGAGTGAAGAATTTTTCATGGAAGTTATTCAAGATATGGACAGACAGAGGCACAGGCATGGCTGTGGCTCCAGAACTCTTTCAGGACACAGCACCAGAGTCACAATGTGCAATGGGGACTTTGTAGAGAAGAAATTGGGGCCTCACAGCAGGAGTGGGGGTATCTTATGTTTTCAGAAGATAGGGGATGTCTCACAGTGCAAGCCTGCTGCCAGACTGTCTGTCTAATTCCTAGGCGAGAGGCAAAGATGTTGGTGTGATTAGCATATTTGGCTTCTATCACCCCCTGAGATGTAGGCCAACTTCTCCCCCTGTGTGTAAGTGGACTTCCTGCAAAAGCCCACCCCTCATACCCACCACGCCCACTCTCCCACCCCCAACCCCGAATCCCGAAAACAGCACCATACTTCCACCCACTTTCCTCCATCACAGACCTTTAAGAAGCAAATTCCATGACCTTTGTTTCCTCCTGTTGCTATAGCTAATCATAGCAACCTCGAGTCTATCCCACATTTGGGTAACATTCACAGAAAACTTACAATGTGTATTACCCACAATCCTTCCTACTGCCCTGCAGATTAGAAGGTTAATTGAGATTTCTGCAACTAGATTGTAAAGTGCTGATGGATTCTTGGTCTCCCTTCTTCCCAGCTGGGCTGAGCTTAATTGCTGCCCTGAAGGTTAATCCTCTGTGCTTTGGTTGAACTCCAGGCCAGAACAGTCCTGACAAAGCCAGGATGCAAATGACAGGTGTGAAGGATGCAGGATAGTGCCTGACAACCTTTGAAAACAGGTAGCCAAGACACACACAAAATGATCTCTCTACCTGAACCCAATTTCTCTATGGTTTCCATGTTTAGTGGCTGAGTAGCATCCCTATGTCCCACTGAACACTCTGAAATAGCTGGCATTTCCTGTTTTCTACCACACACCTTCCCTACAGGCAGATAGGTAGAGAACAGAAAGGTTGGCAAACTTCAGAAGAACATTGCCTGGCATCTTCTACATTCTGTGTGCTACTATTCCCTATCATTACAGGAAACTATAAAAGGGGCATGCAGAAATAGAGAGAACATGACAAGGCAAAATATATGTATGTACTAGAAGGACACTGGTGTGAAGGAGAAGTAAGAACAGAGAGGACACCAGGGGGATTAAGGCCACCTGAAAATCAGCTTGTGAGCCAGGGGATTGCTTCTGAAGAGATTATTGCACTGCTGTGAATGGAGGAAGGGAGAGAAAGATCAAAGGTAGAGAGGAGAAGGAGGGGACAGCCAAGAGAGGGTTGGGATATTAGGGAATGAATGGCAGAAGGATAAGAGAGGGAAGTGGAGGGGAGAAAAGAGAGGGGAGAAATGAGAGGGAGAGGAAATGGGGATAGAGGAAGGGGCGGGGAGGAGGGAAAGGGTAAGGAGAGGAGAAGGAATTGGGAAAAGGAGATGTAAAGGATGGGGAGAGGGGGGAGGAGATGGAAGAAAGGAAAGAAAGAAAGAAAGAAAGAAAGAAAGAAAGAAGAAAGGAAGGAAGGAAGGAAGGAAGGAAGGAAGGAAAGAAGAAAGGAAAGTAAGAAAGAAAGAGAAAAGGAGAACACAAAGGAGGGAGGGAACACCAGTTCCATATGAAGCTTTTTAGGGCTTTAAAAGAGACTGGCAAACGTGTGTGTGTGCTTTTGCTCAACTCATCTTTCATTTTGATTTAGGTTGGATTGTTTGTTTCATTTGGTTTTGTTTTTGAAACAGACTGTCACTCTTTAACTCAGGATTTCTCAAATTCAGAGTGATATTCCATTCTAAGCCTCCTAAATGCTACTGTTATAGTGGGAGCCAAAATTCTGTGTGCCTTTAGAGTTATTGCTGTTTTATGAGCATTTGCTTATGTGCATGCTTGTACACCACATGTGTGTGTCCTCAGAGCCCAGTAGAGGGCACTGGGTTCCCCAGAACTAAAGCTCCAGAAGCTTGTGTGCTGCCCTGTTGCTGCTGATAATAGAGTACTGCTCCACAGGGAGTGAGTGGGTTGATTCCTGGCTTTGGAGGTCAGGCTGCCTCCAGCTTCTCTCCCTTGACTAAGCAGGCAGGTGCAGCCATGACAAATGGACCAGGAGCTGGAGAACAGCTGGAAAAGCGTCAGTCCAGGCTCCACTTGCACCCATGTGCTGGGCAGTGCCACACCATTCTGTGCCAGAGGAGAGCCAATAACACAGGCATGCTAAGAAAGGCTTGCAGACCCACAGGAGGGACAAGCACCAGCCGGAGACAGCAGGACCAACTAACATAACCACGTGGCAAAAGTCAAATGTAGGAACCTTACCAAAAGAAATCAAGGCAACATGGCAGCATCTAAACCTAATTCTCCCACAACAGCAAGTCCTGGATACTCCAATACATCAGAAAAGCAAGATTTGGATAGAAAATCACAGCTCATGATGCTGATAGAGAGCTTCAAGAAGGACATAAATAACTCACTTTGAGAAATACAGAACACAAGTAATCAGGCAGAAGTCCTTAGAGAACTATGAGAAAGCACAACAAAACAGGTGAAGGAATGAACAAAACCATCCAGGATCTAAAAACGGAGGAAGAAACATTAAAGTAATCACAAAGGGAAACAACTCTGGATATAGAAAACCTAGGAAAGGAGTCAGGAATCATGGATACAATTTAAACAGCAGAATAAAAGAGATAGAAGAGAGAATCTCAGAGACATAAGATAACATAGAAAGCATTGAAACAACAGCCAAAGTAAATGAAAAATGCAAAAAGCACCTAACCCAGAATATCCATGAAATCCAGCACAAGATGAGAAGACCAAACCTAAGGATTATAGGTATGGAAGAGAGTGAAGATTTCCGACTTAAAGGGCCAGTAAATGTCTTCAACAATATTATAGAGGAAAACTTACCTAACCAAAAGAAAGAGATGCCCATGAAGAGACAAGAAGCCTACAGAATGACAAAAAGTTTGAACCAGAAAATAAATTCCTCCTACCACATAATAACTAAAACACCAAATGCACTAAACAAGGAAAGAATTCTAAAAGCAGTAATGGAAAATGGTCAAGTAACACATAAAGGAACACCTTTCAGAATTATACCAGATTTCTCACCAGAGTCTATGAAAGCCAGATGATGATGGGCAGATGTGATACAGACCCTATAGAAACACAAATGCCAACACAGGCTACTATACCCAGCAAAACTCTCAATTACCATAGATGGAGAAACCAAAATATTCCATGACAAAAACAAATTTACACAGTATCTTTGCACAAATCTAGCCCTCCAAAGGATAAGGAATGGAAAACTACAACAAAAGAAAGGAAACTACACACTAGAAAAAGCAGGAAATTAATTGTCATTTAACAAAACAATAAGGGTACCCGGGTTGTGGTTGTGCATGCCTCTAATCCTAGCACTTGGGGGGCAGAGGCAAGTGGATTTCTGAGTTCGAGGCCAACCTGATCTACAGAATGAGTTCCAGGACAGCTTGGACTACACAGAGAAACCCTAATTCAATAAATAAATAAATAAATAAATAAATAAATAAATAAGAGAGACACAAACATAACTTCACCTCTAATACAAAAGCAACAAAGAGTTGTCCTTAATATCAATGGACTCAATCTCCAATTAAAAGGCATAGCCTAACAGACTGGACACATAAGCAGGACCCAACATTTTGCTGCAAACAGAAAACACACCTCAGGAAGAAAGACAGATACTACCTCAGAGTAAAAGGCTGGAAAAGAAATTTCCAAGCAAATAGTCCCAAGAAACAAGTGGGTGTAGTCATACTAATATCAAATGAAATTGACTTTCAACCAAAAGTAATCAAAAAATAAGGAAGAACACTGTGTACTCATCAAAGGAAAAAAATGTACCAAGATGAACTCTCAATTCTGAATGTATATGCTCCAAATGCAAGGGCACCTACATTCATAAACGAAACTTTAATAAAGCACAAAGCACACATTGCACCCTGTATAATAATAGTGAGAGACTTCAACACCCCACTCTCATCAGTGAACAGATCAGGAAAACAAAAACTAAACAGAGAAACAGTAAAAATAAGAGAAGTTATGAACCAAATGGATTTGACAGATATCTATAGAACATTTTATCCTAAAACAAAACAATACACCTTCTTCTCAGCACCTCACAGTACCTTCTCCAAAACTGAACATATACTCAGTCACAAAATAGAACTCAGCGGATATAAGAAGATTGAAATAATCCCATGAACCCTATCAGATCACCAAGGTTTAAAGCTGGTCTTCAGTAACAACAAAAACAACAGAAAGCCCACATACTCATGCAAACTGAATAACATTCTATTCAGTGATAACTTCATCAAGGAAGTAATAAAGAAATTATAGAGTTCTTAGAATTTAATGAAAATGAAGGCACAACATACCCAAACTTATGACACACAATGAAAGCAGTACTAAGACGAAAACACATAGCTCTGAAAGTCTCCAAAAACGAACTGGAAAGAGCATGCACTGACAGCTTAACACAGCTGAAGGATCTAAAACAAAAAGAAGCAAACACACCCAAGAGGAGTAGATGGCAGGAAATAATCAAACTCAGGGCTGAAATCAACCAAGTAGAAACAAAAAGAACTATGCAACAAATCAACGAAACCAGGAGCTGGTTCTTGGAAAAAAACCAACAAGATAGGTAAACCCTTAGCCAAACTAACCAGAGGGTACAGAGACAGTACCCAAATCAGCAAAACCAGAAATGAAAAGGGGGGCATAAAATCAGATACTGAAGAAATCCAAAAAATCATGAGATCCCACTACAAAAGCCTATACTCAACAAAAGTAGAAAATCTAGAGGAAATGGACAATTTTCTAGACGGATTCTAGGAACCACCATAAAATCAGGATTTGATAAATGATCTGAACAATCCAACAACCCCTAAAGAAAATTGAAGTAGTAATTATGAATCTCCCAACCAAAAAAGTCCAGGATCTGATGGTTTCAATGCAGTCCTAGCAAAACTTCAAAGAAGAAATAATAGCAATAGTCTTAAAACTATTTCTCAAAATAGAAACAGATGGACCACTACCCAATTCGTTTTATGAATTTCCAATTACTCTGATCCCTAAACCACACAAAGACCCAAAAAAGAAAGAGAACTTTAGGCCTATTTCCCTTCTGAATATCAATGCAAAAATACTCAATAAAATGCTTGCCAACTGAATCCTAGAACACATCAAAATGATCATCCACCATGATCAAGTAGGCTTCATCCCAGGGATGCAGGGATGGCTCAATACATAGAAATCCATCAATGTAATCCACTATATAAACAAACTCAAAGAAAAAAACATGATCATTTCACTAGATTCTGAGAAAGCATTTGACAAAATACAATATCTCTTCATGATAAAAGTCTTGAAAAGATCAGGAATTCAAGGCCCATACATACTCATATTAAAAGCCAGATATAGCAAAAAAGTAGCCAACATCAACCTAAGTAGAAAGACATTAAAACAATCCCACTGAAATCAGTGACTAGACGAGGCACTCTCTCCCTACCTGTTCCATATGGTTCTCAAAGTCCTAGCCAGAGCAATTAGACAACAAAAGGAGGTTGAAGGGATTCAAATTGCAAAGGAAGAAGTCAAAGTATCACTATTTGCAGATGATATGAAAGTATACTTAAGTTAACCCAAAAATTACAACAGAGAACTTCTAAACCTAATGAACACCTTCAGCAAACTGGCTGGATATAAAATTAACTCAAACAAATCAGAAGCTTCCCTATACTCAAAGGATAAGGAGGCTGAGAAAGAAATGAGGGAAATGACACCCTTCACAATAGCACACAAACAATATAAAATGACTTGCTGTGTCTCTAGCCAGGCAAGTCAAAGATCTCTGTGACAAGCACTTCAAGTCTCTGAAGAAAGAAAGTGAAGATCTCAGAAGATGGAAAGATCTCGCATGCTCATGGATAGACAGGGTTAATAGAATAAAAATGGCCATCTTGCCTAAATCAATCTACGGATTCAATGCAATACCCATTAATATTCAAACTCAATCCTTCCTAAAATTAGAAAGAGCAATTTGCAACTTTATCTGGAATAACAAAAAGCCAAGGATAGAGAAAGCTAATCTCAAAGATATAAGAACTTCTGGCAGAATCACCATCCCTTACATCAAGCTCTAATTCAGAGCAACAGTGATTAAAACTGTATGGTATTTGGTACAGAGAAAGGTGTGAGGATCAATGGAAAAGAATAGAAGACCCAGAAATGAACCCACACACCTATGGTCACTTGATCTTTGACAAAGGTTCTACATCCATCCAATGGAAAAAAAGACAGCATTTTCAACAAATAGTACAGGGTCCAATGACAGTAAACATGAGGAAGGATGCAAATTGGGCCATTCTTATCTCCCTGTACAAAGCTCAGGTCCAAGTTGATCAAGGACCACCACATAAAACCAGATATACTGAATCTAATAGAAGAGAAAGTGGGGAAGAACCTGGAGCCCATGGGCAAAGGGGAAAATTTCCTGAATATACCAATAGCATATGCTCAAAGATCAAAAATTGACAAATGGGACCTCATAAATTTGCAAAGCTTCTGTAAGGCAAAGGACACAGTCAATAGGGCAAAATGACAACCACCAGATTGGGAAAAGGTCTTAACCAATCCTACCTCCAATAGAGGGCTAATATCCAATATACACAAAGAACTCAAGAAATTAGACTCCAGAGCATCAAATAACCCTATTAAGAAATGGGGTACAGCCTTACAGTGGCAATCGCAGTTGGTCTCCATATTGCTACCATGCCATCGCTAAAGAGGCCCAGGTATACAGACTCAATCAGGGTCTACTATCACTCAGGTAGATCCACCAGGCTCTTGCCACCAGCCAGGGCCAGGGCAGTAGCTCAGCAGGACTTCATGCCCTCGGCCTTGCACCAAGGAGGCTGGGAGCAGCCTGACCCGCAGTTCCTTACAGCGGCGGTTGCGGTCGGTCTCAATATTGCCACCAGGCCACCGCTAGAGAGGCCCAGGTATACAGACTTAATCAGGGTCTACCATCGCTAGGGTAGATCCTACAAGCTCTCGCCACCAGCCAGGGCCAGGGCGGTGGCTTGGCGGGACTTCTTCATGCCATCCAACCTTACACCAACTTGGTTGGGAACCGCCTTTCCTTAGGTCCCCTCAGCACTTGCAGAGGCAGTCTCTATTTTGCAGCATGGCCATCAGTAGAGAAACAAGAGGCAGGCCCAGCCTCACGGGAGGTTCAAACACCAGCCAGTGACAACAAGGCCAACTAACGCCAGAGATAACCAGATGGCAAAAGGAAAATGTAGGAATGTTACTAACAGAAATCAAGGCAAGATGACAGCGTCTGAACCCAGTTCGCTGAAAGCATGAAGCCCTGGATACCCCAACACACCAGAGAACATGATTTGGATCTAAAATCACTGGTCAGGATGCTGGTAGCGGAACACATAGATAAATCTCTTAAAGAAATACAGGAGAAAATGGATCAAAAGTTAGAAGCCCTTACAAGGCAAACACAAAAATCACTTAAAGAAATTCAGGAGAATATGGGTCAAAAAACAGAAGTCAATAAGGAAGAAATACAAAAATCCTTTAAAGAAATACAGAAGAATGTGGGTCAACAAGTAGAAGCTATGAAAGAGGAAACACAAAAATCTCTCAAAGAATTACATGAAAACAAGCAAGAGAAAGATCTGAGCATATCCATCCAGATTCTAAAAACAGAAGTAGAAACAACTAAGGAATGAGAAATGGCAACAACATTGGAGATAAAAAATCTTGGGAAGAAATCAGGGGCTATAGATGCAAATATCAACAATAGGATACAAGAAATAGAAGAAAGAATCTCAGATGCCAAAGATACCATAAGAACCATTGATTCAAGAGTCAAAGAAAATACTACATGCAAAAAGCTAGTAACCCAAAACATCCAGGAAATCCAGGACACAATGAGAAGACCAAACCTAAGGATTATAGGTATAGAGGAGAGTGAAGATTTATAAGTTAAAGGGCCAGCAAATATCTTCTACAAAATTAAGGAAGAAAACTTCCCCGACCTAAAGAGAGAGATGCCCATGAATATAGAAGAAGCCTACAGAACTCCAAACAGACTGGACCAGAACAGAAAAACATCCTGTCACATAATAGTCAAAATCCCAAATATACTAAACAAAGAAAGAATATTAAAGGCAGTAAGAGAAAAAGGCCAAGTAACATATAAAGGAAGAACTATCAGAATTACACCAGACTTCTCACCTGAGACCATGAAAGCTAGAAGATCCTGGGCAGACCTAATGCAGACTCTAAGAGAACACAAACTTCAGCCAAAACTACTATACCCAGCAAAACTCTCAATTGTCATAGATGGAGACACCAAGATATTCTATGACAAAATCAAATTTGCATGATATCATTCCACAAACCCAGCCCTACAAAGGTTCATAGGGGGGAAACACCAACACAAGGAGGGAAACTACATCCCGGAAGAAGCAAGATAGAAACCTCCTCTCATCAAACCCAAAAGAAGATAACCACTCAAATATAAAAAATAATTTCAAAAATGTTGCGAGGTAATAATTACTATTCCTTAATATCTCTTAACACCAATGGAATCAATTCCCCAATAAAAAGACATAGACTAACAGACTGGATACAGAAACAGGACCCTACATTTTGCTGCATACAGGAAACACATCTCAGTGTCAAAGACAAACACTACCTTAGAGTAAAAGGCTGGAAGACAATTTTACAAGAAAATGGTCTCAGGAAACAAGCTGGAGTAGCCATTCTAATATCAGATAAAATTGACTTTCAACCTAAAGTCATCAAAAGAGACTCAGAAGGTCACTTCTTGCTGGTCAAAGGGAAATCAAGAAGAACTCTCAATACTGAACATCCAATGTTAGGGCACCCTCATTCGTAAAAGAAACCTTGCTAAAGCTTAAAGCACACATTGCACCTAACACAATAACTATGGGTGATTTCAACACTCCACTCTCCTCAATGGACCGATCAGGAAAGCAGAAACTAAACAGGGACACAATGAAACTAATTGAAATTTGGAATTGAAATTGGATTTAACAGATATATATATATATATATATATATATATATATATATATATATATAACATTTCATCCTAAAGCAAAAGAATATACCTTTTTCTCAGCACCGCATGGTACCTTCTCCAAAATTGATCATATAATTTGTCACAGGACAGATATCAATGAATACAAGAAGATTGAACTAATCCCATGCCTCATATCAGACCACCATGGAGTAAGAGTGGTCTTCAATAGCAACAAAAACAACAGAAACCCACATACACATGGAAACTGAACAATACTCAATGACACCTTGGTCAAGGAAGAAATAAAAAAAGAAATCAGACATTTTAGAATTCAATGAAAATGAAGGAACAACCTACCCAAATCTATGAAACACAATGAAAGAAGTGCTAAGAGGAAAACTCATAGCTCTAAGTGCATCCAAAAAGAAACTGGAGAGAGCATACACTAGCAGCTTAATGGCACACCTTAAACCCTGGGGGAAAAAAAGCTAGTTCACCCAGGAGGAATAGAAGACAGGAAATCATCAAACTAAGGGCTGAAATCAATCAAGTAGAAACAAAGAGAACCATACAAAGAATCAACAAAACCAAGAGCTGGCTCTTCGAGGAAATCAACAAGATAGATAAATCCTTAGCTAGACTAACAAAAGGGCACAGAGACAGTATCCAAATTAACAAAATTAGAAATGAAAAGGGGGATAAAACAAAAGAAATTGAGGAAATTCAAAAAATCATCAGATCCTACTACAAAAGCCTATACTCAACACAACTGGAGAATCTAGACGAAATGGACAATTTTCTAGACAGATACCAAATACCAAAATTAAACCAGGATCAATTAAACCAGCTAAACAGTCCCATAACCCCAAGAGAAATAGAAGGGGTTATAGAAAGTCTTCCAACCAAAAAAAGTATGGGACCTGATAGTTTTAGTGCAGAATTCTATCAGACCTTCAAAGAAGGCCTAACACCAATACTCTTCAAACTATTCCACAAAATAGAAACAGAAAGAACCCTGCCCAACTCGTTCTACAAAGCCACAATAACAGTGATACCAAAAGCACACAAAGATCCTACAAAGAAAGAGAACTACAGGCCAATTTTCCTTACGAATATTGATGCAAAAATACTAAATAAAATTCTTGCCAACCAAATCCAAGAGCACATAAAAATGATCATTCACCATGATCAAGTAGGCTTCATCCCAGGGATGCAGGGATGTTTCAATATACAAAAATCCATCAATGTAATCCACTACATAAACAAACTAAAAGAAAAAAGAACAGGATCATCTCATTAGATGCTGAAAAAGCATTTGACAAAATTCAGCATCCTTTCATGCTAAAAGTCCCAGAAAGCACAGGAATTCAAGGCCAATACCTAAATATAATAAAAGCAATATACAGCAGACCAATAGCCAACATCAAAATAAATGGAGAGAAACTTGAAGCAATCCCACTAAAATCAGGGACTAGACAAGGCTGCCCTCTCTCTCCATATCTTTTCAATATAGTACTTGAAGTTCTAGCAAGAGCAATTAGACAACATAAGGAAGTCAAAGGGATACAAATTGGAAAGGAAGAAGTCAAACAATCACTTTTTGCAGATGATATGATAGTATATGTAAGTGACCCAAAAAACTCCACCAGAGAAATCCTACAGCTGATAAATAACTTCAGCAAAGTGGCTGGTAATAAAATCAACTCAAGCAAAGCAGTAGCCTTCTTGTACTCAAAGGACAAGCAGGCTGAGAAAGAAATTACTGAAATAACACCCTTCACAATAGCCACAAACAATATAAAGTATCTTGGCGTGACTTTAACCAAACAAGTGAAAGAACTCTATAACAGGAACTTCAAGTCCTTGAAGAAAGAAATTGAAGAAGACCTCAGGAGATGGAAAAATATTCCATGCTCTTGGATTGGCAGGATCAATATAGCAAAAATGACCATCTTGCCAAAAGCAATCCACAGATTCAATGCAATCCCCATCAAGATCCCAAATCAATTCTTCACAGATCTAGAAAGAGCAATTCTCAAATTCATCTGGAGTAACAAAAAAACCCAGGATAGCTAAAACTATTCTCAAAAATAAAAGGACTTCTGGGGGAATCAATATCCCTGACCTCAAACAGTACTACAGAGCAATTGTGCTAAAAACTGCATGGTATTGGTACAGCAACAGGCAAGTAGATCAATGGAATAGAATTGAAGACCCAGAAATGAACCCACAGACTTATGGTCACTTGATCTTTGATAAAGGAGCTACAACCATCCAGTGGAATAAAGATAGCCTTTTCAACAAATGGTGTGGTTCAACTGGAGGTCCACATGCAGAAGAATGCAAACTGACCCACTCTTATATCTTTGCACTAAGATCAACTCCAAGTGGATCAAAGACCTCCACATAAAACCAGACACACTGAAACCAATAGAAAAGCAACTGGGGAAGACCCTGGAGGACATGGGCACAGGGGAAAAGTTCCTGAACAGAACACCAATAGCTTATGCTCTAAGATCAAGAATTGACAAATGGGACCTTATAAAAGTACAAAGTTACTGTAAGACAAAGGACACTGTCAGAAGGACAAAACAGCAACCAACAAATTGGGAAAAGATCTTCACCAACCCCACATCCAACAGAGCGCTAATATCCAATATATACAAAGAGCTCAAGAAGTTAGACCCCAAAGAATCAAATAACCCTATCAAAAAATGGGGTACAGAGCTAAACAAAGAATTTTCACCAAAAGAAATTTGAATGGCTGAGAAGCACCTTAATAGATGTTCAACATCATTAGTCATCAGGGAAATGCAAATCCAAACAACCCTGATATTCCACCTCACATCAGTAAGAATGGCTAAGATTAAAAACTCAAGGGACAACAGGTGCTGGCAAGGATGTGGAGAAAAAGGAACTCTCCTACACTGTTGGTGGGGTTGCAAGATAGTATTACTGCTCTGGAAATCAGTCTGGTGGTTCCTCAGAAAATTGGGAATGACACTTACAGAGGACCCTATCATACCACTCCTGGGCATATACTGAGAGGATTCAACTGCATACAATAAAGACACATGCTCCACTATGTTCATAGCAGACTTATTTATAATATCCAGAAGTTGAAACGAGCCCAGATCTCCCTCAAAGAAGGAATGGATACAGAAAATGTGGTATATTTATACAATGGAATACTATTCAGCAAATAAAAATAATGAATTCATGCAATTTGTAGGCAAATGGTTGGATCTGGAAAATATCATCCTAAGTGAGTTAACCCAATCACAAAAGAATACACATGAAATGCAATCACTTATAAGTAGATATTAATGAGCCCAAAAGCTCTGAATACTCAAGGCACAATTAGCAAATCAAAAGATTCCCAAGAAGAAGGAAGGAAAGGACCCTGGTCGTGAAAAGACTGGATCCAGATTTGTAGGAGAGTATCAGAATAGAGACATGGGGGATGGAGGGGTGATTGGGGAATGGGTAGAGCGAAGAGGACTTATGGGACATATGGTGAGGGGGGAACTGGGAAAGGGGAAAGCCTTTGGAATGTAAACAAAGAATATAGAAAATAAAGAAAAAAATCTAAAAAAAAAAAAAAAAAGAAAGAAAGAAAGAGTTCCTGAATAAAGTGCTGTTAAGAAGGATCCTCAGTGTTGCATCGTTTCTTGATGGACATGTGGGGTTGCTTCAGCTGGTGCCCCTTACGGGGACCCGAGAAAAGACCCTTGAGGATCCAGAACTTTTCAGCACCAGGAAGGCAGTACCGGTATGCTCCCTGGTAAGTAGGGACAATAAGGCTCTCCGAGGGTGAGTGGAGACAATAAAGATCTTAGGTTTAAACAGGACTATAAGGTTCACAGAAGAATGACTATGTGGGATTGGCTTCTTAGCTACGGGGCCTTTGCAGTTGCAGTTCAGGTTATTTTCCTCCTCTGTGCTGTTGCATCTGGCTTAATTGGCATCGTCCAGGACACCAGTGTACTTTTGACTAAACTCCATCCATCACACGTAGATAAGTGTGCAGGAAAAGAGTGCTGGTGGCCTGAGATAAGTGAGCTAGACAACATGGGGAATTCATCTTCTAGTCCAATTGTGACAGTCCTTAAAAACTTACTTGAACAACGCAAGTTAAAAATAGACAAAAGGACCCTTTCCTCCTTCCTTGCTGAGTGTGATCATTGAGCTCCTTGGTTTGAGGCCTCTGGCTAGCTAACAGTGGGATCATGGGAAAAATTGGGAGGAGATCTGGACTGAGAGGCTACGAAACAAAAACTGAAGCCAGGCATGAAGCCCATATGGTGCTTGATTCGTGCTTGTTTTAGTGATCAAAGATGTGCAGAGGCAGTTAAAACGGGGCAGGGAACTATAACTAATTCTACTAAGAGAAAAGTATTACCCACTTATAATCCATACCAAGAATTTCCTCCAAAATTCTCACCTTGTCAATTTCCCCAGCATCATGGGAAGGAAGTTATTCCTGGTTTTGAGTTTTTACCACCATTAAGCCAGTATAAGTTTTCCTGGAACCAAACAGGAAAGGAAAATGCCTGGCCATGGTTTGATTGGGTCTTATCTAACAGTCAAGGAGCATTTACCTCATTGACCCCTTTTGCCAGATTTGGCTATGAGTTTTTCCTTGTATAATATTTCTGCTTTGCGTAAAAATAACGGACAGTTAAAAAAATCAATCCTTGAAGAAAGAAATCAAAGAAGACCTCAGAAGATGGAAAAATATTTCTTGCTCCTGGATTGGCAGGATCAATATAGTAAAAATGGCCATCTTGCCAAAAGCAATATACAGATTCAATGCGATCCCCATCAAAATCCCAACTCAATTCTTCATAGATCTAGAAAGAGCAATTCTCAAATTCATCTGGAGCAACAAAAAACCCAGGATAGCTAAAACTATTCTCAACAATAAAAGGACTTCTGGGGGAATCAATATCCCTGACCTCAAACAGTACTACAGAGCAATTGTGCTAATAACTGCATGGTATTGGTACAGCAACAGGCAAGTAGATCAATGGAATAGGATTGAAGACCCAGAAATGAACCCACAGACTTATGGTCACTTGATCTTTGATAAAGGAGCCACAAAGATCCAGTGGAATAAAGATAGCCTTTTCAACAAATGGTACTGGTTCAACTGGAGGTCAACATGCAGAAGAATGCGAATTGACCCACTCTTATCTCTTTGGACTAAGATCAACTCCAAGTGGATCAAGAACCTCCACATAAAACCAGACACACTGAAACTATTAGAAAAGAAACTTGGGAAGACCCTGGAGGACATGGGCACAGGGGGAAATTTCCTGAACAGAACACCAATAGCTTATGCTCTAAGATCAAGAATTGACAAATGGGACCTCATAAAATTACAAAGTTTCTACAAGGCAAAGGACACTGTCAGAAGGACAAAACGGCAACCAACAAAGTGGGAAAAGATCTTCACTAACCCCACACCTGACAGAGGGCTAATATCCAATATATACAAAGAACTCAAGAAGTTAGACCCCAAAGAACCAAATAACCCTATCAAAAAATGGGGTACAGAGCTAAACAAAGAATTTTCACCAGAAGCAATTCGGATGGCCGAGAAACACCTTAAGAGATGTTCAACATCATTAGTCATCAGGGAAATGCAAATCAAAACAACCCTGAGATTCCACCTCACACCAGTCAGAATGGCTAAGATTAAAAACTCAAGAGACAACAAGTGCTGGCAAGGATGTGGAGAAAGAGGAACACTCCTCCACTGTTGGTGGGATTGCAAAATGGTAAAACTGCTCTGTAAACCTGTTTGGCAGTTCCTCAGAAAATTGGGCATGCCACTGCCAGAGGACCGTGGCATACCATTCCTGGGCATATACCCAGAGGATTCCCCTGCATACAATAAAGACACATGCTCCACTATGTTTATAGCAGCCTTGTTTATAATAGCCAGAAATTGGAAGGAGCCCATATATCCCTCAAAGGAGGAATGGATACAGAAAATGTGGTATATTTATACAATGGAATACTACTCAGCAATTAAAAATAATTAATTCATGCAATTTGTAGGTAAATGGTTAGACCTGGAAAATATAATCCGGAGTGAGTTAAACCAATCACATAAGAATACACATGAAATGCAATCATTGATAAGTGGATATTAATGAGCCCAGAAGTCCTAAATACTCAATGCACAATTAGCAAGTCAAATGATTCCCAAGAAGAAGAAAGGAGAGGACCCTGGGCCTGTAAAGTTTGGATCCAGTTTTGTAGAGAAACCGTGGGGGGAGGGGGAATGATTGGGGAATAGTTGGGGGGGAGAGGAATTATGGGACGTGTGGTGGTGGGGGGACTGGGAAAGGGGAAAGCCTTTGGAATGTAAACATAGAATATAGAAAATAAAAATTAAAACAAAACAAAACAAAACAAAAAGAATATCAGAATTCAGCAGTTATTTAATAATGCTAGCTTTTGTGTTGCTAAAGTTTGTGTGAAACCCCCATTATTTTTTCTATTAGCCACTAATATTACTGATATGTCTTAATTGCAATTCTTTACAAATTGTTTGTTATTTGTCAGAGTGTTGGAGTGAGAATAATAACGAGACAGCATTGATAGTACATTTACCTGTGTCTGTTCTTTTGCCTGTGGAGGATGATACAGACCAATTCCCTATTATCAATAACTTTAGACAGAAAAGAGACTTTGGCATAACAGCTTCTATTATCTCCACTATAGTTGTATCTGCTGTAGCTGCAACTATGACTGCCATGGCTATGACTAATCAAGTACAAACAGCCAGTACAATGAATACTATAGTTGAGAAAACTACATTCGCCTTGCAGACTTAAAATAACTATAATGCCCATATAGAATCAGGAATTCTTTTGGTTAATCAAAGAGTAGATGTATTACAGGAAGAGATAATAAAAGGATAAGGTTATAAGCTAGGAATCCCCCCTGCCTGGGCACATGGGGGGCACTTGGATCCCCAACACCAGTGGGGGAGGGTGGGCACGACACTGCGTGGCAGCCACATAAGCAGAAATGACTTAACTAGTTCTTCCGGCCTCTGTGAGAGGCTGATAGGTTATCAGAGCGCGTGTTCAGATGGTTTGAACTGATTGGCTTAAAAGCTTATGGTAGGCGGGTTTTGTTATAAGTCTATAAAAGGCCAAGGCAAGCCACTCCTCGCTGGGCTTACTTCTTCTACCCTGTGCGGGGAGGATTAACCCCCCAGAGCTCTGGATATTAAAATCCTCTTGCAAATTGCATCAGGTCTGTCTCTCATGAGTGTTTTGGGGTGCCGGTTTCCGAGGCATGGGGTACAGTAGTACCCCCGTTTTTTCTTTCGGATCTTACAATAGAAGCTCTACATAAGATGATTCAATTATCTTGTGTACATGCCCTGAAGGGCCTCTGTGTTACGCCTATACAGACAAATTTTACTACATTTAAAGAACAGCAGTCAATACTCAGCAATTATTTAAAAGGGAATTGGACAATACAGGGTGAAATTCTTACTAAACAGCTTGTTTTCCAGATAACCTCAATAATGAAACAAGATTGGACCCTGTCACATTGGGAGACTTCATATCGTGGATTACTCAAGCTTTCTCCTGGGTTAAGGAATGGGCAGGCATGGCTGCAATGGCTGCTCTTATGTGTTTGGCTGCTTTCATTTGCCTGTGGTGCTTCTGTCACCTTAAGAGGGATCACGCCAGACATAAGGCTGTAGTGTACCAAGCCCTTGTTGCCATGGATAGTGGAGAGGAGCCTGCCATCTGGTTTGCATCTTTAAAATAGATGGATTTGTCTTTGTACATTCTCCCTCTTGGTGTATGAGTTTGTATGATGAGAGTGTGATATACAGGCTGTGGTATCTGCACTAGATGCACTGTGGCTCAGCCCACATTATTTTCGCACTATATCATCCTGTGGGTTGTAAGGCAAAGCACTGCACAGAGAGTAGCTAGTGACCAGTTTAGCGCTCTCTGGAAGGAACGTCTGATTGCATAAAGGTTGCATGTCCTAGGAACCTTTCCCCTAAAAAACGACACAGGAGCTGTTCAAGGTCTCATTCGAGTGGTGAACTCCATAGCAGGCTTTGTACAATACTCCTTTTCTTTCTACCAACTCAGGTGAATCAGACCTCTACCTTCACCCAGGTACAACATCATGAAAAGATGGTGCTAAAGTGCATGTATTGCCTGAAGTGCATCAGTTGTTTGATTGACATTGTTATAATAAAAAGGGGGGAAATGTAGCAAGCCAGAATGTTCTGCCATTACAAGATGGCGCTTATTTCCGCCACTAATCCTGGTAAACAACGTGGCATATGCATATTAATGAACATAATGACTCAGCTATTTCTTGCCCAGTTGTATGCTAATGAGGTGATTCCTTGTATAGCCTATCCTGAGGCAAGAGCTAGGCACAGAGCCCTAGGCAGCGACTGTTCCTGCCTAGGGAATATATATATAAGGCAGCTCATTCCTTGCCTCAGAGTCCCCATTTTCTCATCATAAAAGAGTTCCTGAAAAAAGTGCTGTTAAGAAGGATCCTCAGTGTTGCGTTGTTTCTTGCTGGACAAGTGCGGTTGCTTCAATATATAAATGTTAATACAGCAGGTATTAAAGACCACCCCCCCAAAAAAAAAAAAGAGAAAAAGAAAAGATAAAAAAAGAAACTATTCCCAAAGATTTTGACAGATGTTACAAAAACATTTTTATATTAATGTATGGCTAATAACCCTACTACTGGATTTTTATTACACTATAATAGTTTACAAGAGAGTATTAGCACAATGTTACTATGTATACTGGGTCATTTAGCATATTCTACTCCTAAATGGCATTCTTTGTTATATGATAACAATACAGTTTTACCCCTTGCCCATTAAATTATCATTTTCCAAGCCAAAAAAAAAAAAAACCCCAAAGCTCTTTAACATACTTCTGAGGTTCTAAGGCAATACGATGAGTCCAGAAACAATGATAACAACAACAACAACAACAACAGAAGCAACAACAAAGGAAAAGGCACTTGAAACATGAAAGGACACCATCATTGCTCAGATGAACCAAAATACAAATGAAATCATTAAAACTCATGAACTACAGCAGGGATACATGATCTGTGATAACAGGACAAATCAAATACATGCCTATATGCACATAAAGTAGAAATGTAAGAATTAAATCAAGAATGTAATCCTTGTAGACTAAATATTTGGGAGCAAGTTTAACAAAAAATAAATCAAAATTTATTCAACAAAATTTGTGAAATGATATATTGTAATTAATAGGGGGACATCCCATTTTGGTGAGGGTTGAGCACTTCTGGGATGCTGTTGCTCTTAAGAACCAGTGAAAACCTGCAAAAAAGCTCTTAATAGAGAGTCCACAGACAAGACTCCAAAGTTAACAGTTTTAGGCTCCAATGGGTCTGCACAGACTGTTGGTGAACCAGGAGACATTGTGCAGAAACAGGAAGTGAGAGCCTATCAGTGACCACAGGTTCCATTGCACTTCCCTAGTGGTTGCCTTTCACAGGAATACACTATGGAGGCAGAGACTTTTAATTGGTCTCCCACCCACAAAAAATGGGGGCTGATGGGAAGGCTGTGCTGAGGCCATAAGATGAGAGAGCAGCAGAGCAGAGCAGAGCAGAGCAGAGCTGAGCAGAGTGCTGGTCACCACCATCTTTGCTGAAACATCCAAGATCAGGGCCCTTTGTTTCTTGTGCCTCCTCCCTAAATAGTTCTCTGAAATCTGTGACATGAGGCTGGTGACAAGCAGACGATATCCTCATCTACTGTAGAATCAGTATCAGCAAAGCCAACTGTGTCTACAAAGAAGGAAAACTGGCATCAGGTGGTGTCAGGGAAGGGGATACAACACTAACACAGGAAGAGAGATACTGTCCTCAAAGAGATGCCTAGACTCCACACAGCTGGACAGCACAAGGGCTATGATAGTGATTGCAGTGTCCCATCCCCAGCCACAGCCAGAAGGCACACACCCACACCAGATTACTATGTGCAGCCTGGGCTCACCTGGGTCTGGATCAGCTCATGCCAGGCACCCCTGAGGTGGACTGAAATGTGAGGCTCCTTCCAACTCTGCCTAGCTGAATGGGTGACTCCCTCTGCAAGGTTGTTTCCTCTAGGGCTCAGGGAGGTCCTTCACACTGGAATTCCAGTTCTCATCTGGGTTCCTAGTTCATGAAGGTGGTGGTATCAAGGCCTGCCTCAGCTGGGCTCATGGAGGGGAACCTGGAGACTAGTGAAAGCTGTGCTGCATTCACCCCCCTCTCCCTTATCCGCTCACCCCTCAGAGCCTCAGCTGTACAGACAGGAAAGCTTCATCACTGAGAAAAGTCACACACACTCTAAGTTCACTTGTTCTTAGCTGACTTGAAAATCGCTAATCAAGTATGGGTGGGGTTTTTTTTTTTTTTTTGTGTGTGTGTGTGTGTGTGTGTGTGCATGCCGGGTGTGAATATGGAAGGATGGGTGAGCCTACATGTGACTGAGTGTGAATAAAACCATGCACACCTGAACATCCCTACACAGGGAGAAGTGGATGGCTGATAATTATATCTCCCTGACTTGTCTTCCTTGGTCCACAGTTGCAGGGGAACTCCAGCTGCTCTTCATTGATCTACATGATTGCCAAAGATACTACCAGGGCTTAATTAGCCCAAGCAGTGATTCCAGACTCCATATGATCCAGGAATCTGACATCTAGCACCCTGCTTAGAATGGGGGAAGATGGTGAGACCACAGGCAGGACAGCTGTAGGGACTAACATTAGTCTTGGAGGTTCCAGCCACAGATCATCAGCCCTCAGAGAAACATCTTCAAGCCCTGATTCCTACTCTTAGTGGTGGTGAATAACCACAAGGTGCAAAGCCTTGCTTAAGGGTATCAAGACCTTACTGACAGTGACAAGACCAAAAGGGTCCTTTTCCCATTCAGCCAGGGTCGCTGACAGAGACAAAAGCATAAGAGGATACAAAATAATGATCGATGATGCCCAAAATAATGATATAATTGGAGAGATACAAACCTCAATTGGGTGGCACTGAGGCCTAGATAGTAAACTCACAGCCCTTCAGGGTCCCAGAACAAAAGTGGGGCTCCTATTCCTATTGCTTTCTCCCTTAAGGGGCCATATCAGGTGGCTACCACACTTTTCCTATCCCTGTGGCTTAACCTTGCTTGGTATAAACGTCCTACTTAATCTTGGTGCCAGATTTCTAGTGAGCATCGAAGCCAAGCCTCTGCCAGTTCCACATACAGTCCTAACCCCAGGTCCTACCTGACCTTGCTCTGAGCTTTCCCTTTATGAACCCACTTAAGGCAGAACTTGTAGTCTCAAGGTGTAGTCAGTAGCAGCTTGCTCTGTCCTTACTGGGGGTGTGGCTAGGCAGATGATTACTCTGGAGTTTTCAGTGGCATACACACAAATCCTTTTCATTACCTGATTTTCGGGGCATCCCCCCTGTGGTGTATTTCTTCAGCAACATCTGCTGTTTGCCCACCTCTTTGTATCTCTGCCCATCTCTAAACAGGTGACCTGAAGTACAGATTTGTGTCAGGCATTCTAGTTTTTGAGTGTGTGGGGTGCAGCAGGTGCTCAGAATATTGCATTAGTGGGATCATCTGCAGAAGGCACTGCCCACTTCCCTATGCACACGCCTCTTATTTTCCCTGTGGGCAATGATGAGTGATGTTGACAGGACTGTACCCACTGTGGCTGATGTGGGTCAGCCTTGCTGGCACAAGCACTATGCATGACAGTTATGAATTTGAACTCTGTTCTCTTCTTGCTGACATGGGATCACACTGTGCAGCCCATATTGGTTGCAATCTCAGGACACTCATACCACAACTTTAGAAATACTGGAAAGAAAGTCTTAACAATTGTGTTAAGTCTTACAAATCCTGCAAAAGTTCCTGTTTTGGGAACTTCACATCCTCTACAGAGGACATAGCAGAGGGGGGGCCTTTGGAAAGGGATTGGAGGTTGAGATCCCTCACCTATGAAGTGGCTTGGCTCACTTATGAACACAGTCTTTAATGGCAAGAGAGGCCATGTTTATATACACAAGTCTTTCTTTTCCTGGTCTGGATAGTGGGAAGCAAACAGTTTGTTTTAACAGGTACTTGCTGCTGTGATGCTCTGCCTCTCCATAGGACTAACCCATGGAAAAAGCCACCCACTGGTTGTGAACTCAAAAACAGTGAGCAAAAAGGAAACTTGTCTTTATAACATGATTAGCTTGGGTGTTTTGTCATAAAAATGGAAATCTAATGTGGGACCATGGAGATAATGCTGGAGTGTCTCTGAAGGCACAGAGTTCGCACACCTTTGCTAAGTGCATGGGAAGCATTTGGAGAAGTTTTAGATGCAAGCTGCTGGAGAACTGGGCAATATTCTAATGGAGTGAATTGACACTGTGACAGAGACTTGACAAAAGTGATAGGATTGAGGATTCTGATTGGAGGCAGACTAGAGGAGACTCCTAGTGTAATATATCCTGACAAACAACACACTCACACACACATGCATGCATGTATGACACATGGGCAAACACAAACATGCTATTGCACATGTGCACACACACATAAATATGGATGCACAGACATGTATGCATGTCCAAACACAAGTGCCACAAATCTGTTCCCTGAGAGCTCCTGAGATAAAATCTCAATGAGGTAAAGAGTACAGATTAGAGACAGGTGTCTCCTGAGGAGTTTGGTGACATTAAGAAACCAAGGGATTAATAAGAGGACAACTGGAATGATGTTGTGAGGGCAGCTCAGGAACCTGAGACCCATCAGAGTGATGGGTGAAAGCATGACTGCTTCAGTGCCTATGAGATGAAGTTCTCTAGAAATTGTCTAGTATGATAGAGTTTAGGGTTGACATAATTGGGTAATGTGCCTGTGGCAGAGCAAATCTGGTCTGTGTCAGTAGAGCTTGTCCTCTCACAGAGAACATCACTTCTTCTCTCTCCCAACACACATCCTCCCTCTGACTCAGACTAACTCACCCCCACCCCGAGGACACTTGCCTGTGACAGGACATTGAGGAATAACATTGCCCCATGGATCTAAAGAGGAAAATGTCATGACACTGAGACTGAACAGCATGTATGATATAATTATTGTCCTGTGGGTCAGGATGGAACTGTGACTTCACACAACTTTGGAATACAGAACTTGCCACATCTACAAGAATTTACAGGGTTAGAGTACTTGCCTCTGTGGAAGTGGATATCTTCACTTGCTTCCTTCCTCAAGGCTGGAATCAGGACTCTGAACAAAGCATGACTGACTCAAAACATAATGGATTTCCACAAGGCTTCCTCCTGAGGTCCAGGTCTCCACTTGAGTCCTCTCCAATGCTGTGACTGTAGAATGGTAGCATCTGGCATCCTCTGGTGATCTTCTAAAATGCAACAACACACATGAGAGGGACTCTGAGAAGCTCAACTGCACAGGGCATCTCTCCAGCTGGTGATACCCTGTTCTACACTGCACCACAAGCAGCCTCCGCCTCTAGGAAGCTCTTCCCCCCAACTCCTTGCTCCCCTATAACACCCTTTTCTCCCTCAGCATCTACTCCTCTTCCTTCACATAATTCCTTGTACTTGCAGGGTCAGTACCCTCTGCTGTCTCCTAGTTCAACATAAAGGGAACTCACATGAGATGCCTCCTGAGATGCTAGATCTGTGGGTAGATTCAATTTAACCATTGTTCCACAGTGTCTAGACCTAGCTTCCCCATGCATCGTACCACATATAGGAACAGAGGTATAATCTGCCAGTTGACACAGACATGAGAAAAATAAATTCAAATACAGAAATGTACCTGGACTGTGCCAGATGCTTTTTCTCCAGATGATCTACCCAGGTTTCAGTTCTGGGGGGAGAGTCTGTTCTGCCACAGATGAGGTTTCTTTTGGGAGGGAATGCAGCAACACAGCTTCCTCAGGACATATTTATCTTCCTGGTCCACCCCTTAGAGCCTCTAATCAGACTCATGCAGGGGACAACTTGTCCTTTGCTGAGGCACTGGGCTTGTCCTGTGTACTCACATGGCTGCTGATACTCATTCAGGGGACACTCCTAGAATGTACGTGGCCTTGGCCCATTGTGTGTTTCATCTGAAGTAGCCTACACAGAGGAAATCCAGGCCAATTGACTCTTCTCTCTCTTTTCTGAACACTGAACAGACTTCTGGCCAGAGACAGACCCTTTACTTGTGGAGGAGTTCTAGAGTAATGTGGGTTCGGTTTCTGTCCTCCTGCATCCTACTTGGAAAGTAGCAGGATCATCAAGGGAAGAGAATGGTGTCATCAATGGATTCATGGCTGAGCACGTGTTGTGCTGTCATACTCCTGAAGAGCCTGCCTTTTCAGGAAGCAATAAGTTGCCATGGCTTGGTTGTACTTTCTCTGACATAAAGAATCTTTGATGTTTTGGACTCTGAACCCAAAGTGTCCAATGGGTTTTAGAATCTCTTGGTATGGTCTTAGAGGGAGCAGTTCCTGACAGGGAACTGGGAATCCCTCCTAGTCCTGTGTGAGACAGGGATGCATCATTACTTCAGCAACTGTCAGCCTATGTTTCAGGTTGTCTGTCATTAAGAGACTAAGCAGACCTTCAAATTATATAGATATTCCAGAGGGGACAGGATACTTCCCTGATAAAATCTGTCTCTGAAGCTGTGGGACATTCACAGCAACAAATGGAAGCCTGTCAGGTATCATAAAATACAGGACCATTCCTAGGGCCCTATATCGACCATGGAGACATCATAGAGTCTGCCAAGGAGGATCTCAGGAACAGCATATGAAAAAGTCCCACAGTGAAAGCTCAGCTTTTGCCCTGTGTTCACTTGAGTGCTGAGCCCAAAGTTGATGGTTTTTATTGTTCCATTCCTGTGTATCATATTGCCTGGCTTCAGATGTCTACGAAATGTACCCTGGTCAAGGCAGTAGCTCAGGGCACTTATTTCCTTGAATATTGCCCGTGATTCATCCTCCCACAGGGGGCCAGCATGATGGATGTATTCATAAAGTAATATTCCTCCATGATGAGGTATATACTCTTCTAAGTCTCAATACCTTGTTGGAGGGAGATAATGTTGGGTTGATTGACCATCATCATTATGTCTACCTCTGAGGTAACAGGATGGCACCAGTGCTTTCTCTTGTGAATCATTTTGACAGCCATGGGGGTACCGGTGAGGACTTGCTGGACAGCTTGACTGTGGTGCAGCCTCCATGGCCGATGGTATTTCAAACTAGGAATTGAGAGTGGAAACTCTTTGTGACACAGAAGCTTGAAACAGTTCTGAGCTTTTCTGACTCCTCTTCATTCCCAGACCTCATTTGAGGTAACAAAGTATAAATGCTACCTAAGAGATAGAGAAAAAAGAAAGGAAAGAAAGAAAGCTATGATGAAAACTAAAATAATGAAAAATAAGTAAAACAGACAACTACATCCAAAACAAAGATGACACCTAGAACAGGTATTTTGAAAAAACAAAACCACACACAAAGCCAAGAAAATCCAAATTAAAAGTTAGCTGCAACTCACTAGGAGTGAAGAGCACAGCTCAGCACAACTAAGAAGGAATTTACTGATTCTGTTAGAAGAAAGAGGTACGAGGAAATATATAAATGATGAAAGAATTTTTAAATGACAATTAGAAAAGGCAAGCAATAAAAATTACATAGAAAGAAAATGAATACCAAACAAGTAAAATTACATAAAAGCTAAAAACCTAGAGATTAACACAAAATATAACAAACCCATCAAATATTCTAGAATATAATAAGAACTAAAAAAAATATATCATGGAGAAAACAACCTAATGAATAATTCGGAATAATTGGGATAGGGACCTAAAAAGGGTTTTCTCAGAGGACATGGAAATCAATAAGAAATATATATAGATTTATCTATATATCTATATCTATATCTATATCTATATATCTATCTATATATAGATTTATATATAGATTTTATATATAGATTTATAGATTTAACATCCTTGGCCATCATGGAGTTGAAACTAAAACTAGTTTGAGGTTTCATCCAATTTGAATCAGATGGCTAAGGCTCCAATGGTGGTCAGAGGATGTGGAGGATGGAAACCCGCAGTACACTATCCATGGAGGATATAAGCTGATTTGGCCATTGTAAACAAATGTGTGGGTGTTCCTCAGAAAACTAGTACTGGATGTGCCGTGTGATCCAGCCAGTCGACACCTGGGGTATACTCAAGGAACTCTGTTTATTGCTACAGAGACACTTGCTCATCAATGTTCAGTAAGTACCCTCGGTGGCTAAGGACATTGTGGTACCCACACACAATGGAATGTTGTTCAGCTGTAAAGAAAACTGAAATGATAAAGTTTTCAAGTACAAGCATGGAATTAGATGACTAAGTTAGCTAACACAGACTCAAGGGAACAAAAATGGCATGTTCTCATTCAGAGCAGATCCTTGCATCAAATCTTCAGATTTATTACTACCACTCTCATAGGACAGAAAAATTTCCTTGTGTAATGACACAGAAACATAACAGTAGTCAAGCACTGGAGAATAAGTCTTAAAGTGTTCAGACAAAAACCAGGATATCTACATTGTACCCTTTGTCTCTCTATCTCTCCTTCCTACCTTTCTTCTCTCCCTCACTCCCTCACCTTATCCCTCCATGGTTCAGGGACTATCATGGAATAGGGGAATATTGACATTGTAAGAAACAGAGGCTGGAAAGGGCCAGACAAAAAAATTATCTTCTTGACAAAGCAAGAACAATACACTAAGGAATTTTCACAACAGCTGGCCAACAGCATTCCATCTGCACATGGCCACAAGCATGATATCTGCACAAAATCAAGCACTCTACCATGACTAACCCATCGTGGGAACATGGACAGTTGATGAAATCTAGGAAAGAGAGAGTCATCCTACTTAAGGATATGGCTCCTGGTAAGTTAACCACGTTCCAGTAGATACCCCGAAACACATAAACATATGACATCAGGTTATTACAAAAAGAAATGAATTTGTAGGTTGAAGGTGTGATGGTGAGAATGGATGTGGGAGGAGTTGGGGAAGGGCAAGGGGTAACTAGCATCCAAATACATTCTATGGATGTCCAAAATTCTCAATAGATATTATAACTTTTAAAATCCACAAAAATCAAAAACAGAAAACCCAAAACAAAGCCAAAAGAGAAGCAATAAAAATATGATACATAAGAAAACCTAGAAGCACAAAAATCTGAAAGCGAAAACTAGGACAAAATTCCCCAAAATGGAAACATGATAAAAACAAGAGACCTTCAAACAAAAATCTCATCATACCCTGAAAGTCAAAACCAGCCAAGCAAAGAAACCAGAAAATAAAATGCAAAGAATAAAACTTTAAAGCACAAATATCCCCAGGTTGTGTTTGTGCATAACTTTAGACCAAATATTCAGGAGGAAGAGGCAGGTAGATGTCTGAAACTGAAGCCAACCTGGTCTAGAGAACAAGTTCCAGAAGAGCCAGGGCTACACACAAAAAAAATGCATAAGTTAAAAAACAAAAACAAAAAACAAAAACAAAAAAAGACCCAGGAGATGGGTCTTTGATAAAATCAACAAGATAGATAAACCCTTACCCACACTTTTCAGAGGGCACAGAGGCACTACCAAATTTAATAAAACCAGAAAAGCAAAGGGCAACATAACAATATAACTGTGGAAATTCAAAAAATCATCAGATCCTACTATTAAACCTTCTATTCAACAAAGTTTGAAAATCTGGACAAAATGAACAGTATTCTGCATACATACCCAGTGCCAATGTGAAAACAGGATCAGATAAAGCATCTAAATCGTCCCATAAGTCCTGAGGAAAAGAAGCAGTTGTTAATAGTCTCCCATCAAAAACAAAGCCCAGGACCAGATGGGTTTAGTAGGGAATTCTATCAGAACTTCAAAGAATAGCTAATACCGATACTCTTCAATTTATTCCACGAAATAAGAACTCAAGGAACACTAAACAAATCATTCTATGAAGCCACAATAATGCTTTTACCTAAACCAAACAAAGACCAAACAAAGAATGAGAACTTCAGACCAATCTCCCTCATGAACATTGATGCAAAATACTCAACAAAATTCCCCCAACCAAATCCAAGAATGCATCAAAACTATAATTCACCACAATCAGGTAAGCTTCATCCCGGGAATGCATGGGTGGTTCAATATATGGAAATCCATCAATGTGATCCACTCCATAAACAAACTCAAGGAATAAGACCACATGGTCATTTCATTAGATGCTGAAAAGCCTGTTGACAAAATTCAACATTCCTTCATGATAAAAGTCTTGGAGAGATTGGGAATCCAATGCCAATACCTAAACATAGTAAAAGCAATATACTGCAAACCAGTAGCCAACTCAAATTAAATAGAGAGAAACTTGAAGCAATTCCACTAAAATCGGGGACCAGGCAAGGCTGCCCACTCTCACCCTATCTACTCAATAAAGTACTTGAAATCCTAGCCAGAGCAATAAGACAACAAGAGTAGGACAATTTGGAAAGAAAGAAGTCAAAATATCGCTATGTGCAGATAACATGATCTTATAATCAAGCAAACTCAAAACATCTACCAGAAAACTCCTAAAGTTAAAAAAAATTCAGCAAAGTGGCTGGATATAAAATTATCTCAAACAAATCAATAGCCTTCTTCTACTCAAAGGATAAACAAGCTGAGAAAGAAATTAAGGAAATGACACCCTTCACAATACACATGAATAACATTACATACCTGGGTGTGACTAGGATCAAGCAAGTGAAAGATCTGTATGACAAGAACTTCAAGCCTCTGAGGAAGAAAATCAAAGAAGATTTCAGAAGATGCAAAGATCTCCCATGCTCATGGATTGGCAGGATTAATATAGGAAAAATGGCCATCTAGCTGAAAGAAATCTATGGATTCAATGCAATACCCATCAAAATCCTAAATCACTTCTTAGCTATAGAGAGAACACTTCTCAAATTCACCATCCCTGAGGGTATCACCATCTCTGACCTCAAGCTCTACTACAGACCAATAGTAATAACAAGTGTTTGGTATTGTAAGGAGATAGGCAGGAAGATAAATGGAATAGAATTGAAGACCCAGAAAAGAACCCAAACACCTACGGTCACTTGATATTTGAACAAAGGAGCTAAAAACATCCAGTATGAAAAAGACAGCATTTTTAACAAATAGAGGTGATCAACTGGAGGTCTGCATGTAGAAAAAATGCAAATCGACCCATTCTTCTCTCCTTGTACAAAGCTCAAGTCCAAGTGGACCAGGGACCTACAAAGAAAACCAGACACACTGAAGCTTATAGAGGAGAAAGTGGGGAAAGAATCTTGAACACAAGGGTCCAGGGGAAATCTTCTTGGATTGAACACCAATGGATTATGCTCTAAGAACAAGGACTGACACATGGGACTGCACAAAACTGCAAATCTTCTGTAAAGCATCAATAGGACAAAACTGCAACCAACAAATTGGGAAATTTTCTTTACCAATCCTACATTCAATAGAGAGCTAATATAGAATGTATACAAAAAACTCAAGAAGTTAGACTCCAGAGAGTCAAATAACCCTATTTTTAAATGGGGTATAGAGCTAAACAGGGAATTCTCAACTGAGGAAACTCCGATGGCTCTGAAGCACCTAAAGAAATTTTCAACATCCTTAGTTATTAAAGAAATGTGTATCAAAACAACACTGAGATTCCTCCTCACACCAGTCTGAATGGCTTAGATGAAAAACTCCGGTGAGAGCAGATGCTGGAGAGGATGTGGGGAAAGAGGAACATCTGCTCAAAGGCCAAGTTTAACCTCCATTTTCCCAGTGTGACCATTCCTATGAAAGAACAAAATGATCCTTAAAAAGTGGTGTCAGCCCTCTATTTTTACCATGCTGTGCATTTTTATATTCATGCATTAGTGCATGCATGTTTGCACACACATGCCAGTGCACTGTGTGAGGCAGAAAGGCAAGGTGCGAGTTACCTTCCTCCTATCAAGTGGATTCTGGAAATCAAACTCAGGTCACAGCTTGGTGACAAGCACCTTTACATGCTGAGCCACCCTACCTGCCCATTACCCAGTTTCTTTTTTTTTTTAATTTTATTTTCCATATTCTATGTTTACATTCCAAAGGCTTTCCCCTTTCCCAGTTCCCACCCACCATAGTTCCCATAGTTCCTCTCCCCCCATCTGTTCCCCAATAATTCCCCCTCCCCCCTCGGTTTCTTTACTAAACTGGATGCAATCTTTACAGGCCCAGGGTCCTCTCCTTTCTTCTTCTTGGGAATCATTTGATTTGCTATTTGTGTCTTGAGTATTTAAGGCTTCTGGGCTCATTAATATCCACTTATCAGTGATTGCATTTCATGTGCATTCTTTTGTGATTGGGTTAATTCACTCAGGATGATATTTTCCAGGTCTAACCATTTACCTACAAATTGCATGAATTCATTATTTTTAATTGCTGAGTAGTATTCCATTGTATAAATATACCACATTTTCTGTATCCATTCCTCCTTTGAGGGATATTTGGGCTCCTTCCAATTTCTGGCGATTATAAACAAGGCTGCTATAAACATAGTGGAGCATGTGTCCTTATTGCATGCAGGGGAATCCTCTGGGTATATGCCCAGGAGTGGTATGCCAGGGTCCTCTGGAAGTGACATGCCCAATTTTCTGAGGAACCGCCATACTGATCTCCAGAGCGGTTTTACCATTTTTGCAATCCCACCAACAGTGGAGGAGTGTTCCTCTTTCTCCACATCCGCGCCAGCACTTGTTGTCTCTTGAGTTTTTAATCTTAGCCATTCTGACTGGTGTGAGGTGGAATCTCAGGGTTGTTTTGATTTGCATTTCCCTGATGACTAATGATGTTGAACATCTTTTAAGGTGTTTCTCGGCCATCCGAATTTCTTCTGGTGAAAATTCTTTGTTTAGCTCTGTGCCCCATTTTTTGATAGGGTTATTTGTTTCTTTGCGGTCTAACTTCTTGAGTTCTTTGTATATATTGGATATTAGCCCTCTGTCGGATGTGGAGTTGGTGAAGATCTTTTCCCACTTTGTTGGTTGCCGTTTTGTCCTTCTGACAGTGTCCTTTGCTTTGCAGAAACTTTGTAATTTTATGAGGTCCCATTTGTCGATTCTTGATCTTAGAGCATAAGCTATTGGTGTTCTGTTCAGGAACTTTTCCCCTGTGCCCAAGTCCTCCAGGGTCTTCCCAAGTTTCTTTTCTAATAGTTTCAGTGTGTCTGGTTTTATGTGGAGGTCCTTGATCCACTTGGAGTTGATCTTAGTGCAAAGAGATAAGATTGGATCAATTCGCATTCTTCTGCATGTTGACTTCCAGTTGAACCAGCACCATTTGTTAAAAAGGCTATCTTTATTCCACCGGATGGTTGTGGCTCCTTTATCAAAGATCAAGTGACCATAAGTCTGTGGGTTAACCTCTGGGTCTTCAATCCTGTTCCATTGATCTGCTTGCCTGTTGCTATACCAATACCATGCAGTTTTTAACACAATTGCTCTGTAGTACTGCTTGAGGTCAGGGATATTGATTCCCCCAGAAGTCCTTTTATTGTTGAGAATAGTTTTAGCTATCCTGGGTTTTTTGTTGCTCCAGATGAATTTGAGAATTGCTCTTTCTAGATCTATGAAGATTTCATTTGGGATTTTGATGGGGATCGCATTGAATCTGTATATTGCTTTTGGCAAGATGGCCATTTTTACTATATTGATCCTGCCAATCCAGGAGCAAGAAATATTTTTCCATCTTCTGAGGTCTTCTTCGATTTCTTTCTTCAAGGACTTGAAGTTCCTGTTGTACAGATCTTTCACTTGTTTGGTTAGAGTTACGCCAAGATATTTTATGTTGTTTGTGGCTATTGTGAAGGGTGTTATTTCCCTAATTTCTTTCTCTGCCTGCTTGTCCTTTGAGTACAAGAAGGCCACTGACTTGCTTGAGTTAATTTTATAACCTGCCACTTTGCTGAAGTTGTTTATCAGCTGTAGAAGCTCTCTGGTGGAGTTTTTTGGGTCGCTTAGGTAAACTATCATATCGTCTGCAAATAATGATAGTTTCACTTCTTCCTTTCCAATTTGTATCCCTTTGACTTCCTTATGTTGTCTAATTGCTCTTGCTAGAACTTCAAGTACAATATTGAAAAGATATGGAGAGAGAGGGCAGCCTTGTCTAGTCCCTGATTTTAGTGGGAATGCTTCAAGTTTCTCTCCATTTATTTTGATGTTGGCTACTGGTTTGCTGTAGATTGCTTTTACTATGTTTAGGTATGGGCCTTGAATTGCTGCTCTTTCCAAGACTTTTAGCATGAAAGGATGCTGAATTTTGTCGAATGCTTTTTCAGCATCTAATGAAATGACCATGTGGTTTTTTTCTTTCAGTTTGTTTATGTAGTGGATTACATTGATGGATTTCCGTATATTGAACCATCCCTGAATCCCTGGGATGAAGCCTACTTGATCATGGTGGATGATCGTTTTGATGTGCTCTTGGATTCGGTTAGCAAGAATTTTATTTAGTATTTTTGCATCTATATTCATAAGAGAAATTGGCCTGTAGTTCTCTTTCTTTGTTGGATCTTTTTGTGGTTTAGGTATTAGCGTAATTGTGGCTTCGAAGAATGAGTTGGGCAGTGTCCCTTCTGTCTCTATTTTGTGGAATAGTTTGGAGAGTATTGGTGTTAAGTCTTCTTTGAAGGTCTGGTAGAATTCTGCACTAAAACCATCTGGTCCCGTACTTTTTTTGGTTGGGAGGCTTTCTATAACCCCTTCTATTTCTTTAGGGGTTATGGGACTATTTAGCTGATCTACTTGATGCTGATTTAATTTTGGTATTTGATATCTGTCTAGGAAATTGTCCATTTCCTCCAGATTCTCCAGTTGTTTTGAGTATAGACCTTTGTAGTAGGATCTGATGATGTTTTGAATTTCCTCAGTTTCTGTTGTTATGTCTCCCTTTTCATTTCTAATTTTGTTAATTTGTATACTGTCTCTGTGTCCTTTGGTTAGTCTGGCTAAGGGTTTATCTATCTTGTTGATTTTCTCAAAGAACCAGCTCCTGCTCTTGTCGATTCTTTGTATGGTTCTCTTTGTTTCTATTTGATTGATTTCAGCCCTGAGTTTGATGATTTCTTGTCTTCTACTCCTCCTGGGTGAATTAACTTGTTTTTCTTCCAGGGCTTTAAGGTGTGCCATTAAGCTGCTAGTATATGCTCTCTCCAGTTTCTTTTTGGATGCACTTAGAGCTATGAGTTTTCCTCTTAGCACTGCTTTCATTGTGTCCCATAGATTTGGATAGGTTGTACCTTCATTTTCATTGAATTCTAAAAAGTCTTTGATTTCTTTTTTTATTTCTTCCTTGACCAAGGTGTCATTGAGTAGAGTATTGTTCAGTTTCCATGTGTATGTGGGCTTTCTGTTGTTTTTGTTGTTATTGAAGACCACTCTTACTCCATGGTGATCTGATAGAAGGCATGGGATTAGCTCGATCTTCTTGTATTTGTTGACATCTGTCTTGTGACCAATTATATGGTCTATTTTGGAGAAGGTCCCATGTGGAGCTGAGAAAAAGGTATATTCTTTAGCTTTAGGATGAAATGTCCTATATATATCTGTTAAATCCAATTGGTCCAGAGTTTCAATTAGTTTCACTGTGTCCCTGTTTAGTTTCTGCTTTCCTGATCGGTCCATTGAGGAGAGTGGAGTGTTGAAGTCACCCACAATTATTGTGTTAGGTGTAATGTGTGCTTTAAGCTTTAGTAAGGTTTCTTTTACGAATGAGGCTGCCCTTGCATTTGGAGCATAGATGTTCAGTATTGAGAGCTCTTCTTGGTGGATTTTCCCTTTGGCCAGCAAGAAGTGACCTTCTGAGTCTCTTTTGATGATTTTAGGTTGGAAGTCAATTTTATCTGATATTAGAATGGCTACTCCAGCTTGTTTCCTGAGACCATTTGCTTGTAAAATTGTCTTCCAGCCTTTTACTCTAAGGCAGTGTTTGTCTTTGACACTGAGATGTGTTTCCTGTATGCAGCAAAATGTAGGGTCCTGTTTCCGTATCCAGTCTGTTAATCTATGTCTTTTTATTGGGGAATTGAGTCCATTGATGTTAAGAGATATTAAGGAATAGTAATTATTTCCTCCAGACATTTTTGAAATTATATTTATTTATTTTATTTATTTTTTATATTCGAGAGGTTACCTTCTTTTGGGTTTGATGAGAGGAGGTTTCTATCTTGCTTCTTCCCGGGTGTAGTTTCCGTCCTTGTCTTGGTGTTTTCCCCCTATTATCCTTTGTAGGGCTGGATTTGTGGAAAGATATCGTGCAAATTTGGTTTTGTCATGGAATACCTTGATGTCTCCATCTATGGTGATTGAGAGCTTTGCTGGGTAAAGTAGTTTTGGCTGAAGTTTGTGTTCTCTTAGAGTTTGCATGATATCTGCCCAGGATCTTCTAGCTTTCATGGTCTCAGGTGAGAAGTCTGGTGTTATTCTGATAGGTCTTCCTTTATAAGTTACTTGGCCTTTTTCTCTTGCTGCCTTTAATATTCTTTCTTTGTTTAGTACATTTGGAGTTTTGATTATTATGTGACGGGATGTATTTCTGTTCAGATCCAGTCTGTTTGGGGTTCTGTATGCTTCTTGTATATTCATGGGCATCTCTCTCTTTAGGTTGGGGAAGTTTTCTTCCATAATTTTGTAGAAGATATTTGCTGGCCCTTTAACTTGTACATCTTCATTCTCGTCTATACCTATAATCCTTAGGTTTGGTCTTCTCATTGTGTCCTGGATTTCCTAAATGTTTTGGGTTACAGCCTTTTTGCATTTAGTATTTTCTTTGACTGTTGAATCAATGGTTCCTATGGTATCTTCGGCTTCTGATATTCTGTCTTCTATCTCTTGTATTCTATTGTTGATATTTGCATCTATGGCTCCTGATTTCTTCCCAAGGTTTTCTATCTCCAATGTTGTCTCCCTCTGCGATTTCTTAGTTGTTTCTACTTCTGTTTTCAGTGCCTGGATGGATGTGCTCAGATCTTTCGCTTGCTTGATTGTGTTTTCATGTATTTCTTTAATAGATTTTTGTGTTTCCTCTTTCATAGCTTCTACTTGTTGGCCCACGTTCTTCTGTATTTCTTTAAGTGATTTTTGTCTTTCCTACTTATTGTCTTCTTCTTTTTGATCCATCTTCTCCTGCATTTCTTGAAGTGATTTTTGTATTTGTCTTGTAAAGGCTTCTAACTTTTGATCCATTTTCTCTTCTATTTCTTTACGAGATTTTTCTATGTGTTCAGCTACCAGCATCCTGACCAGTGATTTTATATCCAAGTCTTGTTTTTCTGGTGTTTTGGGGTATCCAGGGCTTCCTGTTGTTGGCGAACTGGGTTCAGATGCTGTCATGTTGTCTTGATTTCTGTTAGTGACATTCCTTTGTTTACCTTTTGCCATCTGGTTATTTCTGGTGTTAGTTGACCTTGTTGTCACTGGGTGGTGTTTGAATCTCCTATGAGGCTGGGCTTACCTGTTGTTTCTCTACTGGTGGTTATGCGTGATTGCTGCTCAACGGGATCACGAGCTGGCTGCCACCCGCTGACTTTGTGCACGGCCTGAGGTCTCCGGGAAGTGTGGAGGAGTGCAGCAGAGCCTCGGCAGGTGCTGCTGGGCCTGCCTAGTAGCGAGAGCTTAGCAGATCCCCCCACGTGGTAGCCCCTGATGGAATCTGTCTACCTGTTCCTTTCCAGCTGTGTTCTGGTTGCAGTATGGAGGCCTGCCGCTATCGCTGATCCGGGCTCCTGGGGAGCTGGGTGGTTCCGGCTGCCTTGGTGCACGGCCTAAGCTCGCAGGGATGTGCTGCAGAGCCTAGGCGCCTGGGCCCGCCTGTGGGCGAGAGCTTAGCAGCTCTCCCTGCTCTAGCCCCAGACGGAGTCTCTATCTGCACCTTTCCAGCTGTGTCCTGGTTGCAATATGGAGGCCTGCCACTATAGCTGGTCCTCACTCTTCTTAATAAACAAGAATTGTTGCTTATCCTGGTTCCGTGGGCAGGGTCTGAGCACCTGGCAAGCTGGCTAGGTCTGGCTGACCTGCTACCGGCTGGATGGGAAGCTGCAGACAAGATGGCGCTGCCTGCAGGGGGTTTGGGGTCTGGCCTGCGAGCGCAGAGCGCAGGCACGGCCTCTGTACTCCAAACCGCTAGGCTGTGCGCAGTTCCTGCCCCAGACCTGAGTCCCCGGAGGTCTTAAACTCGGGCTGTCTCTGGTACCTGGTTCCTCCGGCAGGGTCTCAGCACCTGGCAGGCTGGCTAGGTCTGGCTGACCTGCTACCGTCTGGATGGGAAGCTGCAGACAAGATGGCGCTGCCTGCAGGGGGTTTGGGGTCTGGCCTGCGAGCGCAGAGCTCAGGCACGGCCGCTGTACTCCAAACCGCTAGGCTGTGCGCAGTTCCTGCCCCAGACCTGAGTCCCCGGAGGTCTTAAACTCGGGCTGTCTCTGGTACCTGGTTCCTCCGGCAGGGTCTCAGCACCTGGCAGGTTGGCTAGGTATGGCTGACCTGCTACCAGCTGGATGGGAAGCTGCAGACCCATTACCCAGTTTCTTAACAGTTTTCAGACAAAGTCTATATAGTCCTGGCTGACCCACAACACAGAAATCCACCTGCCTCAGCCTAGAATTAAAGGCATGCATTCCCATAACAAGTCCTGTATGTACTTAAAAGTCTAGAGACCAGATGTTCCCAATAAGCACTTCAGTTTCCCCAGCAAGTGTCCACTGCAGTGAATACACTGCACACCTAACAAAGGCAGTGGTCAGAAACCGCCTTCTAAACAGCAAGGTTCTGCTCTAGCCACTCTTCCAATTCTCTCCACCCAGGCTCCTGTGTGTGCATCTGTCATGGTTTTGTGGGATACTAACAATTTCACTTCCTAAGTCGTTAAGATTTTTTTCCTACAAATTTTAACATAATTTGCAATCATGTCTTTTTCACTAACTCTACTTTGTCACACACTGGCAGCTCTCTACTCTCTAGGAAGACGGGGACATAGGTCTCCTATACATTACAAAATAAGATGCACAGACACAAGGAACAATGGATAACCTTGCATTAGCAAATTTGCATTAGCATTAGGCCCTTCCTTTTCTTTCTTTCTCCCACCCAGATTCTCACAAGCAAGGTTGTATTACTCAGAAAACATTTCTCTCTCTAGTTCCAAAAGACAGCACTTCACCAGGAGTCTAAACAGGATATTCTACAATGCCCACTACTCACTACGTCTGCTGTTAACATACTTTGTGAACTTCTAATACCTAGGAGGATCTGATGGTTCAGATGGGGATATACATTTGCCCCACATGTACATAGTAATGCTGAAACCACACACACACAAAATTAGCTTGATCTCAAAATATCTTCTGGTAAGAACATTCTGGTCTGAGACCTTTCTTCCCCTTCAGCCCGTGTCCTGTGTCCTGAAACACAGGCACCTGTCACATGTCACAACTCTTCAGAAGACAACCCTGCGAACAGAGTATACAGAAGGTGTGAGTTTACTATCTACTTTTGTCATACATTGGCAACCTCTTTACTACTAATAGGCTAGATTCCATAGGACTCACTTGTTCAGTATGTACTGTATATAAAGTATAGCTTAATACCTAGAGATTAGATACTGTAGGAAGTGTGTGTGTCAAGTATGTACAATATACACAGTATAGCGAAGTTATATGAGATGGACATAGCACCAGGCTGATGCATAAGCTAGAAATGCCTAGCACACTAATGGAATCTTTTGGCAGTACCTTCCCTCCCACCTGCTCACTCCACTGAGCAAGTACAGCCAGTACACCTTTCTCAGAGGAAGGTTAACAATTCTATTTCTACACACAGTGTTTCTCCACTTTAAAAAACTGTATATACAAAATGTTATTCTACTACTTGTACCTTTAAGTGGATTAAGCACTTTCAGATATCTAAAAGACTAGCTGTTTCATGTAAGAACTTAACTGCTATTGACATGGCACTGGGAAATAAAACTGGATGCAAAGAAATGCTTGTTATCTGGGGGATTTTCTAAAGATAACCATTTGGGCTTCCACCCACGTTCTTTTCCCTTCACCGGTAGAAAAATATAGGCTTGTGTAATACTCAGAATCAGCTGAACAAATTCCTATCCCAAAGCTATTTACATAACCTCATTTTCTATGGATTTTAATGGTGTACACTGTTATGTGCTAAATTTACTACTTTCTCATACATTGGCAAGCATTTTAACAACTAAAGTATAGATGTTGAAAATTAGGACATATTTTTCCATTATATAAAATATACATACAACAAAACAACATGCAAGCATATAGAAATGGCGTCTGGAAAGGTCCCATATACACAAACTACTATATGACCATGGTCACTGCCTCCCAGCACCTCCTCCAAACCCCTGAGCAAGAACAGACATTTCTGCTCAGAGGGGCTCATCACTCTGCTCCCAAAGACAATGGTTCGTGAGGTTTCACAAAAAGATATTTATAAGGTGATATTTCCCTACCTCTACATTTAACATACGTTGTACACTCCTAAACATTTAGATAGACCAGATGTTTCAAAAAAGGACTGTTGTCCACTATGTACAGAGCAGGCCAGAAAATGGCACACAGGTAACAAAAGTAAATAAAAATTCCGTAACAGAAAATGTAAATAAACTTCTTATTCTACTGATTCTACTATGTCATACACTGGCAACCTCTTTAACACCTAGAGTGATGAGATGTTGTAAATTAGGACCCCTTTGTCCCTTACAAACACTATGTACACAGAGAAGCAAACAAAATAGGCTAGTGGTTCCTTTCCTTCCACGGACCATGATGCCTTAGAGATCTGCATTTCCTTCTCCTGGGAACAAGGACACACACAGTGTGGTCAACTCAGAAGAGATTTTGCTATGCCTCTCCAAACAATATTTCAAAAGAATCCTAACTAAAAGTTATTTACAGAATATTTTACTACTTATAAAATATGTGAAGCACTTCAGAGCAGCTAGAAAGACATTCTCAAATAACCTGGCATTACTTAAATGCACACACACATACACACACACACACACACACACACACACACACACACTAACACAAATACAAACACCTCACCCCTCATCAGTTAAGTCTCTCTGGAAATACCCACAGACAGTGGCCAGAAGTGTGCATCCTAAGTGGCTCTACAACCTGTGAAAATGGCCATCAAAATTAACTATCACATTTAGTATGTGCAATAGAAAAAGAGAAAAGAGGAGAAAAATGAGGAATGCATGAGAGGGAAATGGGCCAGTGAGAGGGGAAGAGGGAGGAAAAGAGGAAGGGAGGGATGAAAAGAGGAAGGGAGGGAGGAAAACAGGAAGGGAGGAAGGGAGAGAGAGAGATACAGAGACAGAGACAGAGACACAGAGAGAGAGATCAATTGATCTATTGATTGGTTTTCTAGGAATACAACCCTGCTGCCTTATTTGATACTTCAGACTTCCAGAAGTGTAAAGTATAAATATATGTTGTTTAAAACCAATGAATTTGTGGAGATTTTGAAGTCAAAGGTGAAAGGTTGTGAATGGGTGTGTTGTTGGGAGGGACACTGAAATGCATCACTGGGGAGTGAAGAATTTTTCATGGAAGTTATTCAAGGTATAGACAGACAGAGGCACAGGTATGGCTGTGTCTCCAGAGCTCTTTCAGGACCCAGCCCCACAGACAGACTGTGTAGCGGGGACTTTGAAGAGAGGAAATTAGGGCCTCACAGCAGAAGTGAGGGTATCTGCTTATGTTTTCAAAAGATAGGGGATGTCTCACAGTACAAGCCTGCAGCCAGACTTTCTAATTCCTAGGCAGGAGGCAGAGATGTTGGTGGGATTAGGATGTTTGGCTCCTAACACCCCCTGAGATGTAGGCCAACTTCTCCCCCTGTGTGTAAGTGGACTACTTCACTTTCTGCAAAACCTCACCCCTCCTTCTCAATACAACCAACTCTCCCACCCAAAACCTTAACCTTCCCACACCCCCACACTTCCACCAACTTTCCTCCATCACTGATCTTTAAAAAGAAAATTCCACAACCTTTGTTTCCTCCTGTTGCTATAGCTAATCACAGCAACCTGGAATCTATCCCCATTTGGGTAGCATTCACAGGAGACTTGCAATGTGTATTACCCACAATAGCCACAATCCATATAAAATAACTGGTGTGACTCTAACTAAGCAAGTGAAAAATCTCTGTGAAATGTACTTCAAGTCTATGAAGAAAGAATTGAAGATCTCAGAAGATGGAAAGAACTCCCATGCTCAAGGATTAGCAGGATTAATACAGTAAAAATGGCCATCTTGCCAAAAGCAATCTACAGATTCAATGAAATCCCAATCAAAATTCTATAGAGTTAGAAAGAGCAATTTACAAATTTATCTCTAATAACAAAAAAAAACAGGATAGAGAAAACTATTCTCAACAATAAAAGAATTTCTGACAGAATCACCATCCCTTATGTCAAGCTCTACTTCACAGCAACAATGATTAAAACTGTATGGTATTGGTACAGAGACAAGCAGGAGGATCAATGGAAAAGAATTTAAGACCCAGAAATGAACCCACACACTTATGGTCACATGATCTTTGACAAAGATTATAAAACCATCCAATGGAAAAAAAAGACAGCATTTTCAACAAATGGTGCTGGGTCAACTGGCAGACAACATGTAGAAGGATGATAATTGGTTCCTTCTTATCTCCCTATATAGAGCTCAGGTCCAAGTTGATCAAGGACCTCCACATAAAACCAGATATACTGAATCAAATAGAAGAGATAGTGGGGAAGAACCTGGAGCCCATGGGCAAAGGGGATAATTTCCTGAATACACCAATAGCTTATGCTCTAAGATCAAAAATTGACAAATGGGACCTCGTAAATTTGCAAAGCTTCTGTAAGGAAAGGACACAGTCAATAGGACAAAATGACAACCAACAGATTGGGAAAAGATCTTAACCAATCCTACCTCCAATAGAGGGCTAATATCCAAAGAACTCAAGAATTTAGACTCCATCACACCAAATAATGCTATTAAGAAATGGGGTACAGAGCCGGGCGGTGGTGGTGCATGCCTGTAATCCCAGCACTCGGGAAGCAGAGGCAGGCGGATTTCTGAGTTCGAGGCCAGCCTGGTCTACAGAGTGAATTCCAGGACAGCCAGGTCTACACAGAGAAACACTGTCTCGAAAAAACCAACAACAACAAAAAAAGAAATGGGGTACAGAACTAAACATAGAATTGTCAACTGAAGAATACTGGATGGCTGAGAAATACCTAAAGAAATGTTCACCATCTTTAATCATCAAGGAAATGCAAATCAAAACAACCCTGAGATTCCACCTCCCACCAGTCAGAATGGCCAGGATTAAAAACTCCCGACAGCAAATGATGAAGAGGATGGAAAGAGAAACACTCATGCATTGCTTGTGGGATTGCAAGCTGGCAAAACCACTCTGGAAATCAGTTTGGTGAGGACCCAGCTATACCAGTCCTGGGCATATACCCAGAAGATGCTCCAACATGCCATAAAGACATATGCTTCACTATGTTCATAGAAGCCTTATTTATAATAGGCAAAAGCTAGAAAGAACTCAGATGTCCCTCAACAGAGGAATGGATACAGAAAATGTGGTACATTTACACAACGGAGTACTACTCAGCTACTAAAAACAATGAAATCCTTAGGCAAATCGACTGAGCTAGAAATTATCAACCTGAGGGAGGCAAAAGAACACACATGGTTTCCAATTGCTGAGATGTGGATATTAGACCAAAATCTCAGAATGCCCAAGGTACAACTCACAGATCACATGAAGCTCAAGATGAAGGCATACCAAAGTGTGGATACTTTGATCCTTATTGGAAAGTGGATCAAAATGCCCATGGCTCACAGCCAATCAATAGAATGTGAATAGATTCCCCAATGGAGCAGCTAGAGAGAGGACCTAAGGAATTGAAGAGGTTTGCAGTGCCGCAGGAAGAACAATAATATAAACCAACCAGAACCACAGAGCTCCCAGAGACTAAACCACTGGACAAAGAGTACACATGGAGGGTCCCACAGCATGGGCTACATATGTAGCAGAAGAAGAGCATTTCAGACATCCATGAGAGGACAGGCCATTGTTCTTGTGAAGGCTCGATTCCCCAGAATAGGGGAATACGAGTCAGGAAACTGTGTGTGTGTGTGGGGGGGGGGGTGTTGAACAGGGAGAGGAGGAATAGGATAGGTGGTTTTCCATTGGGTAACATGATAGGGGGTTAACATTTGAAATGTAAATAAAGCAAATATCTAATTAAAAAAGAAAAAGGAATATACCTATAAAAAGGTAAATAATGATAGATTATGAAATATAAGAGGTCTTGTTCTTCTCTGGCTATATTTACTCATGTAATAAAAGAGTAAATGTTAAAATAAATAGATATTAGCCCAAAGCTCAGAACACCCAAGAAACAATTCACATGTCAAATGACTCCCAAGAAGAAGGAAGGAGAAGCACCTGACCCTAGAAATGCTCAATGCAGCAGTGTAGGGCGATACCATGACAGGGAAGCAAGAAGGGGTAGATTGGGGAACAGGGGAAGGAAAGAGGGCTTATGGGACTCTAGGGGAGAAGGGATCCAATAAAGGGGAAATCATTTGAAATGTAAACAAAGACTATATCAAATAATATATATGCATATGCACATATATAAAACATAATGAGCCAGATATTAAAGAGGCCCCCACCCCACAAAAAAATTATACCCAAAGATTTTGACAGATGTTTAGCAAAAATTTTACATTTAATGTATGCCTAATAACCCCACCACTTGTTTTGTATTACACTATCATAGTTTACAAGAGAGTATTAGCACAATGTTACTATGATTACAGAGTCATTTAGCATACTCTGCTCCTAAATGGCATTCTTTGATATAACAATACGGTTTTAACACCTCAGTAAAATATCAATTTGAAACCAAAAAGAAAAAAGAAAAAAAACTCATTTTAACATACTCCAGAGGATCTAAGCCAATACAATGAATCCAGAAACAAGAACAACAATAACAACAACATCAACAACAGAAACAACAATAAAGGAAAAGGTATTTGCAACATGAAAGAACACCATCATTGCTGATGATCTTGTAATTCTATACATAGAAAAACTGAAATACAAATGAAATCATTACAACTCATGAAGTACAGCAGGGATACATGATCTATGAGAACAGGGCACGTCAAGTACAAGCCTATATACACATGAAGTAAAAATCTAAGGATTAAATCAAGAATGTAATACTTGTAGATTAAATATTTGGCAGCAAGTTGAACAAAAAATGATAAAATTTATGCAACAAAAATTGTGCACTGAAATATTGTAATGAATAGAGGGACATCCATTTTGTTCAGGGCTAAGCACTTCTAGGATGCTGGTGCTCTTAAGAACCAATCAAAACCTGCAAAAAAGATCTTAATAGGGAGACCAGACAAGACTCCACCAATAACAGTTTTGCCTCCAATGGTTCTGCACAGACTTTTGGTGACCCAGGAGACATTGTGCAGAAACAGGAAGTGAGAGCTTATCAGTGACCACAGGTTCCATTGCATTTCCCTAGTGGTTGCCTTCCACAGGAGTACACTCCAGAGGCAGAGACTCTTAATTGGCCTCCAACTCACTAGATAAATAAATAAATAAATAAATAAATAAATAAACAAACAAACCACATAGAGGCTGAGGGAAATGCTGTGCTAAGTACACAAGATGAGAAAGGAGCAGAGCAGAGCAGAACTGAACATAGCTGAGCAGAGCCCTGGTCACCATCATCTTTGCTGAAACATCCAAGATCAGGTTCCTTTGTTTCCTGTGCCTCCTCCCTAAGTAGTTCTCTGAAATCTGTGACATGAGGCTGGTGACAAGGTGACAATCTCTTCACCAACTGTAGAATCAGTATCAGCAAAGCCAACTACTCCTACTAAAAAACTGGCATCAGGTACAGTCAGGGAGGGGATACGACACTAACACAGGAACAGAGACTCTGTGCTCAAGGAGATGGCTGGACTCCACACAGCTGAACAGCACCATGGGCTACGAAGGTGACTGCCAGTGTCCCATCCCCAGACACAGCCAGAAGGCACAAACACACACACACACACACACACACACCACACACACACACCAGATTACTATGTCCAGCCTAGGCTCACCTGGGACTTGATCAGCTCTTGCCAGGCACCCCTGAGGTGGACTGAAATGTGAGTCTCCTTCCAACCCTGACTAGATGAAGGGGTACCTCCCTCTGTCAGGTTGTTTCATCTAGGGCTCAGGGAAGTCCTTCACACTGGAATTCCAGTTCTCATCTGGGTTTCTAGTTCATGAAGGTGGCTTTATCAAGGCCTGCTTCTGCTGTGGCAATGCAGGGGGACCTGTAGACTAGTGAAAGCTGTGCTGTGTTTCCCCTCACACCACATCCCCTCACCCATCAGAACCTCAGCTGTGCAGACAGGAAAGCTTCTTCATTGAGAAAACACACACACTCTAGGATCACTTGTTCTTAGCTGACTTGAAAATCTCTGATCAGGTATGGATTGGGGTGTGTGTGTGTGTGTGTGTGTGTGTGTGCATGCCAGGTGTGAGTATGGAAGGATGGGTGAGCCTATGTGTGATTGAGTGTGAATAAAACCATGCACGCCTGCCCATCCCTACACAAGGAGAAGTGAATGGCTGATATGTATATCTCCCTGACTTGCCTTCCTGGGTCCACAGTTGCAGGGGAACTCCAGCTGCTCTTCATTGATCTACATGATTACCAATGATGGCAACAGGGGTTGATTACCCCCAAACAGTGACTCCAGACTCCATATGATCCAGGAACCTGACATCTAGCACCCTGCTTGTAATGGGGGAAGATGGTGAGACCACAGGCAGGACAGCTGTAGGGACTATCATTCGTCTTGGAGGCTGCAGCCACAGCTCATCAGCCCTAAGAGAATCATCTTCAAGTCCTGATTCCTACTCTGAGTGGTGGTGAAAAGCCACGAGGTAACAAGGACATTTAGTCTTGCCTTCAGGGTATCAAGACCTTACTGATAGTGACAAGACCAAAAGGGTTCTTTTCCCACACAGCCAGGGCCACTGACAGAGACAGAAGCATAAGAGGATACAAAATAATGATCGATGAGGCCCAAAATAACCATGGATGGTTCAATATACAGAAATCCATCAATGTGATCCACCACATAAACAAACTCAAGGAAGAAGACTACATGGTCATTTCATTAGATGCTGAAAATGCTTTTGATAAAATCCAACATTCCCTCATGATAAAAGTCTTGGAGAGTTCAGGAATCCAATGCCCATACCTAAATATAGTAAAAGTAATATACTGCAAACCAGTAGCCAACATCAAATTAAATGGAGAGAAACTTGAAGCAATTCCATTAAAATCAGGGACCAGAGAAGGCTGCCCACTCTCTCCCTATCTATTCAATATAGTACTTGAAGTCTTAGCCAGAGCAATCAGAAAACAAAAGTAGGTCAAAGGTATACAAATTTGAAAGGAAGAAGTCAAAATATCACTATGTGCAGATAACATCACCTTATTACTGAAGCGACACCAAAACATCCACCAGAAAACACCTAAAGCTAAAAAATAAATTCAGCAAAGTGGCTGGATATAAAATTAACTCAAACAAATCAGTAGCCAGCTTTCCTCTACTCAAAGGATAAACAAGCTGAGAAAGAAATTAGGGAAATGACACCCTTCACAATACTCAGGAATAATATTACATACCTTGGTGTGACAATAACCAAGCAAGTGAAAGATCTGTATAACAAGAACTTCTATCCTCTGAAGAAAGAAATCAAAGAAGATCTCAGAAGATGGAAAGATCTCTGATGCTCATGGATTGGCAGGATTAATATAGGAAAAATGGCCATCTAGCCAAAAGAAATCTACAGATTCAATGCAATCCCCATCAAAATCCCAAAACGCTTCTTAGAACTAGAGAGAACACTTTTCAAATTCATCTATGAATAACAAAACCCAGGATAGCAAAAACTATTCTCCACAACAAAAGATCTCCTGAGGGTATCACCAGCCCTGACCTCAAGCTCTACTACAGAGCAATAGTAATAAAAAACTGTTTGGAATTGGTATGGAGACAGGCAGGAACATCAAAGGACTAGAATTGAAGACCCAGAAAAGAACCCACACAACTATGGTCACTTGGTATTTGACAAAGAGCTAAAAATATCCAGTGGGAAAAGGACAGCATTTTTGACAAATAGAGGTGACAAACTGGAGGTCAGCATGCAGAAAAAATGCGAGTCAACCCATTCTTCTCTCCTTGTGCAAAGCTCAAGTCCAAGTGGACCAAGGACCTACAAAGAAAACCACACACACTGAAGCTTATAGAGGAGGAAGTGGGGAAAGAATCTTGAACACAATAGCCCAGGGGAAATCTTCCTGAATTGAACACCAATGGCTTATGCTCTAAGAACAAGAATGGTCAAATGGGACTGACAAAACTACAAATCTTCTGTAAAGCAAAGAACACAGTCATTACGACAAAACTGCAACCAACAAATTGGGAAAATACCTTTACCAATCTACATTCGATAGAGGGTTAATATCGAATGTATACAAAGAACTCAAGAAGTTAGACACCAGAGAGTCAAAAAACCTTTTTTTAAAAACGGGGTACAGAGCTAAACAGAGAATTCTCAACTGAGGAAACTCCAATGGCTCTGAGGCACCTAAAGAAATTTTCAACATCCTTAGTTATTAAAGAAATGTATATCAAAACAACACTTGAGATTCCACCTCACACCAGTCAGAACGGCTAAGATGAAAATCTCAGAGGAGAGTAAATGCTAGAGAGGATGTGGGGAAAGAGGAACACTTCTCCATTGTTGGTGGGATTTCAAGCTGGAAAAACCACTCTGGAAATCAGTTTGGTGGTTCCTTAGAAAATTAGTCATAGAACTACCTGAGGACCCAGGTCTACCACTCCTGGGCATATAACCAGAAGATGCTCTAACATGCAATAAGGACACATGCTCCATTATGTTCATAGCAGCCTTATTTATAATAGCCAGAAGCTGGAAAGAACCCAGATGTCCTTCAACACAGGAATGGATACAGAAATTGTTGTAAATATACACAATGGATTACTATTCAGCTATTAAAAACAATGAATTCATGAAATTTTTAGGAAAGTGGAAGAAATAGAATGTGTCATCCTGATAGAGGTAACCCAATCACAAAAGAACACACTAGGTATGCACTCACTAATAATTGGATGATAGCCCGAAAATTCAAAATACCCAAGTAACAATTCAGAGTCCACATGAACTTCAAGAAGGAGGACTGAAGTGGGGGTGCTTTGTGGTTGTTGGTTTTCAGGGAAGTGGGAAACTGGGAAAGGTCTTAGTATTGGAAATGTTAATGAAGATTATATTCAATAAAAAAATTACTATTACCACCACATCCTAATCTATTGAAATTAAAAATATGAGAAATTAGAAATTTGTTGATTGTCACCAACTGGAGTCTCTAATTTGGAAATAGCATAAATATGTCCAATATTGTACAATCCTTATATACTTTCTTCTTGTTCATACAGGACAATCGCCTTGAAATCATGCTTCTCACATCTAAGCCTCTCTCTTAATTGGATTGTTTATTTGATATTTTTACTCTATACCATGATTCAGAACAGCTTACATATTTAAAAATTATTTATATAGCTAAAAAAAGTAGACAATTAATTTGAGAGTTGGATGGTAAGAGAACAACAAAGAGTGAGACTGAATATTTTGGTTGATATTTAAAATTATTTTATCAGCTATGAAGATGACTTTATAAGGTACTCTTTTTCTGAGATGGATACTTTTCAAAATTACCACACCCAATGAACAAGAATGTTTCCCCCAACTAATATCTGTGCCACCCTCCAAGAAGAACCATTATTCATTGAAACTGTTGATGAATGACTTCATGGATAGTCTATTTTAATACACACACCCTTTCTTAAATGAATGTAACCTGTACCCAGTGGGCTGGGAATGATGAAAATCACTCAAGTCAAATAGCTTTGACCGTAGCAGGAAATCTGTATACAAATAATTGTGCCTACAATCCATTCCTTAGCACAGCAGAACTGTGCTTAGCTACTATGGAGCAAAAGTCCTTTGGTGATGTGAGGGACAAAGTAGTACACACTTAATTACAATGAACTCCAATGTCTAAAAATTTTTCTTTTTTTTTAATTAAGAAGATTTTGCTTAGTTTTACAATATGTCCATTATAGGAAACAAAACACAGGAAGGCAAGAACAAAGTCACCCAGTCTCAGGCAGCTCAGCTTGATGTGTATTTTGAGATCCTGCAAGTATACATACACTTGAGTAATTGAGATTATATAGTATGGAACATGCTTCCCCACATTATGAATATTCACCAAATAAAACTACTCAAGAATTTTGATAACCAAGAAAACACCATGACATCTCAATCTGTCAGACAAAATTGTAGTCCTGTCTTCCTTGGCAACAGAAATTTCATAGAAGGCAAAAACGGCAGCAGGGCTCTAGATAGATGAACTGGCAAAGTTACAATAAAATTCTGCATTCACTCAGTCTCAGCTCATAAAGACACATGAAGCAACAGGCCACACTAAGTATAGCATTCCTAAGCTTATCATCAGATCTACACACTAGCATATGTGAAGAAGGGGTGTTCTCACACAACAAATGTATTCCCAGGGAGGAGCTGGGAGATGCACCTCTGGCAGGGACTCTCATGACTTCAGTCTCAGTACACTGTGAACTTCTCTGCCCCTCCAGTCAGCCTAGCAATATGGATTTCCCACACTGTCCAAATATGGCTTAACAGTTCTATGTTCCAGAGGAACTCTTTTGTCAATTCTACCCTATCCACTTGCTCTACTTTAACCATGTGTTCTCCTTTAGGACATAACAGTCAGGTGACCACTGTGCATAAGGAACACAGGTATTTTACCAAGAGGCACATACTGCCCTTGGGTACAGCTGTCCTCTGAATGTCATGATACAAAGGGTCTTTTCCTCATCTGTCCTCTTCCCTACACAACTCCTAAGTGCAGATGATGCTAGTGAGAGGATGAACAAAGGCCACACCCAGCAGACAGCCCTCCCCAAAGCCTAGCCTAACCTTTCACTACTTTTAAAATACTTTAGGCACTGGTACTTACTACCTGGCAACATCAACTGAAATGCACACCTAACCTATGGCTAGACAACTTGAACCAACCAACAGCTACAGTGCCTTTTTCTGAGGAATAATCTTTGTGCTAGCCCACCTCCATCACCTAGTAACAGCATCTGCTCAAAGACCAAGTTTAACCTCCATTTTCCCAGTGTGACTATTCCTATGAAAGAACAAAATGATGCTTAAAATGTGGTGTCAGCCCTCTATTTTTACCATGGTGTGCATTTTTATATTCATGCATTAGTGCATGCATGTGTGCACACGCCTGCCACTGCACTTGTGTGAGGCTGAAAGGCAAGCTGAGAATTGACTTCCTCCTATCGAGTGGATCCTGGAAATCAAACTCAGGTCACAGCTTGGTGGCAAGCACCTTTACATGCTGAGCAACCCTACCTGTCCGTTACCCAGTTTTTTACTGTTTTCAAAGTCTATATAGCCCTGGCTGACACACAACACAGAGATCTACCTGCCTCGGTCTACACTTAAAGGCATGCATTACCACATCAAGTCTAGCTTGCACTTAAAGGTCTAGAGACCAGATGTTCCCAATAAGTACTTCAGTTTCCCCAGCAAGTGTCCACTGCAGTGAATACACTGCACATCTCACAAAGTTGGTGGTCAGAAACCGCCTTCTAAACAGCAAGGTTCTACTCTAGTCACTCTTCCAATTCTCTCCACCCAGGCTCCTGTGTATGCATCTGTCATGTTTTTGTGGGATACTAACAATTTCACTTCCCAAGTGGTTAAGATTTTTTCCTACAAATTTTAGCCTAATTTATGAACATGTCTTTGCACTAACTATATTTTGTCATGCACTGGCAGCTCTCTACTCTCTAGGAAGACTTGGTGCTGCAAATTTGGACATATGTCTCCTATACATTACAAAGTAAGATGCACAGATACAAGGAACAATGGATAACCTTGCATTACCAAACTTGAATTAGCATTAGGCCCTTCATTTTCTTTCTTCCTCCTGCCCAGACTCTTGCAAGTAAGACTGTATTGCTCAGAAGCTGTTTTTCTCCCTAGTTCCAAAAAACAGCACCTCACCAAGAATCTAAACAGGACATTCTACAACACCCAGTACTCGCTATGCCTGATGTTAACATACGTTGTGTACATCTAAACACCTAGGAGGATCTGATGTTTCAGTTGGGGATATACATTTGGCTCACATATATATATATATATATATATATATATATATATATATATATATATATATATTAATGCTGAAACCACACACACGAAACTAGTTTGATCTTAAAGTGTCTTCTGGTAAAAACGTTCTGGTCTCAGATCTTTCTTCCCCTTCAGCCCCTGTCCTGTGTCCTGAGACACAGGCTCCTGTCACTTGGATGATACACCTTCACAACTCTTCAGAAGACAACCCTGCTATGAACTAACAGATTATACAGAATGTGTGAGTTTACTAACTACTTTGGTCATACATTGTCAACCTCTTTACTTGCTACACACTAGATTCCATAGGACTCACTTGTCCAGTATGTACAGTATATAAAGTATAGATTAATACCTAGAGACTACATACAATAGGACTCGTGTGTCGAGTATGTACAATATACACAGTATATCGAAGTTATATGACATGCACATAGCACACAGGCTGATGCAGAAGCTAGAAATGCCTACCACACTAATGGAATCTTTTGGCAGTACCTTCCCTCCCACCTCCTCACTCCACTGAACAAGTACAGCCAGTACACCATTCGCAGAGGAGGGTTAACAATTCTATTTTTACAGAAAGCATTTCTCCACTTTAAAAAACTGTATACTCAAAATGTTATTTTACTACTTGTACCTTTAAGTGGAGTAAGCACTTTCAGATATCTAAAAGACTAGCAGTTTCATGTAAGAACTTAACTGCTATTGACATGGCACTGGGAAATAAAACTGTATGCAAAGCAATGGTTGTTATCTGGGGGATTTTCTAAAGACAACCATTTGGGCTTCCACCCACGTTCTTCTCCCTTCAAACTTGTAGACAAATATAGGCATGTGTAATGCTCAGAATCGGCTGAACAAATTCCTATCCCAAAGCCACTTACATAACAACATTTTCTATTAATTTTAATGCTGTACACTATGTTATGTGCTAAATTTACTACTTTCTGATACATTGTCAACATCTTAAACAACTAAAGTATAGATGTTGAAAATCAGGACATATTTGTCCATTATATACAGTATACATACAACAAAACAATATGCAAGTATATAGAAATGGCTTCTGAAAAGGTCCCATATACACACACTACTATATGACCATGGTCCCTGCCTGCCAGCACCTCCTCCAAACCCCTGAGCAAGAATAGACATTTCTGCTCAAAGGGGCTCATCACTCTGCTCCCAAAAGACAATAGTTCATGAGCTTTCGCAAAAAGATATTTATAAGGTGATATTTCCCTACCTCTGCTTTAACATATATTGTACACTCCTAAACATTTAGATAGACCAGATGTTTCAAAAAAAGGACTGTTGTCCACTATGTACAGAGCAGTCCAGGAAACGGCACACAAGTAACAAAAGTAAATAAAAATTCTTTAACACAAAATGTAAATAAACATCTTATTCTACTGATTCTACTATGTCATACACTGACAAACTCTTTAATATCTAGTGACTAGATGTTGTAACTTAGTACCCTTTGTCCTTTACAAACACTATGTACACATAGAAGCAAACAAAATAGGCTAGTGGTTCCTTTCCTTCCACGGACCACAATGTCTTAGAGATCTGCATTTCCTTCTCCTGGGAACCAGGGCACACACACAGTGTGGTCAGCTAGGAGAGATTTGGCTATGCCTCTCCAAACAATATTTCAAAAGAATCCTAACTAAAAGTTATTTACAGAAATGTTTTACTACTTATAAAATATGTGAGGCACTTCAGAGCAGCTAGAAAGACATTCCCAAATAAACTGGCATTTTCAAACTGACTGAAGTGCGCACACACACACACACACACACACACAATACACACACAGATAACACAAACAGAAACATGGTGGGGGGTAAGAAATGAAAAATAAAATGCAAACACAACAACAGAATGAAAGAGAGAGAGAACTCTTCACATGACCATTGTGGCTCTAGATCTCTTGCTCCTCCTGCTGGATCCTCTAAGCTACTGAACAAACTGGGACTAGTGTAGCTCCTGGGTCTTTCTAGAGGAGACCTAAACAATTCCATCTCAAAGTCACTTGTAGAAGACATCTCTATGATCTTCTTTTTATGGTGACACAAGTGATCCCCTACCTCTACTTTACTTTGCCTAGGCAATCTCTACAGCTAGATGTCCAGATTTAGCCAAAAGTCTAAAAGGGTCTGGGGAAAGGTTGGGAGCAGCTTTTTCATATTATATGCACAGGCCTACTGGGGTGGCAGGTTAAGTCTTCACCAGCGTTTCCGAATGGCTGCACATGGTTGTCTTTTCTCGGCCTCTCTTGGGTGGAAGGAAGACTTGCAACCCAGCAATCGATCATTCTTCTCTCCTTGATTGGGGCCCCACTCACCTTCATCCAGGCCCTCTGAGGCCGCTGTTCATCCAGGTCTGAGCGCTTGTCCATTGACCGTCACCTCCCAGAGATGGCAGAGGGTTATTGGACAGACCTGCCTCCTCAGGACTCAGAAGACCTGAAAACCCAGCCTTGGCCTTCAGTGGCCGCCATTCTTGCTGCCATGACAAGCTAGCTGCCACCCTGAGATGTCCTCAGAGGTATAGCTCGGGCTTCTCAGTGGGCCAGACCCTGGAGAACAGGGGGCGGGTGGAGAATAGGAGGCCACGCACAGAGGCCGCTGCCATCCAGGCTCATCTTTGGCACAGAAACAGATGCTGTAGAATCTCAGTGAGGCTCAGTTGGTGGCTGCCTCTAGGACAAGGGTTCCTAATGTCCCTAGGATCTAGACCGCGGCTGCCCCCGGGCCCCACCCCCAGCTCACCCAGCACAGGCCTAGGCTGTAGAAGGCCCGGTTGAGAGAAGAACACACTATCTAGTTAACTGCACTCTCGGCCAGAAATCCTAAAAAATGTTCTTATTTTGGGTTTCTACCACAGTAAGAGCTAAGATTTTAAGCTCTACTAAAAACACAATGAGCAAACAAATAAAAAGGCTTTATCTTTTTTCTTCATTTAAAGCAATACCCATCATTTTTATAAGTGGTATAAAAATATATACTGATTTGAAAATAATAAAAACTAAAATTAAAATTAAAAAATGAATAAGCAATGGTCAAGCTGACTGATGGTCTGAAAACTTTCTATACACCGTTATTCTCTGTGCCTGTGTCAGTAGAGCTTGTCCTCTCACAGAGAACATCACTGCTTCTCTCTCCCAACACACATCCTCCCTCAGACTCAGATCTGACACATTCCCCGAGGACACTTGCCTGTGTTAGGACATAGGGGAATAACACTACCCAATGGATCTAAAGAGGAAAATGTCATGAAAGTGAGAGTGAACACCATGTATGATATAATTATTGTCCTGTGGGTCAGGACCTAACTGTGACTTCACACAACCTTGGGATACAGACCTTGCCACATCTGCAAGAATGTACAGGATTTGAGTACTTGCCTCTGTGGAAGTGGATATCTTCACTTGTTTCCTTCCTCCTGGCTGGAATCAGGACTCTGAACAAAGCATGACTGAGGCAAAACATAATGAATTTCCACAAGGCTTCCTCCTGAGGTCCAGGTCTCCACTTGAGTCATCTCCCACACTGTGACTGTAGAATGGTATCATCAGGCATCCTCTAGTGATCTTCTCAAAAGCAACAACACACATGAGAGGGACTCTGAGAAGCTCAGCTGCACAGGGCATCTCTCCATCTGGTTTTACCCCTTTCCACACTGCACCACAAGCTGCCTCCTCCTCTATGAAGCTCTTACCCCATCTCCTAGCTCCCCTATAACACCCTTTCCTCCACTATCTACTCCTCTTACTTTACATACTTCCTTGTACTACCAGTGTCAGTATCCTCTGCTGTCTCCTAGTTCAACGTGCAAGGAACTCACATGAGATGCCTTCTGAGATGCTAGATCTGTGGGTAGATACAATTTAACCATTGTTCCACACTGTCTAGACCTAGCTTTTCCATGCATCATACCATATATATAAATAGAAGTATAATCTGCCAGTTGACACAGACATGAGAAAATAGATAAATTCAAATAAAGAAATGTACCTGGACTGTGCAGGATGCTTTTTCTCCAGATGTCCTCCCCAGGCTCCAATTCTGAGGGGAGACTCTGTTCTGCCACAGGTGAGGTTTCCTTTGGGAGGGAATGCAGCAACACAGCTTCCTCAGGGCATTACTTCTCTTCCTGGTTCACCCCTTATAATCTCTAGGCAGACGCCTGCTGGGGACAGCTTGTCCTTTGCTGAGGGACTGGGCTTGTCTTCTGTACTCACATTGCTGCTGCTATTCATCCATGGAACACTCCTAGAATGTATGTGGCCTTGGCCCATTGTGGGCGTCATCTGCAGTTGCCTACACAGAGGAAGGTCAGGCCAACTGCTTCTTCTCTCTCTTTTCTGAACACTGAGCAGCCTTCTGGCCAGAGACAGACCCTTCACTTAAGGAGGAGGTGTAGAGTAGTGTGGGTTCACTTTCTGTCCTCCTTAGTCCTACTTGGAAAGTAGCAGGATCATTAAGGGAAGGGAAGCTCATCATCAATGGATTCATGGGCTGAGAAAGTGTTGTGCTGTAATATGCCAGAAGAGCCTGCCTTTTCAGGAAGCAATAAGTTGCCATGGCTTGGTTGTACTTTCTCTGACATAAAGAATCTTTGATTTTATGACTCTGAACCCAATGTGTTCCATGGGTTTTGCAATTACTTGGTCTGGTCTGAGAGGAAACAGTTCCTGACAGGGATCTGGGAATCCATCCAAGTCTTGTGTGAGACAGGGATGCATCATTGCTTCAGTAACTGTCGGCCTATGTTTCAGGTTGTCTGTCATTAGGAGACTAAGCAGGCCTCTGAATTATATTGATATGCCAGTGGGAACAGGATACTTCCCTGACAAAACCAGTCTCTGAAGCTGTTGGACCTTCACAGCATCAAATGGAACCCTGCCAGCTATCACAAAATACGGGACCATTTCTAGGGCCCATATATCAACCTTGGAGACATCATAGAATCTGCCAAGGAGGATCTCAGGAACAGAATCTAGAAAAGTCCCATAGGGAAAGCTCAGCTTTTGCCCTGTGTTCACTTGGGTGCTGAGCCCAAAATTGATGATTTTATTTTTCCAATCCTGTGTATCATGATATTGCCTGGCTTCAGGAGTCTATGAACTATGCCCTGGTCAAGGCAGTAGTTCATCGCACTTATTTCCTTGAATATTGTCCGTGCTTCATCCTCCCACAGGGAGCCAGCATGATGGATGTATTCATAAAGTAATATTCCCTTGGCCAACACCATGATGAGGTAATTACTCTTCTCAGTCTCAATACCTTGTTGGAGGGACATAATGTTGGGTTGATTGACCATCATCATTATGTCTACCTCCAAGGTAACAGCATGGCACCAGTGCTTTCTCTTGTGAATCAATTTGACAGCCATGGGGGTAGCTGTGAAGCCTTGCTGGACAGCTTGACTGTGGCGTAGCCTCCATGGCCGATGGTGTTTCAAACTAGGAACTGAGAGTAGAAACTCTCTGTGTCACAGAAGCTCAACTCCAATCTGAGCTTTTCTGACTCCTCTTCACTTCCAGACCTCATTTGAGGTAACAAAGTATAAATGCTACCTAAGAGAAAGAAAGAAAGAAAGAAAGAAAGAAAGAAAGAAAGAAAGAAAGAAAGAAAAGAAAGTTATAATGAAAACTAAATTAGAAAATGCAAGCAATGTAAAATTAGATAAAAAGAAAACGAATATCAAACAAATAAAATTACATAAAAGCTAAAAACCTAGAGATTAAAACAAAATATAACAAACTCATCAAATCTTCTAGAATATAAAAACAACTAAAAAAATCATAGAGAAAACAACCTAATGAACAATTGGGAATAATTGGGATAGGAATCAGAAAAGGGTTTTCTCAGAATACGTGGAAATCAATAAGAAATATATATACATATTAATGCTTACCATCCTTGGTCATCAGGGAGTTGAAACTAAAACTAGTTTTAGATTTTATCTAATTCAAATCAGATGGCTAAGGCCCCAGTGGTGGTGAGAGGATGTGGGGGATGGAAACCCTCAGTACACTATCCATGGAGGATATAAGCTGGTTTGGCCATTGTAAACAAATGTGTTGGTGTTCCTCAGAAAACTAGAACTGGATGTGCCATGTGATCCAGATAGCCAACTCCTGGAATATACTCAAGGAACTCTGTTTACTGCTGCAGAGACACTTGTTCATCAGTGTTCAGTAAATACCCTTGGTGGCAAAGGACAATGTGGTACCTACACACAATGGAATGTTGTTCAGCTGTAAAGAAAACTGAAATGATAAAGTTTTCAAGTACAAGCATGGAATTAGATGACTAAGTTAGCTAACACAGACTCAAGAGAACGAAAATGGCATGTTCTCATTCAGAAGCAGATCCTTGCATCAAATCTTCAGATTTATTATAAATTTATAAATTTATTATAGATTTATAAATCTATAATAAATCTTCAGATTTATTATAAATTTATAAATTTATTATAGATTATAAATCTGTAATAAATCTTCAGATGTATTATAGATTTATTATAGGACAGAGAAATTTCATTGTGTAATGACACAGAAACATAACACTGGTCAAACACTGGAGAATAAGTGTTAACAAAGTGTTCAGACAAAAACCAGGATATCTACATTGTACCCTTTGTCTCTCTATCTCTCCCTCCCACCTTTCTTCTCTCCCTCCCTCCCTCTTTTTATCCCTCCATGGCTCAGGGACTATCATGGAAAAGGGGAATAGAGACATTATAAGAAACAGAGGCTGAAAAGGGCCAGACAAAAAAAATTATCTTCTTGACAATGCAAGAACAATACACTCAAGAATTTTCACAGCAGCTGGCCACCAGCATGACATCTGCACAAAAATCAAGCACTTTCCATGACTGACCCATAGTGGGAACATTGACAGTTGATGAAATCTGGGAAAGGGAGAGTCATACTATTTAAGGTGTGGCTCCTGGTAGGCCAACGACGCTCCATTAATGCCCACACACTCATGAACATAAGACAGCAGATTATTTTAAAAAGACATGAATTTGTAGTTTGTGGGTGTGGTGGTGAGAATGGATGTAAGAGGAGTTGGGGAAGGGCATCGGGTGATTGGATCCAAATACATTCAATGGATGTCCAAAATTTTCAATAAATATTATAACTTTTAAGCACCACAAAAATCAAGAACATAAAACCCCAAACAAAGCCAAAACAGAAGCAATAAAAATATAATAAATAAGAAAACCCAGAAGCACATAAATCAGAAAGCCTTTAGAAACAATGAATTCATGAAATTCTTAGAGAAATGGATAGAGCTGGAGAACATCATACTAAGGAGGTAACCCAGTCTCAAAAGAATATCCATGGTATGCACTCACTGATAAGTGGATATTAGCCTAGAATCTTGGGACACCAAAGACACAATTCACATACCAAATGATGTCCAACAAGAAGAAAGGAGTGGACACTGGTGCTGGAAAGGATCAAAGCAACAGTGTAGGGGAATACCAGAACAGGGAAGTGGGAAAGGGTGGATGGGGGAACCCGGCGAGGGAAAATGGCATGTGGGACCTTTCGTGGGGGGGGGGTAGGAAACCAGAAAAAGGGAAATAAAATGTAAATTTAGAATATACCCAATAAAAAATTTAAAAAAAGAAAACCTAGAAGCACGAAAATCAGAAAGCCAAAACTAGCACAAAATTCCCCAAAATGGAAACATGATAGAAACAAGAGATTTTCAAACAAAAATCACATCATACCTTGAAAGCCAAAACCAGCCAAGCAAAGAAAGCAGAAATTAAAATGCAAAGCATAGCTTGCTCCGTGATTCTCCCAGGCCCCTACACCGACAGTCTCCATTTTGCGCCCTGGTCACAGGTAGAGAGGTGCACCTATCCAGACTTAATCGGGGCCTGCCATCCCTCAGGATCTGCCATCCCTCAGAACGCCAGGCTCGTGCCAGTAACCAGAGCCGGGGTGGCTCAGCAGAACATCTCCACGGTGTGGCTGGGAGCTGCTTGCCCCATGGTTCTCCCAGGCCCCTACAACAACGGACTCCATCTTGATGCTAGGTCACTAGTAGAGAGGGCCAGAGACGCAGACTTAATTTGCGACTACCAGCACTCTGGTAGAATTCTGCCAGGCTCTTGCCAGTGGCCAGTGCCTGGGCGGCCCAGTGGGACATCTCCACGGCCACCGGGCCTTATACAAACTCAGTTGGGAACTGCCTACTCTGAGGTACTCTCAGCACTCTCAGCAGTGGTCTCCATCTTGCCGCCTGGTCATCAGTAGAGAACCAACAGGCAGGCCCACCCTCACAGGAGGTTCAAAGACCAGCCAGGGATAACAAGGTCAACTAACGCCAGAGATAACCAGATGGCAAAAGTCAAACGTAGGAACGTTACTAACAGAAATCAAGGCAGCATGCCAGCATCCGAACACAGGTTGCACACAACAGGAAGTCCTGGATACCCCCAACACACCAAAAAAACAAGATTTGGATCTAAAATCACTGGTAAGGATGCTGATAGCTGAACACATAGAAAAATCTCTTAAAGAAATACAGGAGAAGCCGGGCGTGGTGGCGCACGCCTGTAATCCCTGCACTTGGGAGGCAGAGGCAGGCGAATTTCTGAGTTCGAGGCCAGCCTGGTCTACAAAGTGAGTTCCAGGACAGCCAGGACTAGACAGAGAAACCCTGTCTCGAAAAACCAAAAAAAAAAAAAAAAAAAAAAAGAAATACAGGAGAAAATGGATCAAGAGTTAGAGGCCCTTACAAGGCAAATGCAAAAAAACACTTAAAGAAATTCAGGAGAATATGGATCAAAAAATGGAAGCCAATAAGGAGGAAACACAAAAATCACTTAAAGAAATACAAGAGAATGTGGGCCAACAAGTAGAAGTTATAAAAGAGGAAACACAAAAAATCCCTTAAAGAATTGCATGAAAACGCAAACAAGCAAGTGAAAGATCTGAGCAAAAACCATCCAGGATCTAAAAACAGAAGTAGAAACAACTAAGAAATCATAAAGGGAGACAACTTTGGAGATAGAAAACCTTGGGAAGAAATCAGGGGTCATAGATGCAAATATCAATAATAGAATACAAGAGATAGAAGAAAGAAACTTAGATGCCGAAGATACCATAGGAACCATTGATTCAACAGTCAAAGAAAATGCAAAATGCAAAAAGCTTGTAACCCAAAACATCCAGGAAATCCAAGACACAATGAGAAGACCGAACCTAAGATATAGATGAGAGTGAAGATTTACAAGTTAAAGAGCCAGCAAATAGCTTCTACAAAATTATGGAAGAAAACTTCCCCAACCTAAAGAGAGAGATACCCATGAATATACAAGAAGCCTACAGAACTCCAAACAGACTGGACCAGAACAGAAATACCTCCCATCACATAATAATCAAAACCCCAAATTTACTAAACAAAGAAAGAATATTAAGAGCAGTAAGACAAAAAGACCAAGTCACATATAAAGGAAGACCTATTAGAATTACACCAGACTTTTCATCTGAGACCATGAAAGCTAGAAGATCCTGGGCAGATATCATGCAGACTCTAAGAGAACACAAACTTCAGCCAAAACTACTATACTCAGCAAAACTCTCAATCACCATAGATGGAGAAACCAAGGTATTCCATGATGTAGTGGCTATTCCTGGTTGTCAACTTGACTATATATGGAATGAACTACAATCTAGAATTGGAAGGATCACCTATGATCCTAATCTGGAGGCTCAGAGATATAAGTTTCTGACCTGGACTTAGCATGGAGATCTTGAAGCATGGATTCCAGTTCAAGATCATCTGGGATTAAAGGCATGGATACACACACCTTTAATCTGGGATACACCTTCTACTGGAGACATATATAAGAACATTGAAAGAAGGAAGACTCATTCTTCCTTGCCGGCTTGCCTCGTGGGACTGACCAACTGCAAGATCCTTGGACTTCCATCCACAGCTGCTGCTGACTACTGTTGGGGAGTTGGACTACAAACTGTAAGTCATCAACAAATTCCCTAACTACATAGAGATTACCCATACGTTCTGTGACTCTAGAGAACCCAGACTAATACAGAAACCAAGTTTGCACGATATCTTTCCACAAACCCAGCCCTACAAAGGATAATGGAGGGGAAAACACCAACTCAAGGAGGGAAATTAAACCCAGGAAGAAGCAAGATAGAAACCTCCTCTCATCAAACCCAAAAGAAGATAACCTCTCAAATATAAAAAATAATTTCAAAAATGTCAGGAGGTAATAATTACTATTCCTTAATATCTAACATCAATGGACTCAGTACCCCAATAAAAAGACATAGACTAACAGACTGGATTCGGAAACAGGACCCTACATTTTGCTGCATACAGGAAACACATCTCAATGTCAAAGACAAACATTACCTTCGAGTAAAAGGCTGGAAGAAAATTTTTACAAGCAAATGGTCTCAGGAAACAAGCAAGAGCAGCCATTCTAATACAGGATAAAATTGACTTTCAACCTAAAGTCATCAAAAGAGACCCGGAAGGTCACTTCTTGCTGGTCAAAGGGAAAATCCACAAAGAAGAACTCTTGATACTGAAGATCTATGCTCCAAATGCAAGGGCACCCTCATTCATAAAAGAAACTTTACAGAAGCTTAAAGCACACATTGTACCTAATACAATAATTGTGGGTGACTTCAACACACCACTCTCCTCAATGGACCGATCAGGAAAGCAGAAACTAAATAGGGACACATTGAAACTTTGGACCAATTGGACTTAACAGATATATAGAGAATATTTCATCCTAAAGCAAAAGAATATACATTTTTCTCAGCACCACATGGTACCTTCTACAAAATCGATCATAAGACAGATGTCAACAAATACAAGAAGATCAAACTAATGCCATGTCTCCTATCAGATCACTATGGAGGTCTTCAATAGCAACAAAAATGACAGAAAGCCTACATACACATGGAAACTGAACAATACTCAACAACACATTAGTCAAGGAAGAAATAAAAAAAGAAATCAAAGACTTTTTAGAATTTAATGAAAATGAAGGTACAACGTACCCAAATCTATGGGACACAATGAAAGCAGTGCTAAGAGGAAAACTCATAGCTCTGAGTGCCTCCAAAAAGAAACTGGAGAGAGCATACACTAGCAGCTTGACAGCACACCTGAAAGCTCTGGAACAAAAAGAAGCAAATTCACCCAGGAGGAGGAGAAGCCAGGAAATCATCAAACTAAGGGCCGAAATCAATCAAGTAGAAATGAAGAGGACCGGGTGGGGAAGCCAGAGGGTCACCCAGCGTGCCAGGTGCTCAGAACCATCCGGCGGCGGCGGCAGAACCAGGTACCCGAGACAGCCCAAGCTTAAGACCTTCGGGGACTCAGGCCTGGAGTGGGAATTGGGCACAGAATAGCGGGTGCACTCTGCACTCGTGCGCGGGGCAGACCCCGAGCTCCCTGCAGGCAGCTGCCATATTGCCTGCAGCTTCCCGCCCAGCTGGCGGTGGGGAAGCCAGAGGGTCACCCAGCGTGCCAGGTGCTCAGAACCATCCGGCGGCGGCGGCAGAACCAGGTACCCGAGACAGCCCAAGCTTAAGACCTTCGGGGACTCAGGCCTGGAGTGGGAGTTGGGCACAGAATAGCGGGTGCACTCTGCACTCGCGCGCGGGGCGGACCCCGAGCTCCCTGCAGGCAGCTGCCATATTGCCTGCAGCTTCCCGTCCAGCTGGTGGTGAGGAAGCCAGAATCAGCCAGTGTGCCAAGTACCCAGACCCAGCCGGAGGCCGAACCAGCCTCCCATCCATCCAGTGGCAGGGAAGCTGGAAACCGGACCCAGCCAGCCTCCCAGCAGCTTGGGACCAGCAGGCGGAACCAGATAACTGAGATATCCCATCTTTAAGACCCCTGGGGAAACAGGATATCAGACAGCGAACCCTGAGCAGGAGCAGTGCAGAGCAGCCGCCCAACAGGCGGAACCAAATACCTGGGATATCCTGAGGTTAAGACCTCGGGGGACTCAGGCCACCCGTCAGCAATCTGTGAGCAAGACCCCCGCAGGACAGTGATTCAGGTATCCCAGTCACTGGGAAATAGCCTTACAACCCCACAGGAGGGTCAAGCACCAGCTAGTATCTACAGGACCAACTAACACCAGAATTAACCAGATGGCAAAAGGCAAACGTAAGATCTCTACTAACAAAAATCAAGGCAATATGGCGGCATCCGAACCCAGTTCCCCAACAGCAATAAATACTGGATACCCCGAAACACCAGAAAAACAAGACTCAGATCTAAAATCACTGGTCAGGATGCTGATAGAGGAACACTTAGATAAATCTCTTAAAGTAATACATGAGAAAATAGATCAAAAGCTAGAAGCCATTGCAAGACAAACACAATTAAATCCCAGATATCTCAACACACCAGAAAAACAAGACTCAGATCTAAAATCACTGGTAAAGATGCAGATTGAGGATCACTTAGATAAATTTCTTAAAGTAATAGAGGAGAAAATAGATCAAAAACTAGAAGCCCATACAAGGCAGACACAAAAATCACTTAAAGAAATCCAGGAGAATATAGAGCAAAAAGTGAATCCCAATACGGGGGAGAAACAAAAATCACCCAAAGAAATACAAGAGAACATGGGTCAACGAGTAGAAGTCATAAAGGAGGAAACACAAAAATCCCTTAAAGAATTACAGGAAAACACAAACAAGCAACTGAAAGATCTGAGCAAAACCATACAAAATCTAAAAACAGAAGTAGAAACAACTAAGCAATCGCAAAGGGAGACAATGTTGGAGATAGAAAACCTTGGGAAGAAATCAGGAGTCATAGATGCAAATATCAACAATAGAATACAAGAGATAGAAGACAGAATCTCAGATGCTGAAGATACCATAGGAACCATGGATTCAACAATTAAAGAAAATGCAAAATGCAAAAAGCTGGTAACCCAAAACATTCAGGAAATCCAGGACACAATGAGAAGACCAAACCTAAGGATTATAGGGATAGATGAGAATGAAGATCTACAACTTAAAGGGCCAGCAAATATCTTCTACAAAATTATGGAAGAAAATTTCCCCAACCTAAAGAGAGAGATGCCCATGAATATACAAGAAGCCTATAGAACCCCAAATAGACTGGACCAGAACAGAAATACTTCCCGTCACATAATAGTCAAAACCCCAAATGTACTAAACAAAGAAAGAATATTAAAAGCAGTAAGAGAAAAAGGACAAGTAACATACAAAGGAAGACCTATCAGAATTACACCAGACTTCTCACCTGAGACCATGAAAGCTAGAAGATCCTGGGCAGACCTTATGCAGACCCTAAGAGAACACAAACTTCAGCCAAGACTACTATACCCAGCGAAACTCTCAATTACCATAGATGGGGAAACCAAGATATTCCACGACAAAACCAAATTTGCAAGATACTTATCTACAAACCCAGCCCTACAAAGGATAATAGGGGAAAAATACCAACACAATGGGGGAAACAACACCCCAGAAGAAACAAGATAGAAACCCCATCTCATCCAACCCAAAAGAAGAGAACCACTCAAATACAAATAATAATAACAATTCCCCAAATGTCAGGAAGTAATAATTACTATTCCTTAATATCTCTTAATATCAATGGACTCAATTCCCCAATCAAAAGACACAGACTAACAGACTGGATACGGAAACAGGACCCTACATTTTGCTGCATACAGGAAACACATCTCAGTGTCAAAGACAAACACCACCTTAGAGTAAAAGGCTGGAAGACAGTTCTACAAGCAAATGGTCCCAGGAAACAAGCTGGAGTAGCCATTCTAATATCAGATAAAATCGACTTTCAACCTAAAGTCATCAAAAGAGACACAGAAGGTCACTTCCTGCTTGTCAAAGGGAAAATCCACCAAGAAGAATTCTCAATACTGAACATCTATGCACCAAATGCAAGGGCACCATCATTCGTAAAAGAAACTTTACTAAAGCTTAAAGCACACATCGCACCTAACACAATGATTGTAGGTGACTTCAACACTCCACTCTCCTCAATGGACTGATCAGGAAAGCAGAAACTAAACAGGGACACAGTGAAACTAATTGAAGCTATGGACCAATTGGATTTAACAGATATATATAGAACATTCCATCCTAAAACAAAAGAGTATACCTTTTTCTCAGCACCGCACGGTACCTTCTCAAAAATTGATCATATAATTGGTCACAAGACAGACCTCAACAAATACAAGAAGACCGAACTAATCCCATGTCTCCTATCGGATCACTATGGAGTAAAAGTGGTCTTCAATAGCAAGAAGAACTACAGAAAGCCCACATACACATGGAAACTGAACAATACTCTACTCAATGACACCCTGGTCAAGGAAGAAATAAAGAAAGAAATCAAAGACTTTTTAGACTTCAATGAAAATGAAGGTACGACCTACCCAAATCTCTGGGATACAATGAAAGCAGTGCTAAGAGGAAAACTCATAGCCCTGAGTGCCTCCAAAAAGAAACTGGAAAGAGCATACACTAGCAACTTAACAGCACACCTGAAGGCGCTGGAACAAAAAGAAGCTAACTCACCCAGGAGGAGTAGAAGAGAGGAAATCATCAAACTAAGGGCTGAAATCAATCAAGCAGAAACAAAGAGAACCATACAAAGAATCAACAAAACCAAGAGCTGGTTCTTCGAGAAAATCAACAAGATAGATAAACCCTTAGCTAGACTAACCAAAGGGCACAGAGATAGTATCCAAATTAACAAAATTAAAAATGAAAAGGGGGATATAACAACAGAAACAGAGGAAATTCAAAAGATCATCAGATCCTACTACAAAGGCCTATACTCAAAACAACTGGAGAATCTGGAGGAAATGGACAATTTCCTAGACAGATACCAAATACCAAAATTAAATCAGCATCAAGTAGACCAGCTAAACAGTCCCATAACCCTTAAAGAAATAGAAGGGGTTATAGAAAGCCTCCCAACCAAAAAAAGTACGGGACCAGATGGTTTTAGTGCAGAATTCTACCAGACCTTCAAAGAAGACTTAACACCAATACTCTTCAAACTATTCCACAAAATAGAGACAGAAGGGACACTGCCCAACTCATTCTTCGAAACCACAATTACGCTGATACCTAAACCACAAAAAGATCCAACAAAGAAAGAGAACTACAGGCCAATTTCTCTTATGAATATAGATGCAAAAATACTAAATAAAATTCTTGCCAACCGAATCCAAGAGCATATCAAAACGATCATTCACCATGATCAAGTAGGCTTCATTCCAGGAATGCAGGGATGGTTCAATATACGGAAATCCATCAATGTAATCCACTACATAAACAAACTAAAAGAAAAAAACCACATGGTCATCTCATTAGATGCTGAAAAAGCATTTGACAAAATTCAGCATCCTTTCATGCTAAAAGTCTTGGAAAGAGCAGCAATTCAAGGCCCATACCTAAACATAGTAAAAGCAATCTACAGCAAACCAGTAGCCAACATCAAAATAAATGGAGAGAAACTTGAAGCAATCCCACTAAAATCAGGGACTAGACAAGGCTGTCCTCTCTCTCCATATCTTTTCAATATAGTACTTGAAGTTCTAGCGAGAGCAATCAGACAACATAAGGAAGTCAAAGGGATACAAATTGGAAAGGAAGAAGTGAAACTATCATTATTTGCAGACGATATGATAGTTTACCTAAGCGACCCAAAAAACTCCACCAGAGAACTTCTACAGCTGATAAACAACTTCAGCAAAGTGGCAGGTTATAAAATTAACTCAAGCAAGTCAGTGGCCTTCTTGTACTCAAAGGACAAGCAGGCTGAGAAAGAAATTAGGGAAATAACACCCTTCACAATAGCCACAAACAACATAAAGTACCTTGGCGTAACTCTAACCAAACAAGTGAAAGATCTGTATGACAGGAACTTCAAGTCCCTGAAGAAAGAAATCGAAGAAGACCTCAGGAGATGGAAAAATATTTCTTGCTCCTGGATTGGCAGGATCAATATAGTAAAAATGGCCATCTTGCCAAAAGCAATCTACAGATTCAATGCAATCCCCATCAAAATCCCAAATCAATTCTTCATAGATCTAGAAAGAGCAATTCTCAAATTCATCTGGAGCAACAAAAAACCTAGGATAGCTAAAACTATTCTCAACAATAAAAGGACTTCTGGGGGAATCAATATCCCTGACCTCAAGCAGTACTACAGAGCAATTGTGTTAAAAACTGCATGGTATTGGTACAGCAACAGGCAGGTAGATCAATGGAATAGGATTGAAGACCCAGAAATTAACCCACAGACTTATGGTCACTTGATCTTTGATAAAGGAGCCACAACCATCCGGTGGAAAAAAGATAGCCTTTTCAACAAATGGTGCTGGTTCAACTGGAGGTCAACATGCAGAAGAATGCGAATTGACCCACTCTTATCGCCTTGTACTAAGATCAACTCCAAATGGATCAAGGACCTCCACATAAAACCAGACACACTGAAACTATTAGAAAAGAAACTTGGGAAGACCCTGGAGGACATGGGCACAGGGGTAAAGTTCCTGAACAGAACACCAATAGCTTATGCTCTAAGATCAAGAATGGACAAATGGGACCTCATAAAATTACAAAGTTTCTGTAAGGCAAAGGACACTGTCAGAAAGACAAAACGGCAACCAACAACGTGGGAAATGATCTTCACCAACCCCACATCCGACAGAGGGCTAATATCCAATATATACAAAGAACTCAAGAAGTTAGACCCCAAAGAACCAAATAACCCTATCAAAAAATGGGGCACAGAGCTAAACAAAGAATTTTCACCAGAAGAAATTCGGATGGCCGAGAAACACCTTAAGAGATGTTCAACATCATTAGTCATCAGGGAAATGCAAATCAAAACAACCCTGAGATTCCACCTCACTCCAGTCAGAATGGCTAAGATTAAAAACTCGAGAGACAACAAGTGCTGGCGAGGATGTGGAGAAAGAGGAACACTCCTCCACTGTTGGTGGGATTGCAAAATGGTAAAACCACTCTGGAAATCAGTGTGGCGGTTCCTCAGAAAATTGGGCATGCCACTCCCAGAGGACCCTGGCATACCACTCCTGGGCATATACCCAGAGGATTCCCCTGCATACAACAAAGACACATGCTCCACTATGTTTATAGCAGCCTTGTTTATAATAGCCAGAAATTGGAAGGAGCCCAGATATCCCTCAAAGGAGGAATGGATACAGAAAATGTGGTATATTTATACAATGGAGTACTACTCAGCAATTAAAAATAATGAATTCATGCAATTTGTAGGTAAATGGTTAGATCTGGAAACTATCATCCTAAGTGAGCTAACCCAATCACAAAAGAATACACACGAAATGCAATCACTGATAAGTGGATATTAATGAGCCCAGAAGCCCTAAATACTCAAGGCACAATTAGCAAGTCAAATGACTCTCAAGAAGAAAAAAAGGAGAGAACCCTGGGCCTGTAAAGATTGGATCCAGTATTGTAGACCCAGAACAGAGAAATCGTGGGGGGGGAGGAAAGAGTGGGGAATAGCATGGGGGGGAGAGGAATTATGGGACATATGGTGGGGGGTACCTGGGAAAGGGGAAAGCCTTTGGAATGTAAACAAAGAATATAGAAAATTAAAAAAAATGATTAAAAAAAAAAAAAAAAAGAAATGAAGAGGACCATACAAAGAATCAACAAAACCAAGAGCTGGTTCTTTGAGAAAACCAACAAGATAGATAAACCCTTAGCCAGACTAATCAAAGGGCACAGAGACAGTATCCAAATTAACAAAATTAGAAATGCAAAGGGGGCTATAAAAATAGAAAATGAGGAAATTCAAAGAAATCATCAGATGCTACTACAAAAGCCTATACTCAACACAACTGGAGAATCTGGAGGAAATGGACAATTTCCTAGACAGATACCAAATACCAAAATTAAATCAGGATCAATTAGATCAGCTAAACAGTCCCATAACCCCTAAAGAAATAGAAGGGTTTATAGAAAGCCTCCCAACCAAAAAAGGTACGGGACCAGATGGTTTTAGTGCAGAATTCTATCAGACCTTCAAAGAAGACCTAACACCAATACTCTGCAAACTATTCCACAAAATAGAAACAGAAGGAACACTGCTCAACTCATTCTACAAAGCCACAATTATGCTGACACACAAAGATCCTATAAGGAAAGAGAACTACAGGCCAATTTCCCTTATAAATATTGATGCAAAAATACTAAATAAAATTCTTGCCAACCGAATCCAAGAGCACATCAAAAGGATCATTCACCATGATCAAGTTGGCTTCATCCCAGGGATGCAGGGATGGTTCAATATATGGAAATCCATCAATGTAATCCACTACATAAACAAACTGAAAGAAAAAAACACATGGTCATTAAATTGGATGCGGAAAAGCATTTGACAAAGTTCAGCATCCTTTCATGCTGAAAGTCTTGGAAAGAACAGGAATTCAAGGCCCATATCTAAACATAGTAAAAGCAATTTACAGCAGACCGATAGCTGAAAGAAAAAAACACATGGTCATTAAATTGGATGCAGAAAAGCATTTGACAAAGTTCAGCATCCTTTCATGCTGAAAGTCTTGGAAAGAACAGGAATTCAAGGCCCATATCTAAACATAGTAAAAGCAATTTACAGCAGACCGATAGCCAACATCAAAGTAAATGGAGAGAAACTTGAAGCAATCACACTGAAATCAGGGACTAGACAAGGCTGCCCCCTCTCACCATATCTCTTTAATATAGTACTTGAGGTACTAGCTAGAGCAATTCGACAACATAAGAAAGTCAAAGGGATACAAATTGGAAAGGAAGAAGTCAAACTATCACTATTCGCAGATGATATGATAGTATACTTAAGCGACCCAAAAAACTCCACCAGAGAACTCCTACAGCTGATAAACAACTTCAGCAAAGTGGCTGGTTATAAAATTAACTCAAGCAAATCAGTAGCCTTCCTATACACAAAGGATAAGCAGGCCGAGAAAGAAATTAGGGAAATGACACCCTTCACAATAGCCACAAACAATATAAAGTATCTTGGTGTGACTCTAACCAAATAAGTGGAAGATTTATATGACAAAAACTTCAGGTCTCTGAAGAAGGAAATTGAAGAAGACCTCAGAAAATGGAAAAATCTTCCATGCTCGTGGGTTGGCAGGATTAATATAGTTAAAAAGTCAATCTTGCCAAAAGCAATATACAGATTCAATGCAATCCCCATTAAAATCGCAACTCAGTTCTTTATAGAGTTAGAAAGAGCAATTCTCAAATTCATCTGGAATAACAAAAAACCCTGGATAGCTAAAACTATCATCAACAGGAAAAGAACTTCTGGGGGAATAAATATCCCGGACATCAAGCAATACTACAGAGCAGTAGTATTAAAAACTGCATGGTATTGGTACAGTGACAGGGAAGTGGATCAATGGAATAGGATTGAAGACCCAGAATTGAACCCACACATCTATGGCCAATTGATCTTCGACAAAGGAGCTGAAAACATCCAGTGGAAAAAAGATAGCCTTTTCAACAAATGGTGCTGGCTCTACTGGAGGTCAACATGCAGAAGAATGAGAATTGATCCACTCTTATCTCCTTGCACTAAGCTCAACTCCAAGTGAGCTTAGTGCAAGGAGATAAGGACCTCCAAATAAAACCAGACGCACTAAAACTAATAGAAAAGAAACTGGGGAAGACCCTTGAGGACATTGGCTCAGGGGGAAAATTCCTGAACAGAACACCAATCACTTATGCTCTAAGATCAAGAATAGACAAATGGGACCTCATAAAATTACAAAGTTTCTGTAAGGAAAAAGACACTGTCAAAAGGACAAATAGGCAACCAACAATTTGGGAAAAGATCTTCACCAACCCCACATCCGACAGAGGGCTAATATCCAATGTACACAAAGAAATCAAGAAGTTAGACCCCAGAAAACCAAATAACCCTATCCAAAAATGGGGTACAGAACTAAAGAAAGACTTTTCACCTGAAGAAATTCAGATGGCTGAGAAACACCTTAAAAAATGTTCAACATCATTAGTCATTAGAGAAATGCAAATCAGAACAACTCTGAGATTTCACTTCACACCTGTCAGAATGGCTAGGATTAAAAACTCAGAAGACATCAGGTGTTGGCGAGGATGTGGAGAAAGAGGAACACTCCTCCACTGCTGGTGGGACTGCAAGCTGGTACAACCACTCTGGAAATCAGTCTGGCGGTTCCTCAGAAAACTGGACATGATACTTCCAGAGGATCCAGCCATACCACTCCTGGGAATATACCCAGAATTCTCCCCAGCATGCAATAAGGATACATGCTCCACAATGTTCATAGCAGCCTTATTTATAATAGCCAGAAGCTGGAAAGAACCCAGATGTCCCTCAACGAAGGAATGGATACAAAAATAGTGGTATATATACACAATGGAATACTATTCAGCCATTAGAAACAATGAATTAATGAAATTCTTAGAGAAATGGATGGAGCTGGAGAACATCATTCTAAGTGAGGTAACCCAGTCTCAAAAGAATACCCATGGTATGCAGTCACTGATAAGTGGATATTAGCCTAGAATTGTGGGACACCAAAGACACAATTCACATACCAAATGATGTCTGACAAGAAGAAAGGAATGGACACTAATGCTGGAAAGGATCAAAGCATCAGTGTAGGGGAATACCAGAACAGGGAAGTGGGAAGGGGTGGATGAGGGAGCAGGGGGAGAGAAAATGGCATGTGGGAACTTCGTGGTGTGGGGAAACAAAAAAAGGGAAATGAAATGTAAATATAGAATATATCCAATAAAAAAAGAAAAAAAACAACAACAACAAAACCTAAAAAAAAAAATCAGGAGTTGGCTCTTTGAGAAAATCAACAAGATAGATTAAACCCTTACCCAGACTTATCTGAGGGCACAAAGGCACTACCAAATTTAATAAAATCAGAAATGCAAAGGGAAACATAGCAACAGAAATTGTGGCAATTCAAAAAATCATCAGATCCTACTATAAGACCTTATATTCAACAAAGTTTGAAAGCTGGACAAAAGTGACAGTATTCTAGATACATACCCAGTGCCAATGTGAGAACAAGATCAGATAAACCATCTAAATAGTCCAATAATTCCTGAGGAAAAGAAGCTGTTGTTAATAGTCTCCCATCAAAAACAAAGCCCAGGACCACATGGGTTTAGTAGGGAATTCTATCAGATCTTCAAAGAAGAACTAATAGCAATAATCTTCAATCTATTACACAAAATAGGAACTCAAGGAACACCAACTAAATCATTCTATGAAGCCACAATAATGCTTATACCTAAACCAAACAAAGACCAAAGAAAGAAGGAGAACTTCAGACCAATCTCCCTCATGAACATTGATGCAAAACACTCAACAAAATTCCAGCCAACCAAATCCAAGAATGCATCAAAACTATAATTTACCACAATCAGGTAGGCTTCATCCCAGGGATGCATGGATGGTTCAATATATGGAAATCCATCAATGCGATCCACTACATAAACAAATTCAAGGAATAAGAACACATGGTCATTTCATTAGATGCTGAAAAGGCTTTTGACAAAATTTAACATTCCTTCATGATAAAAGTCTTGAAGAGATCGGGAATACAATGCCCATACCTAAACATAGTAAAAGCAACATATTGCAAACCAGTCGCCAACATCAAAATAATGGAGAGAAACTTGAAGAAATTCCACTAAAATTGTGGACCAGACAAGGCAGCTCACTTTCTCTCTATCCATTCAATATAGTACTTGAAGTCCAAGCCAGAGCAATCAGAAAACAAAAGTAGGCCAAAGGTATACAAATTAGAAAGGAAGAAGTCAAAATATCACTATGTGCAGTTAACATGATCTTATACTCAAGCAACCCCAAAACATCCACGGTAAATCTCCTGAAGCTAAAAAACAAATTCAACAAAGTGGCTGGATATAAAATTAACTCAAACAAATCAGTAGCCTTCCTCTACTCAAAGGATAAACAAGCTGAGAAAGAAATTAGGGAAATGCCACCCATCACAATACTCACAAATAATATTACATACTTTGGTGTTACTAGAACCAAACAAGTGAAAGATATGTATGACAAGAACTTCAAACCTCTGAAGAAAGAAATCACAGAAGATTTCAGAAGAAGGAAAGAGCTCCCATGCTCATGGATTGGCAGGATTAATATAGGAAAAATGTCCATGTAGCTGATAGAAATCTATGGATTCAATGCAATCCCCACCAAAATACCAAAACACTTCTTAGATCTGGAGAGAGCACTTCTCAAATTCATCTGGAATAACAAAAAAAAAAAAAAACCCAGGATAGCAAAAACTATTCTCTACAACAAAAGATCTCCTGAGGGTATCACCATCCTTGACTTTAAGCTCGACTACACAGCAATAGTAATAAAAACTGTTTGGTACTGGTATGGAGAGAGGCAAGAAGATCAATGGAATAGAATTGAAGAGCCAGAAAGGAACCCACATACCTATTGCCACTTGATATTTGACAAAGGAGCTAAAAATATCCAGTGGGAAAAAGACAACATTTTTAACAAATAGAGGTGATCAACTGGAGGTCAGCATGCAGAAAAATGAAAATAGACCCATTCTTCTCTCCTTGTATAAAGATCAAGTCCACAGAGAGCTCAGCTGCGGGTGCAGACTACCGGCCGGGACCAGCTCTCTGAGCGGACTAGCAGCGAGGGGCCACCGGGCCGCCTCAGGGCACAGCTCGAAACTCTAGCAGCTGGAGTCAGGGGCCTGGACTCAGAGCGAGCATAGTCCAGCACAGACAACGCAGCCAGAAGGGAGCAGCAGAGCCGGGTGCCAGCGGCTCAGCCAAGGCCCCGCGGTGCTTTCAGCTGGGGCAGCCATCTTGCCCCAGACCCCCGCGCGCAGGCAGCGGGCACACTGGACGCAGTGAGCGGCTGGAGCCAGGTGCGTGGCCAGAGTTGTGGCTTAGCTTAGCTCTGCAGGAGATCCGGGCACAGAAAGCTCAGCTGCGGGTGCAGACTACCGGCCGGGACCAGCTCTCTGAGCGGACTAGCAGCGAGGGGCCACCGGGCCGCCTCGGGGCACAGCTCAGAACTCTAGCAGCTGGAGTCAGGGGCCTGGACTCAGAGCGAGCATAGTCCAGCACAGACAACGCAGCCAGAAGGGAGCAGCAGAGCCGGGTACCAGCGGCTCAGCCAAGGTCACCCAGTGCTTTCAGCTGGAGCAGCCATCTTGCCCCAGACCCCCCCCCCCCCCGCGCTCGCGCAAACAGCAGGCACACTGGGCACAGTGAGCGGCTGGAATCAGGTGCGTGGCCAGAGTTATAGCTTAGCTTAGCTCTGCAGGTGATCCGAGCACAGAGAGCTCAGCTGCGGGTGCAGACTACCGGCCAGGACCAGCTCTCTGAGCAGACTGGCAGCGAGGGGCCACCAGGCCGCCTCGGGGCACAGCTCGGAACTCTGGCAGCTGGAGTCAGGGGCCTGGACTCAGAGCGAGCATAGTCCAGCACAGACAAGCTGCCAGAAGGGATCTGTCTCCTGGGGACAGGCGTGCTGTGCTTTCAGCAGGGCGCCATCTACAATAAGACCAACTAACTCCAGAGATAAACAGATGGCAAAAGGCAAACGTAGGAATGTTATTAACAGAAATCAAGGCAATATGGCACCATCTGAACCCAATTCGCCAACCACAGCAAGTCCAGGATACCCCAGCACACCAGAAAAACAAGAGTTAGATATAAAAGCACAGGTCATGATGCTCCTAGAGGAACACAAAAAAGACATAAACAAATCTCTTAAAGAAATGCAGGGGAACATCAATAGGGTAGAAGCTCTTACAATCCAAACACAAAAAACACTTAAAGAACTCCAGGAGAATATGGGCCATCAGACAGAAACCAATAAAGAGGAAATGAGAAAATCAGTTAAAGAAATGCAGGAGAACTTGAAACAACAGGCAGAAGTCATGAAAGAGGGAGCACAAAAATATATTAAAGAATTACATGAAAACACAAACAAACAAATGATGGAACTGAGCAAAACCATCCAAGATCTGAACACAGAGGTAGAAACAACTAAGAAATCACAAAAGGAGGCAACCATGGAGATAGAAAACCTTGAGAAGAAATCAGGGGTCGTAGATGCAAACATAAACAACAGAATACAAGAGATAGAAATAAGAATCTCTGATGCTGAAGATAACATAGTAACCATTGACTCCACAGTCAAAGAAAACGCAAAATCCAAAAGGCTTGTAACCCAAAACATCCAGGAAATCCAGGACACAATGAGAAGACCAAACCTAAGGATTATAGGGATAGATGAGAGTGAAGATCTACAACTTAAAGGGCCAGCAAATATCTTTAACAAAATTATGGAAGAAAACTTTCCTAACTTAAAGAGAGAGATGCCCATGAATATACAAGAAGCCTACAGAACTCCAAACAGACTGGACCAGAACAGAAACACCTCCCGACACATAATAATCAAAACCCCAAATGTACTAAACAAAGAAAGAATATTAAAGGCAGTAAGAGAAAAGGGCCAAGTAACATATAAAGGAAGACCTATCAGAATCACACCAGACATCTCTCCAGAAACCATGAAAGCTAGAAGATCCTGGGCAGACCTCATGCAGACCCTAAGAGAAAACAAATGTCAGCCAAGACTACTATACCCAGCAAAACTCTCAATCAACATAATGGAGAAATCAAAATATTCCATGACAGGACCAAATTTACACAATATCTTTCCACTAACCCAGCTCTACAAAGGATAATAGGAGGAAAACTCCAACACAAGGAAGGAAATGGCACCCAAGAAAAAGCAAGACAGTAAACTTCTTCCATCAAACTCAAAGGAAGATAACTACTCAAAAACAAAAATAACATCAAAACTGTCAGGAAGTAATAATCTCTATTCCTTAATATCTCTTAACATCAATGGACTCAACTCCCCAATAAAAAGACATAGACTAACGGACTGGATACGGAAACAGGACCCTACATTTTGCTGCTTACAGGAAACACACCTCAGAGTCAAAGACAAACACTACCTTAGAGCAAAAGGATGGAGGACAATTTTGCAAGCAAATGGTCACAGGAAGCAAGCTGGAGTAGCCATTTTAATATCAGATAAAATTGACTTTCAACCCAAAGTCATCAAAAGAGACACAGAAGGTCACTTCCTGCTAGTCAAAGGAAGAATCCACCAAGAGGAACTCACAATTCTAAACATCTACACTCCAAATGTAAGGGCACCCTCATTTGTAAAAGAAACCTTACTAAAGCTCAAAGCACACATTGCACCTAACACAATAATTGTGGGGGACCTCAATACTCCACTATCTACAGTAGACCGACCAGGAAAACAGAAACTAAACAGAGACACGGAGAAACTCATCGAAACTTTGGAGCAATTGGATTTAACAGATATATATAGAACATTTCACCCTAAAGCAAAGGACTATACCTTTTTCTCAGCCCCTCATGGTACCTTCTCCAAAATCGACCATATTATTGGACACAAGACAGATCTCAACAAATATAAAAAGATCGAACTAATCCCATGCCTCTTATCAGATCACCATGGAGTAAGAGTGTTCTTCAATAGCAACAAAAACAACAGAAAATCCCCATACGCTTGGAGGCTGAACAATATTCTACTCAATGATACCTTAGTCCAGGAAGAAATAAAGAAAGAAATCAAAGATTTCTTAGAACTTAATGAAAATGAAGGCACAACATACCCAAATCTATGGGACACAATGAAAACAGTGCTTAGAGGAAAACTCATAGCCCTGCGTGTCTCCAAAAAGAAACAGGAGAGAGCATATACTAGCAACTTAATGGCGCACTTGAAAGCTCTGGAACAAAAAGAAGCAATTTCACCCAGGAGGAGTAGAAGACAGGAAATCATCAAACTCAGGGCTGAAATCAATCAAGTTGAAACAAAGAGAACCATACAAAGAATCAACAAAACCAGGAGCTGGTTCTTTGAGAAGATCAACAAGATAGATAAACCCCTAGCCAGACTTACTAAAGGGCACAGAGACAGTATTCGAATTAACAAAATTAGAAATGAAAAGGGAGATATAACAACAGAAACTGAGGAAATTCAAAAAATCATCAGATCCTACTACAAAAACCTATACTCAACACAACTGGAGAATCTGGAGGAAATGGACAATTTCCTCGACAGTTACCAAATACCAAAATTAAACCAGGATCAAATAGATCATCTAAACAGACCCATAACCCCGAAAGAAATAGAAGGGGTCATAGACAGTCTTCCAACCAAAAAGAGCACAGGACCAGACAGTTTTAGTGCAGAATTCTATCAGACCTTCAAAGAAGTCCTGATACCGATACTCTTCAAATTATTCCACAAAATAGAAACAGAAGGAACACTACCCAACTCATTCTATGAAGCCACAATTACCCTGATACCAAAACCACATAAAGATCCAACTAAGAAAGAGAACTACAGGCCAATTTCTCTTATGAATATCGATGCAAAAATACTAAACAAAATACTTGCCAACCGAATCCAAGAACACATCAAAACGATCATTCACCATGATCAAGTTGGCTTCATCCCAGGGATGCAGGGATGGTTCAATATACGGAAATCCATCAACATAATCCACTACATAAACAAACTCAAAGAAAAAAACCACATGGTCATCTCATTGGATGCTGAAAAAGCATTTGACAAAATTCAGCATCCTTTCATGCTAAAGGTCCTAGAAAGAACAGGAATTCAAGGCCCATATCTAAACATAGTAAAAGCAATATACAGCAGACCAGTAGCCAACATCAAGGTAAATGGAGAAAAACTCAAAGCAATCCCTCTAAAATCAGGGACTAGACAAGGCTGTCCCCTCTCACCATATCTCTTCAATATAGTACTTGAGGTACTAGCTAGAGCAATTCGACAACAGAGGGAAGTCAAAGGGATACAAATCGGAAAGGAAGAAGTCAAACTATCACTATTTGCAGATGATATGATAGTTTACTTAAGTGACCCAAAAACCTCCACCAGAGAACTCCTGCAACTGATAAACAACTTCAGCAAAGTGGCTGGCTATAAAATCAACTCAAGCAAATCAGTAGCCTTCCTATACGCAAAGGATAAGCAGGCCGAGAAAGAAATTAGGGAAATGACACCCTTCACAATAGCCACAAATGATATAAAGTATCTTGGAGTGACGCTAACCAAACATGTGAAAGATTTATACGACAAAAACTTCAGGTCTCTGAAGAGGGAAATTGAAGAAGACATCAGAAAATGGGAAAATCTTCCATGCTCGTGGGTTGGCAGGACTAATATAGTCAAAATGGCAATCTTGCCCAAAGCAATATACAGATTCAATGCAATCCCCATCAAAATCCCAACTAAGTTCTTCATAGAGCTAGAAAGAGCAATTCTCAAATTCATCTGGAATAACAAAAAACCCAGGATAGCTAAAACTATCATCAACAGCAAAAGAACTTCTGGGGGAATCAATATCCCGGACCTCAAGCAATATTACAGAGCAGTGGTATTAAAAACTGCATGGTATTGGTTCAGTGACAGGGAAGCGGATCAATGGAATAGGATCGAAGACCCAGAATTGAACCCACACATCTATGGCCAATTGATCTTCGACAAAGGAGCTGAAAACATCCAGTGGAAAAAAGATAGCCTTTTCAACAGATGGTGCTGGCTCAACTGGAAGTCAACATGCAGAAGAATGAGAATTGATCCACTCTTATCTCCTTGCACTAAACTCAACTCCAAGTGGATCAAGGATCTCCACATAAAACCAGACACACTAAAACTAATAGAAAAGAAACTGGGGAAGACCCTTGAAGACATCGGCTCAGGGGAAAAATTCCTGAACAGAACACCAACTGCGTATACTCTAAGAACAAGAATAGACAAATGGGACCTCATAAATCTACAAAGTTTCTGTAAGGCAAAAGACACTGTCAAAAGGACAAATCGGCAACCAACAAATTGGGAAAAAATCTTCACCAACCCCACATCCGACAGAGGGCTAATCTCCAATGTATACAAAGAACTCAAGAGGTTAGACCCCAGAAAACCAAATAACCCTATCCAAAAATGGGGTACAGAGCTAAACAGAGACTTTTCACCTGAAGAAATTCGGATGGCTGAGAAACACCTTAAAAAATGTTCAACATCACTAGTCATTAGGGAAATGCAAATTAAAACAACCCTGAGATTTCACCTCACACCAGTCAGAATGGCTAAGATTAAAAACTCAGAAGACATCAGGTGTTGGCGAGGATGTGGAGAAAGAGGAACACTCCTCCACTGCTGGTGGGAATGCAAGCTGGTACAACCACTCTGGAAATCAGTATGGCGGCTCCTCAGAAAACTGGGTGTGATACTTCCGAAGGACCCAGCCATACCACTCCTGGGAATATACCCAGAAGATTCACCAGCATGCAATAAGGATACATGCTCCACTATGTTCATAGCAGCCTTATATATAATAGCCAGAAGCTGGAAAGAACCCAGATGTCCCTCAACAGAGGAATGGATACAAAAAATGTGGTATATATACACAATGGAGTACTATTCAGCCATTAGAAACAATGAATTCACGAAATTCTTAGAGAAATAGATGGAGCTGGAGAATGTCATACTAAGTGAGGTGACCCAGTCTCAAAAGAATACCCATGGTATACAGTCACTGATAAGTGGATATTAGCCTAGAAGCTTGGAACACCAAAGACACAAATCACATATCAAGTGATGTCTCACAAGAAGAAAGGAGTGGACACTGGTGCTAGAATGGACCAAAACATCATTGTGGGAGAGTACAAGAACAGTAAAGTAGGAGGGGGTGGATGCGGGAGCAGGGGGAGGGAAAAGGACACGTGGGACCTTTGGGGGTGGGGAACCAGAAAAAGGGAAATGAATTGTAAATATACAATATATACAATAAAAAAAAGAAAAAAAGGAAAAAAAGAATAGACAAATGGGACCTCATAAAATTACAAAGTTTCTGTAAGGCAAAAGATACTGTCAAAAGGACAAATTGGCAACCAACAAATTGGGAAAAGATCTTCACCAACCCTACATCTGACAGAGGGCTAATATCTAATGTATACAAAGAACTCAAGAAGTTAGACCCCAGAAAACCAAATAACCCTATCAAAAAATGGGGTACAGAGCTAAACAAAGATTTTTCACTTGAAGAACTTCAGATGGCTGAGAAGCACCTTAAGAAATGTTCAACATCATTAGTCATTAGAGAAATGCAAATCAAAACAACCCTGAGATTTTACCTCACACCAGTCAGATTGGCTAAGATTAAAAACTCAGGAAACAGCAAGTGTTGGCAAGGATATGGAGAAAGAGGAACACTCCTCTACTGCTGGTGGGATTGGAAACTGGTACAACCACTCTGCAAATCAGTCTGGCGGTTCCTCAGAAAACTGGGTATGATACTTCTGGAGGACCCTGCTATACCACTCCTGGGCATATACCCAGAGGATTCCCTGGCATGCAATAAGGACACATGCTCCACTATGTTCATAGTAGCTTTATTTATAATAGCCAGAACCTGGAAAGAACCCAGATGTCCCTCAACGGAGGAATGGATACAAAAAAATGTGGTATATATACACAATGGAGTACTATTTAGTCATTAGAAACAATGAATTCAGGAAATTCTTAGACAAATGGATGGAGCTGGAAAACATCATACTAAGTGAGGTAACCCAGTCTCAAAAGAATACCCATGGTATGCACTCACTGATAAGTAGATATTAGCCTAGAATCTTGGAACACCAAAGACACAATCCACATACCAAATGATGTACCAGAAGAATGAAGGAGTGGATCTTGGTTCTGGAAATGCTCATTGCATCAGTGTAGGGGAATACCAGAACAGGGAAGTGGGAAGGGGTGGATGAGAGAATAGGGGGAAGGAAAAGTGCATGTAGGACCTTTGGGGGTGGGGAAGCAGGGAAAGGAAAATGAAATGTAAATAAAGAATTTATCCAATAAAAATTAAAAGATAAAAATAAAAAAAATTTAAAAATGTAAAAAAAAAAAAAAAGATCAAGTCCAAGTAGACCAAGGACCTACAAAGAAAACCAGACACACTGCAGCTTATAGAGGAGGAAGTGGGGAAAGAATCTTGAACACAAGGGCCCAGGGGAAATCTTCCTGGATTGAACACCGATGGCTTATGCTCTAAGAACAAGAATTGACAAATGGGACTGCACAAAACTGCAAATCTTCTGTAAAGCAAAGAACACAGTCAATACGACAAAACTACAACCAACAAACTGGGAAAAGATCTTTACCAATCCTATATTCGATAGAGGCTAATATCGAATGTATACAAAGAACTCAAGAAGTTAGACTCCAGAGAGTCAAATAACCCTACTTAAAAAACAGGGTACAGAGCTAAACAGGGAATTCTCAATTGAGGAAACACCAATGGCTCAGAAACACCTAAAGAAATTTTCAACATCCTTAGTTATTAAAGAAATCTGTAACAAAACAACAATGAGATTCTACCTCACACCAGTCAGAACGACTAAGATGAAAATCTCAGAAGAGAGCAAATGCTTGAGAGGATGTGGGGAAAGAGGAACACTTCTCCATTGTTGGTGGGATTGCAAGCTGGTAAAACCACTCTGGAAATCAGTTTGGTGGTTTCTTAGAAAATTAGACATAGAACTACCTGAGGACCCAGGTCTATCACTCCTGGGCATATAACCAGAAGATGCTCTATCATGCAATAAGGACACATGCTCCATTATGTTCATAGCAACCTTATTTATAATATCCAGAAGCTGGAAAGAACCCAGATGTCCTTCAACACAGGAATGGATATAAAAATTGTTTTAAATATACACAATGGATTACTATTCAGCTATTAAAAACAATGAATTCTGATGCAGTCACTGATAAGTGGATATTAGCCTAGAATCTTGGAACACCAAAGATACAAATCACATACCAAGTGATGTCTGACAAGAAGAAAGGAGTGGACACTGGTGCTAGAATGGACCAAAGCATCATTATGGGGGAGTACAAGAACAGGGAGGTGGGAGGGGGTGGATGAGGGAGCACGAGGAGGGAAAAGGGCATGTGGGTCCCTTTGGGGGTGGGGAACCAGAAAAAGGGAAATGAATTGTAAATATAGAATATATCCAATAAAAAAAACAATGAATTCATGAAATTTTTAGGCAAATGGAAGAAATAGAAAGTGTCATCCTGATAGAGGTGACCCAATCACAAAAGAACACACTTGGTAGGCACTCACTGATAATTGGGTGTTAGCCCAAAACCTCAAAATACCCAAGTGAAAATTCATAGACCACATGAACTTCAAGAAGGAGGACTGAAGTGGGGGTGCTTTGTGGTTGGTGGTTTTCGGGGAAGGGACAAATCGGGAAAGGTTTTAGCATTTGAAATGTTACTGAAGATTATATTCAATAAAAAAATTGTGGGTTGTGGGAGTAGCGGTGGGAATGAATCTGGGAGGAGTTGGGGAAGGGCAGTGGATGAGTAGGATCCAAATGCATTATGTAAATGTCCAAAATTCTCAAAAGATATTGTAGCTTTTAAAAATGACAAAAAATATCATAAACTTAAAGCCCCCAAAAAAGAAAAAACAGAAACAAGAAAATATGATAAATAAGAAAAACAAAGGAAAAAAATCAGAAAGTCAAAACGGGCACAAAATCACTGATAAGTGGATATTATTGAGCCCAGAAGCCCTAAATACTCAAGGCACAATTAGCAAGTCAAATGACTCCCAAGAAGAAAGGAGAGGACTCTGGGCTCTGGGCCTGTAAAGATTGGATCCAGTATTGTAGACCCAGAACAGAGAAATTGTGGGGGGGGATGATTGGGGAATAGCGGGGGGGGGGAAGGAATTATGGGACATATGGGGGGGGACTGGGAAAGGGGAAAGCCTTTGGAATGTAAACATAGAATATAGAAAATAAAAATTAAATAAAAAAACGGGCACAAAATTTCCCAATATGTAACTTCGGTAAAAGGAGAGAGAGAGAGAGAGAGAGAGAGAGAGAGAGAGAGAGAGAGAGAGAGAGAGAGAGAAAGAGACTTTCAAATCATATGCTGAAAGCCAAAACCAGCCAAAGAAAGAAAGCAGAAAATAAAACCCAACGCACAAAAGGTTAAAACTCAAATAATCCCCAGGTTGTGGTTGACCATAACTTTAGACGCAGCATTCAGGAGGCAGAGGCAGGTGGATTTCTGAGATTGACGCCACCATGGTCAAGAGAGCAAGTTCCAGAACATCCAGGGTTACACAGAAAAAAACTCATCTGAGGAAAACAATTAACAAAAAACAAAACAAAACCCTCCAATATCCATAGCCTGGGGAGATAATTCAGTACCTAAATAGCAAAACACTAGGTGCCAACTTCAATCTTAAGAAACCGTGTTTGAAAACAATCAATAGAGTAATTTTAATTTCACGTTGTGAAGTGGGTCAAAGACCTCCACATAAAACCAGACACACTAAGTCTAATAGGACAGAACATAAAGTGGGGAAGAGCCTTGAGCTCATGAGCTCTGATGACAACTTCCTGAACAGAACACCAATGGCTCAGGCACTAAGATCAACAATAAATGGGACCTCATGACACTGAAAGCTGCTGTAAGGCAAAGCACAGTCTCATTATGACAAAAACAACAACCTACAGATTGGGAAAGGATCTTCATTATCCTACAGCTGATAGAGGGATAATATCCAAAATGTATAGAGAACTCGAGAAGGAGCAAACCTCTAAAAACTCAAACAAACAAAATCAAAATATTGGGTATAGCACTAAACAGAGAACTGACAGCAGAACAGTGTGCAATGGTTGAGAAGCACTTAAAGAAATATTCATCATACTTACTCATCAGGGAAATATGAATCAAAATGTCTCTCAGATTCCATCTGACAACCATTACTATGGGCAAGACTAAATTGAAGTGACAGTGGAATGTGTTCTTCCACTGGGTCTAGGCTGGGCCCTGAACAGACCTTGGAGGGAAACTCTGAGCCAGTCCCACGACACCAATAGGAAGCTCAACTTCTGGATACTCCAAATTGCCCTGGATCACAGGATCACAGGATCACAGAATCACAGATCACAGGATCACAAGATCAAAGAATACCAGGAGCTTGGTCACATCTGGATCTCAGGGTCCCACAGGCAAAATGACTCCCAGGAGCTTAGACACAACCAGAATCTCAGGTTTATATGATCCCAGAATCACAGGATCACAGTGACAGCTTGACTCAGAGGAGTACTGATACCACCAGGATCACAGGAAGGAAAGGTTCCAGTCAGATATAGCTAGGGGAGGTAGCACTAGAGAATACCAGATTTAAAGAGGCAAGTATCAGAACATAAGCAACAGAAAACAACGTGACATGTCATCATCAGAATCCAATTCTGCTATCACAGCAAGTCCTGGATAAAATGTTACACCAGAAAACCAATAGTGAAATCTAAAATAACCTCTCATGATGAAGATAGAGGACTTTAAGAAGGACATAAATAACTCCCTTAAAGAAATACAGGAGAACACAGGTAAACAGCTAGAAGCCCTTAAAGAGGAAACATAAAAATCCTTTAAAAATTATAGAGAAAACAAGCAGGTGAAGAAAATGAACACAATCATCCAACATCTAAAAGTACACCTAAAAAAATAAAGAAATTACAAACTGAGACAACCCTGGACCTAGAAATGTTGGAAAAAAGATCAAGAATCATAGATGCAAACATCACCAACAGAATACAAAAGATAAAAGAGAGACTCTCAGGTGCAGAAGATGCCATAGAAAACATTAACACAACAGTCAAAGAAAACACAAAAAACTCAAAGCTCCTAACCGAAAACATGCAGGACATCCAGTACACAATGAGAACAACCACCCTTAGGAAGACATGTACAGAAGAGAGTGAAGATAACCACCTTAAAAAGCCATTGTATATCTTCAACAAAAAGGAAGAAGAGAAGTTCCCAAACCTAAAAAAAAGGGGGAGGATGCCTTGAATATACAAGAAGCCTACTGAACTCCAAAGAGACTGGACCAGAAAATAAATTCCTCTTGTCACATAATAATCAATACAACAAATACACTAAACAAAGAAAAATATTAAAAGCAGTAATGAAAAAAGGTCAAGTAACATATAAAGGCAGACCTATCTGAATTACACCAGACTTCATACCAGAGACTATGAAAGATAAAACATACTGGGCAGAGGTCATACAGAGCCTAAGAGAACACATATACACAGCAAATCTCAGTTACCGTAAATGAAATAAAACAAGATGTTCTATGATAAAACCAAATTTACACACTATCTTTCCACAAATCCATCCCTACAAAGTATAGTAGATGGAAAACACCAACACAAGGAGAGAAAATACACCCTAGAAAAAGCAAGAAAATAATCTTTAAACAGACCCACACAAACATAATTCCACCTCTAACAACTAAAATAACAGGAAGTAACAATTACTTTTCCTTAATATCACTAAGTATGAAAATTAGTATTAACAACACATCCTAATCGATTGAAATTAAAAATGTAAGAAATGAGAAATGTGTTAATTGCCACCAACTGGTCTCTCTAATTTGGAAATAGAATAAATATGTCCAATATTGTACAATCCTTATATACCTTCTGCTTGTTTGTACAGGACAATCGTCTTGAAATCATGCTTCTCACATCTAAACCTCTCTCTTAATTGGATTGTTTATTTGATATTTTTCCTCTATACTATGATTTTCAGAACAGCTTACATATTTTAAAATTATTTATATAGCTAAAAGAAAAGTAGACAATTAATTTGAGAGCTGGCTGGTAAGAGAACAACAAAGAGTGAGACTGAATATTTTGCTTGATTTTTAAAATTATTTAATCAGCTATGAGGATGACTTTATAAGGTACTCTATTTCTGAGATGGATACTTTTCAAATTTACCACACCCAATGAACAAGAATCTTTCCCCCAACTAATGTCTGTGCCACCCTCCAAGAAGAACCATTGTTCATTGAAACTGTTGATGAATGACTTCATGGATAGACCATCTTAATATACAGACGAACTCTTAAATGAATCTAACCTGTTCCTGGTGGGCTGGAAATGATGACAATCACTCAAGTTAAATAGCTTTGACCATAGCAGGAAATCTGTATCCAAATCTATAATCCATTCGTTGGCACAGCAGAACTGTGCTTAGCTACCATGGAGCAAAGGTCCTTTGGTCATGTGAGGGACAAAGAAGTACACACTTAATTACAATGAACTGCAATGTCTAAAAATTGTTTTAAATTAAGAAGTTTTGCTTAGTTTTTTAATATGTGCATTAGAGGAAACAAAACACAGGAAGGCAAGAACAAAGTCACCCAGTCAAAGGCAGCTCAGCTTGATATGTCTTTCGAGATCCTGCAAGTGTACATACACTTGAGTAATTGAGATTATATAAGGAGGAAACACAAAAATCACTTAAAGAAATACGAGAACGTGAGCCAACAAGTAGAATTTATAAAAGAGGAAACACAAAAATCCCTTAAAGAATTGCATGGAAACACAAACAAGCAAGCAAAATATCTGAGTGAAACCATCCAGGATCTAAAAACAGAAGTAGAAACAACTAAGAAATCACAAAGGGAGACAACTTTGGAGATAAAAAACCTGGGGAAGAAATCAGGGGCCATAGATGCAAATATCAACAATAGAATACAAGAGATAGAAGAAAGAATCTCAGATGCTGAAGATATTTTATTCCTCCTTATTGCTTTCCCCACATTGTGAATATTCACCAACTAAAAACTACACAAGAAATTTGATAACCAAGAATACACCATGCCATCTCAACCTGCCAGACAAAATTGTAGTCCTGTCTTCCTTGGCAACAGAAATTTCATAGAAGGTAAAAACAGCAGCAGGCCTCTAGATAGATGAACTGGCAAAGTTACAATTAAATTCTGCATTCACTCAGTCTCAGCTCACAAAGACACACAAAGCAACAGACCACACTAAGTATAGCATTCCTAAGCTTACATCAGATCTATACACTAGCATATGTGAAGAAGGGGTGTTCTCACACAACAAATGTATTCCCAGGACGCAGCTGGAAGATGCACCTCTGACAGGGGCTCTCGTGACTTCAGTCTCAGTACACTGTGAACCTCTCTGCCCCTCCAGTCAGCCTAGCAACATGGATTTCCCCACACTGTCCAGATATGGCTTAACAGTTCTATGTTCAAGAGGAACTCTTTTGTCAATTCTACCCTATCCACTTGCTCTACTTTAACCATGTGTTGTCCTTTAGGACATAACAGTCAGATGATCACTGTGCATAAGGAACACAGGTATTTTACCAAGAGGCACATACTGCCCCTGGTTACAGCTGTCCTCTGGGTGTAGTGATACGAAGGGTCTTTCCCTCATCTGTCCTCTTCCCTGCACAACTCCTAAGTGCAGATGATGCTAGTGAGAGGATGAACAAAGGCCACACCCAGCAGACAGCCCTCCCCAAAGCCTAGCCTAAACTTTCTCTACTTTTAAAATACTTTAGGCACTGGTACTTACTACCTGGCAACATCAACTGAAATGCACACCTAACCAATGGCTAGACAACTTGAACTAACCAACAGCTCCAGTGCCTTTTTCTGGGGAATAATCTTTGTCCTAGCCCACCTCCAACACCTAGTAAGAGCATCTGCTGAAAAGCCACCTAAAACCTCAATTTTCCCAGTGTGACTGTTCCTATGAAAGAAAAAAAAAAGGTCCTTAAAATGTGGTGTCAGCCCTCTATTTTTGCCATGGTGTGCATTTTTATATTCATGCATTAGTGCATGCATGTGTGCACACACGTGCCACTGCACTTGTGTGAGGCTGAAAGGCAAGCTGCGAGTTACCTTCCTCCTATCAAGTGGATCAAACTCAGGTCACCAGCTTGGTGGCAAGCACCTTTACATGCTTAGTCACCCTACCTGTCCATTACGTAGTTTTTTACTGTTTTCAGACAAAGTCTATATAGCCCTGGCTGACCTACAACACAGATATCCACCTGCCTCAGCCTAGAAGTAAAGACATGCATTACCACATCAAGTCTTGTATGCACTTAAAGGTCTAGAGACCAGATGTTCCCAATAAGCACTTCGGTTTCCCCAGTAAGTGTCCACTGCAGTGAATACACTGCACACCTAACAAAGGCAGTGGTCAGAAACTGCCTTCTAAACAGCAAGGTTCTGCTCTAGCCACTCTTCCAATTCTCTCCACCCAGGCTCCTGTGTGTGCATTTGTCATGTTTTTGTGGGATACTAACAATTTCACTTCCCAAGTGGTTAAGATTTTTTTCCTACAAATTTTAACCTAATTTATGAACATGTCTTTTCACTAACAGTATTTTGTCATGTACTGGCAGCTCTCTACTCTCTAGGAAGACTGGGTTCTACAAATTTGGACATATGTCTCTTAAACATTACAAAATAAGATGCACAGATAAAAGAAACAATGGATAATCTTCCATTACCAAACTTGCATTAGCATTAGGCCCTTTGTTTTCTTCCTCCCACCCAGATTCTTGCAAGCAAGACTGTATTTCTCAGAAGTTGTTTCTCTCCCTAGTTCCAAAAGACAGCACCTCACCAAGAGTCTAAACAGGACATTCTACAACACCCAGTACTCACTATGCCTGCTGTTAACATACTTTGTGTACACCTAGGAGGATGTGATGTTTCAGATGGTGATATACATTTGCCCCACATATAGATAGTAATGCTGAAACCACACACATGAATCTAGTTTAATCTCAAAGTGTCTTCTGGTAAGAACGTTCTGGTCTCAGACCTTTCTTCCCCTTCAGCCCCTGTCCTGTGTCCTGAGACACAGGCTCCTGTCACTTGTGCGATACACCTTTACAACTCTTCAGAAGACAATTCTGCTATAAACAGAGTATACAGAATGTGTGAATTTACTATCTACTTTGGTCATACATTGGCAACCTCTTTACTACCTACACACTAGATTCCATAGGACTCACTTGTCCAGTATGTACAGTATATAAAGTATAGATTAATACCTAGAGACTACATACCATAGGACTCGTGTGTCCAGTATGTACAATATACACAGTATAGCGAAGTTATATGCGATGCACACAGCACACAGGCTGATGCAGAAGCTAGAAATGCCTAGCACACTAATGGAATCTTTTGGCAGTACCTTCCCTCCCACCTCCTCACTCCACTGAACAAGAACAGCCAGTACACCATTCTCAGAGGAGGGTTAACAATTTCTACATGCAGTGTTTCTCCACTTCAAAAACTTTATACACAAAATGTTATTCTACTACTTGTACCTTTAAGTGGAGTAAGCACTTTCAGATATCTAAAAGACTAGCTGTTTCATGTAAGAACTTAACTGCTATTGACATGGCACTGGGAAATAAAACTGTATGCAAAGCAATGGTTGTTCTCTGGGGGATTTTCTAAAGATAACCATTTGGGCTTCCACCCACGTTCTTCTCCCTTCAAACTTGTAGACAAACATAGGCATGTGTAATGCTCAGAATCAGCTGAACAAATTCCTATCCCAAAGCCACTTACCTAACCACATTCTCTATGAATTTTAACGCTGTACACTATGTTGTGTGCTAAATTTACTACTTTCTGATACATTGGCAACATCTTTAACAACTAAGATATTGATGTTGAAAATCAGGACATATCTGTCCATTATATACAGTATGCATACAACAAAACAAAATGCAAGTATAAAGAAATGGCCTCTGGAAAGGTCCCATATACACACACTACTATATGACCATGGTCCCTGCCTCCCAGCACCTCCTCCAAACCCCTGAGCAAGAACAGACATTTCTGCCCAGAGGGGCTCATCACTCTGCTCCCAAAGACAATAGTTCATGAGTTTTCACAAAAAGATATTTATAAGGTGATATTTCCCTACCTCTACATTTAACATATGTTGTACACTCCTAAATATTTAAGTAGACCAGATGTTTCAAAAAAGGACTGTTGTCCACTATGTACAGAGCAGTCCAGGAAACGGCACACAGCTAACAAAAGTAAATAAAAATTCCTTAACACAAAATGTAAAGAAACCTCTTGTTCTACTGATTCTACTATGTCATACACTGGCAACCTCTTTAACACCTAGAGTGACTAGATGTTGTGAATTAGGACCCCTTTGTCCTTTACAAACACTATGTACACATAGAAGCAAGCAAAATAGTCTAGTGGTTCCTTTCCTTCCATGGACCACGATGGCTTAGAGATCTGCATTTCTTTCTCCTGGGAACCAGAGCACACACACAGTGTGGTCAACTCAGGAGAGATTTGGCTATGCCTCTCCAAACAATATTGCAAACAAATCCTAACTAAAAGATATTTACAGAATGTTCTACTACTTATAAAATATGTGAGGCACTTCAGAGCAGCTAGAGAGACATTCCCAAATTCCCTGGCATTTTCAAACTGACTCAAATGCACACACACACAAACACACACACACCACAAACACAAACACTGTTGGGGGTAATAAATGAGAAACAAAATGCATACACAATAACAGAATAAAAGCGAGACCTCATCTTCACATGACCAATCTGGCTCTAGACCTCTTGCTCCTCCTGCTGGATCCTCTAAGGTACTGAACAAACCAGGACTAGTGTAGCTCCTGGGTCTTTCTAGAGGAGACCTAAACAATTCCATCTCAAAGTCACTTGTAGAAGACATGTCTACGATCTTCTTTTTATGGTGACACAAGTGATCCCCTACCTCTACTTTACCCTGCCTAGGCAATCTCTACAGCTAGATGTCCAGATTTAGCCAAAAGTCTAAAAAGGATCTGGGCAAAGACAGGGAGCAGCTTTTTCATATTATACACACGGGCCTTCTGGGGCAGCAGGTTAAGTGTTCGCCAGCATTTCCGAATGGCTGCACACGGTTGTTTCTTCTCGGCCTCTCTTGGGTGGAAGGAAGACCCGGGGCCCAGCAATCTATCATTCTCTCTTTGGGGCCCCGCTCACCTTAGTCCAGGCCCACTGAGTCCTCTGTTCATCCAGGTCTGAGCGCTCGTCCATGGACCGTCCCCTCCCGGCGATGGCAGGGTGTTCTTGCACAGACCTGCCTCCTCAGGACTCAGAAGACCCGAAGACCCAGCCTTGGCCTTCAGTGGCCGCCATTCTTGCCGCCATGACAAGTTTGCGGCTAACCTGGACATGTCCTCGAAGGTCTAGCTCAGGCTTCTCAGTGGGCCGACCCTGGAGAACAGGGGGTGGGTGGAGACGGGGAGGCAACACACAGAGGCCGCTGCCATCCAGGCCCATCTTTGGCACAGAAACAGATGCTGTAGAATCTCCACGTGACCCGGTTGGTGGCTGCCTCGAGGACGAGGCTTCCTAACGTCCCCAGGATCCAGACCGAGGCTGCCCCCGGGCCCCACCCCCAGCTCACCCAGCACAGGCCGAGGCCGTGGGGGGCTGGGTTGAGAGAAGGCCCCACTATCTAGTTAACTGCACTCTCAGCCAGAAATCCTAATGAATGATCTTATTTTGGGTTTCTACCACAGTAAGTGCTAAGATTTTAAGCTCTACCAAAAACACAAGGAAGAAACAAATAAAAAGACTTTATCTTTTTTCTTCATTAAAGAAATACCCATCATTGTTATAAGTGGTATAAAAATATATATATTGATTTGAATATAATAAAAACTAAAATTAAAATTAAAAAAAATGAATAAGGAATAGTCAAGCTGACTGGTGGTCTGAAAACTTTCCATACACAGGTATTCTCACTTTTGACACTCATGCAACTACACCTACACACTCTCCCACACACTCACACACACACTCTCCCACACACTCACACAAACACACAGGTGCACTCACAATCACACACAGGTATGCCTACACACAGACACACAGGCTGGGATACAGAGGCTGAGAAAGGGCTCTTGCCATTCGCCCAGCAGCTTCTCTTCAGTCCTTGCTGCCTGGCTCCCTGCAGCCTCCCACTGTTCCCACCCCTATTACTACTGCCTTCCTGCTTCCCATCCTGGCCATCAGGGAAGGGCAGCACAGGAGCCCAGTGCGGTGCTAGTGGGATCATCTCACTTTACATTTTCATGGATTTCTTGAAGTAACTGTTACTGGAGAAGGTAGGGAAGGTCAATACTATAGACTTTATACCCTGCTCCATTGGGAACCCAGTATTTCCAATCCCTTTCCCAAGAGAGTTTAAGGGCATGGATTGGGCTCAGCTCCAATGGGGCAGGTTGTGCAAATTTGGGCATCCCTCATCTACCTTCAGAGTGGTCAGGAGGCTAGCAAGAAATGCTTTGAACTCTCTAGGACCAAGGTCTTGGAGGAAACCTGCAGGAAACAAGTGAGTGCATGTTTGTTTACAGGCAACTGCAGCCTAAAGAAGTTGTCTACCTCCCTCGTGAAGGAAGAGCCCAGGCTGCCATGGCTTCACCCTGTCAGCCACACTCGATGCACACAAAGTCTCAGCCTTATCCAGCTGCACAGAGCCAGGATTGGGTCCTGAGTCTCTAAGGGGATTGCAACTCACAGGAGAGAAGACCTGAGCCAGAATCAGGGTTATGGAGACAATTCTGGGGGTGATATCTCTGTTTCAGATATTGCCTAGACAGTGTTCACATTCTTGGAAAGGATAGAAGTCTGTTTCTTTTTTTTATTGGATATATTCTATATTTACAATTCATTTCCCTTTTTCTGGTTCCCCACGCCCAAAGGTCCCACATGCCCTTTTCCCTCCCCCTGCTCCCTCATCCACCCCCTCCCACCTCCCTGTTCTTGTACTCCCCCACAATGATGCTTTGGTCCATTCTAGCACCAGTGTCCACTCCTTTCTTCTTGTCAGACATCACTTGGTATGTGATTTATGTCTTTGGTGTTCCAAGATTCTAGGCTAATATCCAGTTATCAGTGACTGCATACCATGGGAATTCTTTTGAGACTGGGTCACCTCACTTAGTATGACGTTCTCCAGCTCCATCCATTTCTCTAAGAATTTCATGAATTCATTGTTTCTAATGGCTGAATAGTACTCCATTGTGTATATATACCACATTTTTTGTATCCATTCCTCTGTTGAGGGACATTTGGGTTCTTTCCAGCTTCTGGCTAATATATATAAGGCTGCTATGAACATAGTGGAGCATGTATCCTTATTGCATGCTGGGGAATCTTCTGGGTATATTCCCAGGAGTGGTATGGCTGGGTCCTCCAGAAGTATCACATCCAGTTTTCTGAGGAACCGCCATACTGATTTCCAGAGTGGTTGTACCAGCTTGCATTCCCACCAGCAGTGGAGGAGAGTTCCTCTTTCTCCACATCCTCGCCAACACCTGATGTCTTCTGAGTTTTTAATCTTAGCCATTCTGACTGGTGTGAGGTGAAATCTCAGGGTTGTTTTGATTTGCATTTCCCTAATGACTAATGATGTTGAACATTTTTTAAGGTGTTTCTCAGCCATCCGAATTTCTTCAGGTGAAAAGTCTCTGTTTAGCTCTGTACCCCATTTTTGGATAGGGTTATTTGGTTTTCTGGGGTCTAACCTCTTGAGTTCTTTGTATACATTGGATATTAGCCCTCTGTTGGATGTGGGGTTGGTGAAGATCTTTTCCCAATTTGTTGGTTGCCAATTTATCCTTTTGACAGTGTCTTTTGCCTTACAGAAACTTTGTAATTTTATGAGGTCCCATTTGTCTATTCTTGATCTTAGAGCATAAGCAATTGGTGTTCTGTTCAGGAATTTTTCCCCTGAGCCAATGTCCTCAAGGGTCTTCCCCAGTTTCTTTTCTATTAGTTTTAGTGTGTCTGGGTTTATGTGGAGGTCCTTGATCCACTTGGAGTTGAGCTTAGTGCAAGGAGATAAGAGTGGATCAATTCTCATTCTTCTGCATGTTGACCTCCAGATGAGCCAGCACCATCTGTTGAAAAGGCTATCTTTTTTCCACTGGATGTTTTCAGCTCCTTTGTCGAAGATCAATTGGCCATAGATGTGTGGGTTCAATTCTGGGTCTTCGATCCTATTCCATTGATCCGCCTCCCTGTCACTGAACCAATACCATGCAGTTTTTAATACTACTGCTCTATAATATTGCTTGAGGTCCGGGATATTGATTCCCCCAGAAGTTCTTTTCCTGTTGATGATAGTTTTGCCTATCCTGGGTTTTTTGTTATTCCAGATGAATTTGAGAATTGCTCTTTCTAACTCTATGAAGAACTGAGTTGGGATTTTGATGGGGATTGTGTTGAATCTGTATATTGCTTTAGGCAAGATTGCCATTTTGACTATATTAGTCCTGCCAACCCACGAGCATGGAAGATTTTCCCATTTTCTGATGTCTTCTTCAATTTCCTTCTTCAGAGACCTGAAGTTTTTGTCATATAAATCTTTCACATGTTTGGTTAGCGTCACTCCAAGATACTTTATATCATTTGTGGCTATTGTGAAGGGTGTCATTTCCCTAATTTCTTTCTCGGCCTGCTTATCCTTTGCGTATAGGAAGGCTACTGATTTGCTTGAGTTGATTTTATAGCCAGCCACTTTGCTGAAGTTGTTTATCAGTTGCAGGAGTTCTCTGGTGGAGTTTTTTGGGTCACATAAGTATACTATCATATCATCTGCGAATAGTGATAGTTTGACTTCTTCCTTTCCAATTTGTATCCCTTTGACTTCCCTCTGTTGTCGAATTGCTCTAGCTAGTACCTCAAGTACTATATTGAAGAGATATGGTGAGAGGGGACAGCCTTGTCTAGTCCATGATTTTAGTGGGATTGCTTCAAGTTTTTCTCCATTTACCTTGATGTTGGCTACTGGTCTGCTGTATATTGCTTTTACTATGTTTAGGTTTGGGCCTTGAATTCCTGCTCTTTCCAAAACTTTTAGCATGAAAGGATGCTGAATTTTGTCAAATGCTTTTTCAGCATCCAATGAGATGACCATGTGGTTTTTTTTCTTTGAGTTTGTTTATGTAGTGGATTACGTTGATGGATTTCCGTATATTGAACCATCCCTGCATCCCTGGGATGAAGCCAACTTGATCATGGTGAATGATCGTTTTTGATGTGTTCTTGGATTCGGTTGGCAAGTATTTTGTTTAGTATTTTTGCATCGATATTCATAAGAGAAATTGGCCTGTAGTTCTCTTTCTTAGTTGGATCTTTGTGTGGTTTTGGTATCAGGGTAATTGTGGCTTCATAGAATGAGTTGGGTAGTGTTCCTTCTGTTTCTATTTTGTGGAATAGTTTGAAGAGTATCGGTATCAGGACTTCTTTGAAGATCTGATAGAATTCTGCACTAAAACCATCAGGTCCTGTGCTTTTTTTGGTTGGAAGACTTTCTATGACCCCTTCTATTTCTTTGGGGGTTATGGGTCTGTTTAGACGATCTACTTGATCCTGGTTTAATTTTGGTATTTGGTAACTGTCTAGGAAATTGTCCAATTCCTCCAGATTCTCCAGTTGTGTTGAGTATAGGTTTTTGTAGTAGGATCTGATGATTTTTTTTGAATTTCCTCAGTTTCTGTTGCTATATCTGCCTTTTCATTTCTAATTTTGTTAATTTGAATACTGTCTCTGTGCCCTTTGGTAAGTCTGGCTAGGGGTTTATCTATCTTGTTGATTTTCTCAAAGAACCAGCTCCTGGTTTTGTTGATTCTTTGTATGGTTCTCTTTGTTTCAACTTGATTGATTTCAGCCCTGAGTTTGATGATTTCCTGTCTTCTACTCCTCCTGGGTGAAATTGCTTCTTTTTGTTCCAGAGCTTTCAAGTGCGCCATTAAGTTGCTAGTATATGCTCTCTCCTGTTTCTTTTTGGAGACACTCAGGGCTATGAGTTTTCCTCTAAGCACTGCTTTCATTGTGTCCCATAGATTTGGGTATGTTGTGCCTTCATTTTCATTAAATTCTAAGAAATCTTTGATTTCTTTCTTTATTTCTTCCTAGACTAAGGTATCATTGAGTAGAATATTGTTCAGCCTTTACGTGTATGAGGATTTTCTGTTGTTTTTGTTGCTATTAAAGAACACTCTTACTCCATGTGTGATCTGATAAGAGGCATGGGATTAGTTCGATCTTTTTATATTTGTTGAGATCTGTCTTGTGTCCAATTATATGGTCGATTTTGGAGAAGGTACCATGAGGAGCTGAGAAAAAGGTATAGTCTTTTGCTTTAGGGTGAAATGTTCTCTCTCTCTCTCTCTCTCTCTCTCTCTCTCTCTCTCTCTCTCATATATATATATATATATATATATATATATATATATATATATATGTTAAATCCAATTGGTCCAAAGTTTCGATGAGTTTCTCCGTGTCCCTGTTTAGTTTCTGTTTTCCTGATCGGTCCACTGAGGATAGTGGAGTATTGAGGTTCCCCCACAATCATTGTGTTAGGTGTGATGTGTGCTTTGAGCTTTAGTAAAGTTTCTTTTACAAATGAGGGTGCCCTTACATTTGGAGTGTAGATGTTTAGAATTGTGAGTTTTTCTTGGTGTATTCTTCCTTTGACTAGTAAGAAGTGACCTTCTGTGTCTCTTTTGATGACTTTGGGTTGAAAGTCAATTTTATCTGATATTAAAATGGCTATTCCAGCTCGCTTCCTGCGACTATTTGCTTGCAAAATTGTCTTCCATCCTTTTACTCTAAGGTAGTGTTTGTCTTTGACTCTGAGGTGTGTTTCCTTTAAGCAGCAAAATGTAGGGTCCTGTTTCCGTATCCAGTCTGTTAGTCTATGTCTTTTTATTGGGAAATTGAGTCCATTGATGTTAAGAGATATTAAGGAATAGAGATTATTACTTCCTGACATTTTTGATGTTATTTTTGTTTTTGAGTAGTTATCTTCCTTTGAGTTTGATGGAAGAAGGTTACTGTCTTGCTTTTACTTGGGTGCAGTTTCCTTCCTTGTATTGGTGTTTTCCTCCTATTATCCTTTGTAGAGCTGGGTTAGTGGAAAGATATTGTGTAAATTTGGTCCTGTCATGGAATATATTGATTTCTCCATCTATGTTGATTGAGAGTTTTGCTGGGTATAGTAGTCTTGGCTGACATTTGTGTTCTCTTAGGGTCTGCATGAGGTCTGCCCAGGATCTTCTAGCTTTCATGGTTTCTGGAGAGAAGTCTGGTGTGATTCTGATAGGTCTTCCTTTATATGTTACTTGGCCTTTTTCTCTTACTGCCTTTAATATTCTTTCTTTGTTTAGTACATTTGGGATTTTGATTATTATGTGACAGGAGGTGTTTCTGTTCTGGTCCAGTCTGTTTGGAGTTCTGTAGGCTTCTTGTATATTCATGGGCATCTCTCTCTTTAAGTTAGGGAAGTTTTCTTCCATAATTTTGTTAAAGATATTTGCTGGCCCTTTAAGTTGTAGATCTTCACTCTCATCTATCCCTATAATCCTTAGGTTTGGTCTTCTCATTGTGTCCTGGATTTCCTGGATGTTTTGGGTTACAAGCCTTTTGGATTTTGCATTTTCTTTGACTGTGGAGTCAATGGTTACTATGTTATCTTCAGCATCTGAGATTCTTAACTCTATCTCTTGTATTCTGTTGTTGATGTTTGCATCTACGACCCCTGATTTCTTCTCAAGGTTTTCTATCTCCAAAGTTGCCTCATTTTGTGATTTCTTAGTTGTTTCTACCTCTGTGTTCAGATCTTGGATGGTTTTGCTCAGTTCCCTCATTTGTTTGTTTGTGTTTTCATGTAATTCTTTAATATATTTTTGTGCTCCCTCTTTCATGACTTCTGCATGTTGTTTCAAATTCTCCTGCATTTCTTTAACTGATTTTCTCATTTCCTCTTTATTGGTTTCTGTCTGTTGGCCCATATTCTCCTGGAGTTCTTTAAGTCATTTTTGTGTTTGCATTGTAAGAGCTTCTACCCTATTGATGTTTCCCTGCATTTCTTTAAGAGATTTGTTTATGTCTTTTTTGTGTTCCTCTAGGAGCATCATGACCTGTGCTTTTATATCTAACTCTTGTTTTTCTGGTGTGCTGTGGTATCCAGGACTTGCTGTGGTTGGCGAATTGGGTTCAGATGATGCCATATTGCCTTGATTTCTGTTAATAACGTTCCTACGTTTGCCTTTTGCCATCTGTTTATCTCTGGAGTTAGTTGGTCTTATTGTAGATGGCAGCCCCGCTGAAAGCATAGCGTGCCTGTCCCCAGGGGTCAGTGACTGTTGCTGAGCTGTTGGTGCCCAGATCTGCCGATCTCTTCTGGCTCTGGGTGTGGGCCAGAACCTGGCGGCGTTGTCTGTGCTAGACTAAGCTAGGTCTCAGTCCAAGCCCCTGACTCCAGCTGCTAGAATTCTGCACCGTGTCCCGAGGCAAGATGGCACCTTGCTGCCAGCCTGCCTGGAGATCCGGTCCACAGTGGTCTGCAACCGCAGCTGAGCTGTCTGTGCCCAGATCTCCTGCATAGCTAAGCTAAGCTAGGTCTCTGTCCATGCACCTGACTCCAGTCGCCTGCTGTGCCCACCGTTCGCGCGGTGTCCCGAGGCAAGATGGTGGCCCCGCTTGATTCTCTATTTTTGTTGCTTGCTACCACCACAAGGACTCAAAAAAAAGCCCCAAATAGTTCCTATTTCATGGCAAGTGCCACAGTAGAGTTACAGAACTTGGATTCTGTTCAAAAGAGCTTCAAAAATGACAAGAAGTGTCCTCCAAGTGCATTATTGTGAGATTATGGTCCTATCTCTTTACCATACCCTTCACTCTTGGCTGTCAGGCCATGATACCTCTAGCTAGCAGGCTCCTTATACGCTGGTCACAGGAGGGAGAAAGAGCATTCAACACGAAGGGTATCAGCCCATGTCTCCCTGATGCCTCCAAATGCGGGGATGACAGAGCTGTGTCTTCCTGTTTCTGAAGCCTCTGACTCCGATTTAGGGTCAGGGACATTACTGATGCCTCGAGAGTCTCTGCTCCATTGACAGCCTCTGCTCATCTATGTGTCTCTATTTTACAGTAATACCACAATGCACTTCAAAAGAGGAACTCTGAAAGACAAAGCAAGTCACCTGAGAGCAACAACCCCAAATATGTTCATAGCTGAAATGAGTCCAGATGCAAACAGAATGGTACAGTCCAGTGTGTCCTGGCCAGAAAGAGACTGCCCAGGTGTCAGATCCATTACAAAGTTCAAATTTGTTTTTCATTTCACCAATGGAGATGCAAAAATATTTGCTGTTGTTGAAATGCAAGGAACAAAATTTTTCCCAGTTGTAAATTACTCCAATATGTGTTATTTGTCTTCCTGTTTCCTTCTACCTGAGATGATCCCATTATGAAAGGCAGGCACCCCAAAAATATATGTCCCTTCAGTGTCATCATTTTAATATTGGGAATTGGGTCACAACTTGTGTCCTAAGTGAGATCATGCACCTATCCTCAATAAGTAAATTTAAAAGTGCAAAATTAAAAACAGAAAGCAGAAAGTGAGGTTTATTCAATGTGTCTATATTGGGACGAAGGACAAAGAGATACAGAGAAACCATCAAGACCTCAAATCCATAATCTGCTTTCTTGATAATAGAAATTTTGACTGCAGTGAAATCGAGTCTCAAAGCACTTTGAAATTGAATTTCTCCAAATTGTGGAATAATTTTTCAAATATGTATTGGATATCTTGAGAACTGTCATTTCATTTCACTAGCCCAGTCATTGAGTAAACATGTTAGTTTGATATGTTACAATTCTTTAAACTTGATATTAACCTCCACTCTTGTGTGTAGTTACCAATAATATTTCATACTCTTATGACTATCTCCTCATTCTGAAGATTGTTTCCTCTGCTGTAAGGATATTTTAATTTCATATAATTCCATTACCAATATTTGCCATCATTTCCTGTGCTAGATTTGTCTTCAGGAAACCCTTGGATTGTGCCCAAGTTTTAATATTGTGGTCTTAATTGAACTCATTTTCTCTGCCAGTTAAATAATAATCAAAAGGCATGAAAAACTTCTATGGAGCAGTTGTATATGAATATTTATGAGTAATTTTAGTACTGCAACAGTTTGGCTTAAAGACAAAGTCAACAGATAAATAAAATATGCATGGGTTCAATCACTAAGTACTGGGAGGAAAAACTAAATCTATATGTAAGATATCACTCATTAAACCTATGCTACATGAATTTGTTAGATATAATCAACAGATTAAGAAAGTTGAAACAGGTATGTTTATGTACAACTCTCAACAGAAGAAATATTTTTAAAGCAGAGGTAAAGGCTTTAAAAGTTCACTCATTTTACAATCATAAATATTTACACAATAGAATATTACTCAGCCATTAAAAGTGAAATCGTGAAATCCACTACAAGGAGCTAGAAAGAAAAATCAGACTTGAGGTAATCAAGACCAAAAAAGAGAAATGCTATGTGGATTTTAGCTGTTAAATTCTTCAAATAGGGAAGGGGAATAAAGTAGGAAGCAAGGGAAAGGAAGTGAAGAGGAACAGCTAAATCTAAGGGCCATTCGAGAGGATGAGATAATAATAGAGATAGACAGAGATAAATATGGATAGACAGACAAACACACAGACAGATAAACATGGCATATAGATATGTCACTTTAGGTGAAATCCATAAAAAATAGGGGGAGATTTTTTTAAAAAAGCCCAAACTAGATATCTCTTGTTACCAAATGAATCTTCCAGCACTAGAAATGGGGTTACATCTAAACAGCTTGTTGATCAATGGGACCACATTTGAACAGGAAACAACCCAGGCAATTGCCAAGTCTATTGGTTTCTCCCTAAAGTTGAGGGCAGGGCCATACTGCTGAAGACAACACCTAGACGACTCATTAAGCATGGAGAAGCCAAGCTTGTGCCAACCAAGAATCTTCATTCCTGACTAGTGTTCCTGGCACTATCAGGCACTGTACATTACCAGAAGAAAAAGGTAATCACCAACCCAGCTACAAACCTTTTGATTTACAATGATGACCTTCCTGCAAGATTTGGAAGTACAATAGAGACACAAAGTTTGTATAAATAACCGACCAACATCTGATTGGATTTAAAGCCCATTTCTTAAGACAGAACCCATTCTTGACAAGAACCTGGTAGCCTATGGACTTGGGGTAAAACCAAATACTACTATTATCCTAAAGAAGTAGTTCTCTGATGGTTGTAACACCCTTGAGGATTACATGTCAGATATCCTACATGTCTGATATTTATATTGCAGTTCAACAGTGGCAAAATTAGTTATAAAGTAGAAACAAAATAAATTTATTATTGGAGGTCACCACAACATGAAGAAATATATTAAGGTGTCACATCATTAGGAAGTTTGAGAACCACTGTCAAGGATCTTAGAAATAAAATGACTACTAATGGCATCCTGTTATATTCATAGATCAGTGCATTGGTGATCCATCATCTGAGAAATTTCCCTCTGTAGTTGAAGAGTACAAATACAGGGATCCACAACCAGACAATACAAAGAGTGAGAGACTTAAGCCACTCAGTCTTAGATGGGATTTCATCTTGAAATCCTTCCTCTCAGGTATCAGAAAACTCTAGGGATAAGAAGAAGGAAAGAGGGTAAAAGTCTTAGAGGTTAAAGGACAGTAAGAAAAGAAGGCCTTCTAAGCACAGGAAGACTGACACACATGGATTCTCAAAAACTGCAGCATGCACAGGGCCTGCATGGATCTTCACTGAGAGCAGAGGGGATGCAAGCCCCCATATCTCATTCACACACTTTCTCCAGTACATAATCATTCACAAGTAAAAATTAGTTTTCTCCAATGGATTGTCACTAGTGATAAGAACAACTCTTAAGGGCAGATGACATGCCTAGGAATGAGAGGACTGAGTTACCTAGAGCCAGAATGACTCTGTGACTGAAAACTGGCAGTTTGGGAGACTAGGCCTACATTTCTGTTTCCCAGAACTAGGAAAGTCCAAAAGAAGTCAATTCCAGGAAAAACCACCCCTCACAGCCAATCGGGAACTGCCATGCCACCTGGCCTGACACAAGCCTGAGTCAAGAAATGGCTCTAAAAAGCCCATCAAATTCTTCAGAGCCTTAATTAACCACAAAGGTACCCATACACCCAGAGACAGGGCCAACCAATCAAGGAAAAGATAAAACATCAACCCTCCCTATACTAATGGGCTTTAAATTGTGTTGCAAAGCTCACAACTCTTCCATTGTGGATGGAAGAACCCTGCACGCTGGTCTCTGCAGAATAAATGCTCTTTACTGTCGCATCCCATTTGAGTCTGGGGTATCATTGTAAGTGAATCATGGACCCTTACATCAGTAGATAGCCAAAACAAAAGGAAACCGATGGCATCTTTAGAGATTCTTTGTGGCATAATGTACTATCTGGTTGTTCTTTATATATTACAACTTCCAGCCTTGTGTTTATGGGATAAATATATGTGCATCAGCATGTGTATTTCTGCATTTATGGAAGATTCTTGCATTTTTTTTCTTTTGCTCTTTTCCTTCAGTTTGTTTGGTATGTCCTATTATGAAATGTTTGTTTTTGTTTTGATCTTATTCTATTGCATTTTATTATTATTTGGTATATGTCAGTTTGTTTTCTAAGGAGAGAGAGAAAGTATATGAAAGACAATGTGACAGGAGATGGAAAGATTGCAGAGGAGTATGGGGAGAGACAAGAAGGAAGCCCAGAGGGCCAGGAGAATGAATCCAAATATGGAGCAGATGGGGGGTAGGGGGCAGAGGGAACCTCTAGAGAGTCCCAGAGATCTAGGATGTGAGAGACAACCAGGACTCAATGGGGATGACACTAGCCAAAATGCCCAACAATGGGGAGATGGAATCAGAAGAGAACACCTCAAGTAGATAGACATGGCCCCCAGTCAAGACAGTGGGCCATCCACCCACCTTCAAAATTTCTAGGCCAGAATTGTTCCTATCTAAAGGAAATGCAGGTACAAAAATGTGGAAGAAAATGAAAGAAAAGATGCCCAGGGACCAGCCGAACTTTGGATCCATCCCATGAGCACATGCCAAATACTGACACTATAACTTAATCTATATTGTGTGTGCAGACAGGAGCTTGGCATGGCTGTCCTCTGAGAAGTTCCACCAGCAACTGACTGAGATAAATGCAGATACTTTCAGACAACAGTGGATTGAGGTCAGGGACCAATATTGAAGAGTTAAAAGAAAGAGTGAAGGAGCTGAGGAGATTGCAACCCCATAGGAAGAACAGCAGTGCCAACTACCCTGGACCCCTCAAATCTCCCAGAGACTAAGCCAAAAACCAAAGAGCATACATGGTCAGGTTCATGGCCCAGAGAACATATGTAACAGAGAGTTGCCTTGTATGGCCTCAGTGGGAAAGGATGTGCTTATTCCCGTGTAAATTTGATATCTCAGGGAAGAGGGATGCTGGTGGGGGTGAGGCTGGTTTGGGTGGGCAGGTAGGAAAGCACCCTTTCAGAGAAGGGGGGAATGGGGTGAAGAACTGAGGGAGGGAGAGCAGGAAGAGGGTCAACTTTTGGAGTGTAAATAAAATAATACAATGAAAAAAAGAAAAGAAAAATTTAAGATGGTAAAAATAAATAATAAGAGGACTTAACTCATAACAAATGTGAAATACAAACAGACTCCTTAGAAGGCCTGCATCTGTATCACCTTTGAGATTTTGATTGGTACCACTTGCTGGCTGTCATCAGTCATATGAAGAACCAACCAGGCAGTTACTGTACTGATGGTGAGCATCCTGGTGTTGTCACTTCCTGCTCATCACATACAAAGCCTGCTGAGGTTGCCAGAACTACTACTCCATATTGAGAGAAGCCCCGTGGCAACCAGGAGAAAAGTGAATCTAGGACTGAATAAACCTTTCAGACATTGGCTGAAGCTGTATAATACTACTGAAGGAATTAAGGAATTTTGCCACTTCGGAAATGATCAATGAAATTATGGCCATAGTTTATAACTATGACCATCATTTTTTCTTTTTTATTAGATATTTTCCTTATTTACATTTCAAATGTTATCTATCCCCTGTTCTTGTTTCTCCTCCAAAAACACCTCATCTCATCCCCCTCCCCCTGCTCACCAACCTGCCCACTCCTACTTCACTGACCTGGCATTCCCCTATACTGGGGCATCGAGCCTTCTCAAGACCAAGGGTCTCTCCTCCCTTTGATGTCCAACAAGACCATCCTCTGCTACATATACAGCAGGAGCCACAGGTCCCTCCACGTGTACTCTTTGGTGGAAGTTTAGTCCCTGGGAGCTCTGGAGGTACTGGTTGTTTCATATTGTTGTTCCTCCTATGGGGCTGCAAACCCCTTCAGCTCCTTTGGTCTTTTATCTAGCTCCCCCATTGGGGACCCCGTGCTCAGTCCAATGGTTGGCTGAGAGCATCCACCTCTGTATTTGTCAGGTACTGACAGAGCCTCTCAGGAGAGAGCTATATCAGGCTCCTGTCAGCAAGTGCTTGTTGGTATCCACAATAGTGTCTGGGTTTGGTGACTATATATGGGATGAATCCTCAGGAGGGGCAGTGATTATAATTTAAAACAATGACCATAGTTATAACTTTATAATGAATTCTAGCTTAATAGATGAGACATCCTCTAGTTTCATGAGCTCACACGTGAGCACATAGCACACACACAAATATACAAAAAAAAAGAAAAAAAACAAAGACAACAAAGAATGAGAGGGAATACTAAACTTTGCAAACTTCACCTCAAAAGATTTTTGGAAATTATCTTTATATGTAACCCTACCCCTGCCCTGCCACCTGCTCCTACCCCTACACTTGCCCCTGTCCTTGTCCTGGCCCCCATCCCCTCCCCACCCCTGCTCCCACCCCTGTCTCTGCCTCAGTTAATTAAAGACTTGCACCATCACACCTTGAAGTTAACTTGTGACTTTCCACCCATGCTGAGGTTCATGAAATAACCACGCTGAGACTTAATTATACTGATGAATAAATGTTTAAGCAATAAGCTTGGGCCTGTTCTAGGGCTACTTCATAACTTAATTGTCCCATTTGTTCTATTCTAAGTACCACCATGTGGCTGGTTACCTAGTCTATAGTCTCAAGTGACTGCCTTCCTCTGTGTCTGGGCAAATTTCCAATGACTGACTCAATCCCAGAATCCTCTGTCTCTGCCAGATATCCTACCTTCTAATCCTGCCTCAGCTCATTAGCCTATCAGCTATTTATTGACAGGTGAATGTTTTTTACACAATGCACAAGGGATCATCTCTACAGTTCCTCCTTTTAGTCCAATAAAAGAAGGAATACAATAATAACAATTATGAAAACTATCGTGTAAGATTTATATTCACAGTGTCCAGTACATATATGTATTTGGCAACCTTGGAGAAAGCATTATACTATCTATCCTATTTTTGGTGAGTTCAGAGTTCTGTACCTAAATCAATTTCTATCATGATTTGCATTATCAACCTAAAACTTAAGACTTAAGAACAATTTTTTTAGATCTTAAACAACTTAAATTTAATTGTGAAACTATATCTTGTCTTCAACCCCATCAGAGACTCAAGAAGAAATAAATATTATTTGAGCATGCAGTGATTGCAAGCAAACAGCTTCAAAAACTAGAGAAATGGCAGAAGAGCTGGATGTCTGAAGTCACCAAAGATTTCTGTCATAGGCGCGTTCAACTTCAGCCATGAGGCCCAGAATATCTGACAGATTTTTCTGTGAAGTAGGAATTATGAAGGACTGTTTAGCCTACCTTGGCACTTGACTCCCCTGCATCTTGTTTGTCTGTTTTAGACAGTATCATTTCAGTAGTTGAAGTAAGGGTATTTTTTTTTTTTGCTCAGTTGCTAGCTTGCCACATTGGAAGCAAACACCAAATTTTTTTTGTGCTCACCAAAGTAAAATGGGGTATTGCTAGGAGCAGAACTGTCTCACTGTCATAAAACATTGTAATGAAAACAATCGTCCAATGTCATATTCTATAGATCTCTGAGATTTTGAAGACCGTCATCTATAGTATATCTGAATTGGCAAGCATTGCTTATTTCTAGCTACTTACTCTCTGTTCAACTTTGAAAACATTTTATTTTAATTAACTAGACTAGTAATTAACATGACCATGAGTTTGATGCACTATTAATTTGCATTGCTCAATCATCCTAAACAGTATGTCGGCCACCCAGATGCTCCTAGACTCCCAGGGACTAACCTATCAACCTTGTGTTACACATGGTTCCAGGCAAAAATGTGGAAGAGGAATGCCTTGTCGGGCATCAGTGGGACTAGTGGTCTTTGGTCAGAGGAAGACTCAATTGATGCCCCAACAAAGGGAAAACAAGTGGGGGTAGGTGGAAGAGGATCTGGTGGAGGGGCATATACTTGGAGGCAGGGGGTGGGAGGAGGAGTAGGGGATTTTTGGGAAGGGGGAAACTTTGAAAGATTTTACCATTTGCAACTTAATGAATGCTATATTCAATAAAAAATACGGATAAATAGACTTTTATTCTTGAAAAAAGAATGGAATTTATAGTGATAGTCTTAAAAGTTACATGTTTGCAACTGGGAAGAGAGTAAGGTCTTAAGCAGGTGTTAATTGTGATATAATTTTGGTGGGAGGTTTAGCCAGATTCCCAGCTGAGGGTCTCCTTTCTCTCCCTGTGCTGTTCATTTCCTCTCTCTGACCTGCCTTATGCATACACATAACCACTGATCTTAGAGCTTCTCAAAGGTGTCTACAATGCCATGAGGGCTGGTGTCTTTGAACTACCATGGGGAATGCAGCTTCCTGAAAAGAAGTCATCCTTGCAACAGCCTCTACCATGCCAAGTCCCCAGGTAGTGTGGACTCCTTCCTCTGAGAAGCTGATCCTAGGAGAGGAGACCTGGTGGAGTGAGGGGTAGGATGGGAACGTGCAAGTGCTGGCAGTGCCTACTCCTATGCCTTAGCACTCAGTAAAAGGGGGTAGGAGTCCTGCCAAGACCCTGTGGGGTGATCCTGCAAGGGAGAGCTGCTGCCAGGCCATAGAAAGCAGCACAGACTCAAGAGCAGACCCTAAGGCTGGAGGTGGAAGGTTTTGAGGCACAATCTTCTTCATCTTATTTGCAGGTGACATTTATTGTCCCATGAGAGGCCCTATAGGGTAAGATAATGGATGTCGTTCAAAGTGCTGGTGTCTCTGTTGTCCCAAAGTTGGTACTTCACATACCTACCATTCACACCCAGGTTCTTAAAATTCATTTGTTTTTTCATTTGTTTTTAGAGGGTTCTGGAGTGGAACTCAGGTCCTGCTTGCAAGGCAAACATTTTATTATGCGATCCATTTCTATATATCTCCTATGGGTGTTCTTATCATACTTTGAGTTCTGTATTGCCAACCTGGGCTCTACAGGGAAAAGAAACTAATGTGTCAGGACTGAAACAGGTGAGGATAAAAATCAGAGCTCACAGGAGGAAGTTAGCGGGGGATACTCAGGGTCCTCAAATCAGCTGGACCCTTCTCCTTCCTCTTCTGGGAGCCTGTATATGCTTTTCATAGTTCCAGATTGACTCCCCAGTGGGAGAAAAGCCTGATTCCCTGACTCCACACACCTGCAAACACAGCTCTCCTCCTCAGGCCTAAGGGAGAAATGCTGGGGACAGCTGACACCCAGGGAGCTGTGCTGGGCTGGATAAATTCTGAAAAACTACTATTCGGGGTAAATACATTGTGGATGTGTAGAGGGGAGGAGACATGGCAAGTTCTGATTACCATTTCAGCTGGATGAAATCACCAAAAAGTCATAACACATCAAAGCATCACCCAGTGAGCCAATCAACAGCCAGGAAAGTTGGGCAGCTTCTGAGCTCTGGAACCCCTAGGTACCACTGTCCCCCTCTGCCTTGACCTTGCCAAGACTATGTAATTGAGCAAAGATATAAACATTTGTATCCATCAAGCCTCACAGCACCCTCTTCAGGACCAGAGTGGGTCTGCATACTGATACACACACACACACACACACACACACACACACACACACACACACCTGGGGTCAGCAGAACCAGGGCTTGAGCATTGGCTGCCCATGACCTCATCCATTCTCTTTACAGTGGACAGAGCAGGCACCAACAGCTCCATTTCACAGGCTGGGATACAGAGGCTGAGAAAGGCCCTTGCCATTCCCCCAGCAGCTTCTCTTCTGCTCTTGCTGCCTGGCTCTCTGCACACTCTCACTGGACCCACTCTTATTACTATTGTCTTCCTGCTTCCAATCCTGGCCATCAGGGAAGGACAGCACAGAAGCCCAGCACAGTGCTAGTTGAATCATTTCACTTTATATTTTCATGTAATTCTGGATGTGACTGTTACAGGAGGAGATAGGGAAGGTTGATACTACAAACTTTATATCCTGCTCCATTGGGAACCCAGTATTTCCAATTCCATTCCCAACGGAGTTTAAGGGAGTGTCTGGTAACTGGGCTCTGATGGGGTAGAGACCTGTGGCATGGATTGGGCTCAGCTCCAATGTCGCAGGATGTGCAACTTTGGGCATCCCTTGTCTGCCTTCAGAATGGTCAGGAGGCTAGCAAGAAATTCTTTGAACTCTCTAGGGCCAAGGTCTTAGAGAAAAGCTGCAGGAAACAAATGCATGCTTGTTTGTGGGCAACTGCAACTTAAAGACATAGTCTACTACCCTTGTGAATGAAGAGCCCAGGCTGCCATGGCTTCACCCTGTCAGCCACACTCGATGCACATAAAGTCTCAGCCTTATCCAGCATGTACAGGGCCAGGATTGAGTCCTAAGGCTCTAAGGAGATTGCAGCTTACAGGAGAGAAGACCTGAGCCAGGATCTGGGTCAAGGAGACTCTCCTTGTGGTGATATGTCTGTTTCAGATCTTAGCTAGAGAGTGGTTGTACTCTTGGAAAGGATAGAAGTTTTTGTTTTATTTTTTTTAATCAAGAATTCACAACAATAGTGGTACAAATTTGGATATAGAAGTGGACCATCCATTAGTCACATATTTACACAGAATCCTCCAAGATTGAACTATTGGAGAGGCTGGCAGGAGAGCAGGAGACAACAAAACAACTTAAAAAGATTGGACTCTGCTGCTTCTGCCTTCACCTTTTGACACATGTGCCGATGAGTAACTGGGTGTCTGAATTCTGTTCTGTTGACTCATGAGAGTCTGGTAGAGACTCTAGAGGTAGAAATGCCATACTGAGTCATTTTTACTTCTTCCTTATTGAGTCACTGTTACATCTCCTAGCCATAAGGTGTTTTTTTTTTTTTAGACACCAACATGCCTCGTGAACCTGTTGGGGAATTTCTGAGCATGCTGTTCTTGCAGCTACACTATGGGGGAAGAAGCCATTACAGGGCTTGAGGTTGTTGCTTCATGGGCATCACCTCAGATACAGACAGCATGTGACAGTATAGGGAGCACAGAGAAAAGCTGAGAACATCCTTCTGTAGATGAAGAGGCAACTGTGTGTACCTTACACCTGAACCCAGACAGGAGGGAGCCCAGGAACAGCCAGGGTTGTGTGACATCACTAGATAGGGACAATCTGCTGTTCACTATGACCCAGGAATGCTCATGTGGGGACCTTGTCTTTGAGGAAGTTCTCTCCTCATGCACTGAACTAGAATGCTGCACACAGGTAGTGGCTACTATCTGGCAAGGTCAGGGTAACTGTGCTGGCTTGTTTCCAGAGCAACAGCCCTGAGTTCACATGAGCACTGGGTCATGGGGGCCCACATGTGGAAAATTAGATGGATCTAGAGAGACTCCTCTGCATGTTTTCCATTCAGTCATCAATTTCTCCACTGCCAGAGGACAATGAGAGACACATTACTGACTTGAATTAGGCCTGAGTTTTGTACATAGTTTCCAGTTAGAAAAGAGACATTTGTATTGTCTCGAGTATTCTCCAAGCACTGGTTGGCTTATTGTACCAATGGCCAGGAAGGTGGTTTGATGCCCAGCCCAATGCCAAGTCTTCAGTTTCCTGTGAGGCTGGGAATGTCCTCACTCTGCTGTGCTGGCATAGGCCACTCACAGGAGGCTGAAAGGGGCTGGAAGAGCAGAAAAGCATCCCATCTCACCACTAAGGCCTTCTGATTCCTGGACCCCTGCATGGAAACAAGAAACACAGTCTCAGGGCAAGAAATGTACATTTCAGAAGTATACACCAAGGCCATATGTTGCTTACATGGCATCCAGAGGGTTCTTCCTGGAGATATGACATCTACTTGCCTGGTGCTTACTCTCAGCATGACTATAGGAGTGGAGAAGCCAGGGTACCCTTAAGAGCTTTTACATCTGGATGCTGTGCTCTGCCATTCCATATTCCAGGGCCTATACCTGTTCTGAGTCATCTGTGTTTTTCCTAAGATGGAGCCTTCGTGTTCATTCTACCCAGGCACTAGCCCATTGTGAGTAAATGGCCTAAAGACCTGATCACAGTTAACTATAACACCATGGGTAGTCATGCCCAAGCCTACAATGCCCTGACTGCACATGCCTACTTAAAGAATCTCTTCATTCTTTTGGGTGTTCTTATATACATGTTTGAATAGCACATATATGTGTAGAAAAAGGTGTGTATGTATGTATATGTGTATATATATATATATATATATATATAAGCCTATGATGTGCATAAAGTGCATGTATGACATGTGATATGTATGATGTGAGGATTTATGAACACTGTATGAATATGGTATATGTATAGTTTACACATACGTTAGTGTAGTGTGTATATGTGTGGTTCCTCCAGTTCTTCCATTAGCTGCCCTGCTGCAGACAGAAAATGGCATGGCCTTCCCTGGAGAGTATAACCATCCAGACAGAGAGGGTAGGCTTGCAAATGAACATGTTCTGGCTAGAATCACCTTCAAGCCTATGATGAAGAACATTCTCATTCCAAAGGAAGCAAGACAAAAGCAAAAGAAAACCAGAAAACACACTGACCTATCATCACATGAAAATTCTTATATGGTAAATCAACCTACTTCCTAGTTCCTACTTCCCCACAACCTCCTCTGGAACGAAATCCACTACTCACCTACTGAAAGCATGTGGCATTCCATATCTCTCACTACCTGTAATCAGCTGATCCTCTGCCAGAACTGTCCATGACTGCATCTCAAATTGCACAAATTACCCAAACATGGGGACTACCCCACAGAAGCCAAGGAAATATGAACCTTCCTCCCTCGACTTCAGCCAGCAGTTATCTTAGCCTTATTCTCCTTGCATGAGAATAAAAGTGGAGAGGCAGCCCGGTGGAAAGGCTCCTGCCTGAAAGGACAGAAGGAAGACACTGGCAAACTGCTCTGCGAGTGTGTCTGAGGACTGATCTCCTGATGCCTGTCAGGGATGCTCAGGAATGGGCTCTGCAGCTGTGGTGAAGTGTAAGCATGTAGGGATGACAGACTATCTCCTGGTGTATGGGAGGGGGGGTGGGACCAACAGGATCAAGGTGATCCAAATAACAGGATCAAGAATGGTCAGAAAAAAGTAAATGATGTGAACTGGGCTATGGCTGAGTGGTACATCACTGCTTGGGGTATAGTTATTTTCTCACTTCCATGACAAAATATGGTACAAAGCAGCTGGGGGAAGGGAGGGAGGGTTTGTTCACAGGTTGAGGAAACACAACCCATCAAAAGAAAAGGCTCTGTAGTGGTGGAAGCCTAAAGTGGTTGGGCAGATTGTAACCACAGTCACATAGCAGGGGGTGTGGAATAGTGCTGTTCTTCTCTTCCACTCCCCCATTCCCCTTCAATGTGGGACCCTAACCCATAGAATGCTGTTGCATTCATTTGACAGGGTTTCCCCTCATCAGTTAAGTCTGTCTGGAAATACCCACAGAGAGTGGCCAGAAGTGTGCATCCTAAGTGGCTCTACACCCTGTGAAAATGATCATCAAAATTAACTCTAATGTTTAGTAAGGGCAATTAAAAAAAGAGAAAATAAGGAGGAAAAATGAGGAAGGCGTGAGTGAGATAGAAAGGGGACAGGAGTGGGGAAAGGGTAGATGGAGAGAGAGAAAGAGTGAGAGTGAGAGAGAGAGAGAGAGAGAGAGAGAGAGAGAGAGAGAGAGAGAGATCTATTGATTGGTTTTCTAGGAATACAGCACTGCTGGCTTGATTTGAGAGGTCAGACTTCCAGAACTGTAAAGTATAAATATATGTTGTTTTAAATCACTAAATTTGTGGAGAATTTGAAGTAATAGATGAAAGGTTTTGAATGGGGAGGTGTCAGGAGGGACACTGAAATGGATCACTGGGGAGTGAAGAATTTTTCATGGAAGTTATTCAAGCTATGGTCAGACAGAGGCACAGGCATGGCTGTGGCTCCAGAACTCTTTCAGGACCCAGCACCAGAGTCAGAATGTGCAATGGCGACTTTGAAGAGAGGAAATTGGGGCCTCACAGCAGGAGTGGGGGTATCTTCTTATGTTTTCAGAAGATAGGGGATGTCTTACTGTGCAAGCCTGCTGCCAAACTCCCTAATTCCTAGGCAGGATGCAAAGATGTTGGTGTGATTAGGATGTTTGGCTTCTATCACCCCCTGAAATGTAGACCAACTTCTCCCCCTGTGGTGTAAGTGGACTACTCCACTTCCTGCAAAAGCACACCCCTCACACCCACCACGCCCACTCTCCCACCCCCAACCCCTAACCCCAAAAACAGCACCATACTTCCACCCACTTTCCTCCATCACAGACCTTTAAGAAACAAATTCCACAACCAATGCTTCCTCCTGTTGCTATAGCTAATCATAGCAACCTCGAATCTATCCCACATCTGGGTAGCATTCACAGCAAACTTACAATGTGTATTACCCAAAATCCTTCCTAATGCTCTGCAGCTTAGAAGGTTAATTGAGATTTCTGCAAGTAGATTGTAAAGTGATGATGGATTCTAGGTCTCCATTCTTCCCAGCTGGGCTGAGCTTAATTGCTGCCCTGAAGGTTAAGCCTCTGTGCTTTGGTTGAACTCCAAGGCCAGAACAGTCCTGACAAAGCCAGGATGCAAATGACAGGTGTGAAGGATGCAGGATGGTGCCTGACAACCTTTGAAAACAGGTAGCCTACACACACACAAAATGATCTCTCTACCTGATCCCAGCTTCTCTATGGTTTCCATGTTTAGTGGCTGAGTAGCATCCCCTATGTACCCCTGAACACTCTGAAATAGCTGGCATATCCTGTTCTCTACCACCCACCTTCCCTACAGGCAGATAGGTAGAGAACAGAAAGGTTGGCAAACTTCAGAAGAACATTGCCTGGCATGTTCTACATTCTGTGTGCTACTATTCCCTATCATTCCAGGAAACTTTAAAAGGGGCATGCAGAAACAGAGAGAACATGACAAGGCAAAAAAATGTATGGACTTGAAGGACACTGGAGTGAAGGAGAAGTAAGGACAGAGAGGACACCAGGAGGATTAAGGCCACCTTAAAACCAGCTAGTGAGCCAGGGGCATTGCTTCAGAAGAGTTTATTGCACTGCCGTGAATGGAGGGGAGAGGGATCAAAGGCAGAGAGGAGAGGGAGGGGACAGCCAGGAGAGGGTTGGGATATTAGGGAAGGAATGGCAGAAGGATAGGAGAGGCGAAAAGAGGGGAGAAAAGAAAGGGGAGAAAGGAGAGGGAGAGGAAAGGGGGATAAAGGAAGGGAAGGTGGAGAAGGGAAGGGGTGGAGAAGGAATTGGGGACAGGATATGTAAAGGATGGGGAGAGGAGGGGAGGAGATAGAAGAAGGGGAGGAAGGAAGAAAGGAAAGGAAGGAAGGAAGGAAGGAAGGAAGGAAGGAAGGAAGGAAGGAAGGAAGGAAGAAAGAAAGGGAGAACACAAAGGAGGAAGGGAGCACCTGTCCCATATGAAGCTTTTCAGGGCTTTAAAACAGACTGGCCGACATTGTGTGTATGTGCTTTTGCTCAACTCATCTTTCATTTTGATTTAGGTTGGATTTTTTATTTCTTTTTGTTTTGTTTTGTTTTGTTTTGTTTTGTTTTGTTTTGTTTTGTTTTGTTTTGTTTTTGAAACAGACTCTCACTCTCTAACTCGGGATTTCTCAAATTCAGAGTGATTTTCCATTCTAAGCCTATTAAATGCTAGTGTTATAGTGGGAGCCAAATTCTGTGTGCCTTTAGAGTTATTGCTGTTTCATGAGCATTTGCTTATGTGCATGCTTGTGCACCACACGTGTGTCCTCAGAGCCCCATAGAGGGCACTGGGTTCCCCAGAACTCAAGCTACACAAGCTTGTGAGCTGCCCTGTTCGTGCTGATCATAGAGTACTGCTCCACAGGGAGTGAGTAAGTTGACTCCTGGCTTGGAGTTCAGGCTGCCTCCAGCTTCTCTCCCTTGACTAAGCAGGCAGGTACAGTCATGAGGCACAGACAAGGAGCTGGAAAACAGATGGAAAAGCGTCGGTCTAGGCTCCACTTGCACCCAGGAGCTGGGCAGTGCCACACCATTCTGTGCCAGAGGAGAGCCAGTAACACAGGCATGCTGAGACAGGCTTGCAGACCCACAGGAGGGACAAGCACCAGCCAGAGACAGCAGGACCAACTAACATAACCACGTGGCAAAAGTCACATGTAGGAACATTACCAAAAGAAATCAAGGCAACATGGCAGCATCTGAAACCAATTCTCCCACAACAACAAGTTCTGGATACCCCAATACATCAGAAAAGCAAGATTTGGATTTAAAATCACAGCTCATGATGCTGATAGAGAACTCACTTAAAGAAATACAGGAGAACACAAGTAATCAGGGAGAAGCCCTTAAAGAACTACCAGAAAGCACAACAAAACAGGTGAAGGAATTGAACAAAACCATCTAGGTTCTAAAAATGGAGGAAGAAACAATAAAGAAATCACAAAGGAAAACAACTCTGGATATAGAAAACCTAGGAAAGAAGTCAGGAATCATGGATACAAGTTTCAACAACAGAATAAAAGAGATAGAAGAGAAAGTATCAGACATAAGATAACATAGAAAGCATTGAAACAAAGTCAAAGAAAATGAAAAATGAAAAAAGCACCTAACCCAGAATACCCATGAAATCCAGCACAAGATGAAAAGATAACCTAAGGATTATAAGGATAGAAGAGAGTGAAGATTTCCAACTTAAAGGGCCAGTAAATGTCTTCAACAATATTATAGAAGAAAACTTCCCTAACCAAAAGAAAGAGATGCCTATGAAGATACAAAAAAACCTTCAGAATGCCAAATAGTTTGATCCAGAAAAAATATTCCTCCCACCACATAATAATTAAAACACCAAATGCACTCAACAAGGAAAGAATTTTAAAAAAAAGCAGTAATGGAAAATGGTCAAGTAACACATAAAGGAACACCTTTCAGAATTATACCAGATTTCTCACCAGAGTCTATGAAAGCCAGATGATGATGGGCAGATGTGATACAGACCCTATAGAAACACAAATGCCAACAGAGGCTACTATACCCAGCAAAACTCTCAATTACCATAGATGGAGAAACCAAGTATTCCTGGACAAAAACAAATTTACACAGTATCTTTGCACAAATCCAGCCCTCCAAAGGATAATGAATGGAAAACTACAACTAAAGAAGGGAAACTACACACTAGAAAAAGCAAGAAATTAATTGTCATTTAATAAAACGAAAAGGGTAGCCTGGCTGTGGTTGTGCATGCCTTTAATCCTAGCACTTGGGTGGCAGAGGCAGGTGGATTTCTGAGTTCGAGGCAAACATGGTCTACAGAATGAGTCCCAGAAAAGCTGGGACAACACAGAGAAACCCTGTCTCGAAAAATAAATAAATAAATAAATAAATAAATAAATAACACACAAACATAGCTCCGCCTCTAATAAGAAAGTAACAGGAAGCAACAATCAGTTCTCCTTAATATCTCTTAATATCAATGGACTCAAACTCCAATTAAAAGGCATAGCCTAACAGACTGGACACATAAGCAAGACCCAACATTTTGCTGCATACAGGAAACACACCTCAGGAAGAAAGACAGATACTACCTCAGAGTAAAAGGCTGGAAAACAATTTTACAAGCAAATGGTCCCAAGAAAAAAGTTGGTGTAGTCATACTAATATCAAATGAAATTGACTTTCAACCGAAAGTAATCAAAAAATAAGGAAGAACACTTTGTACTCATCAAAGGAAAAAAAAATCTACCAAGATGATTTCTCAATTCTGAATGTACATGCTCCAAATGTAAGGGCACCCACAGTCATAAAAGAAACCTTAATAAAGCACAAAGCACACATTGCACCCTGTACAATAATAGTGAGAGACTTCAACACCCTACTTTCATCAATGAACAGATCAGGAAAACAAAAACTAAACAGAGAAACAGTGATAATAACAGAAGTTATGAAACAAATGGATTTGACAGATATCTATAGAACATTTTATCCTAAAACAAAAGAATATACATTCTTCTCAGTACCTCATGGTACCTTCTCCAAAATTGACCATATATTCGGTCACAAAATAGACCTCAGCAGATATAAGATTGAAATAATCCCATGCACCCTATCAGATCACCACCGTCTGAGGCTGGTCTTTAATAACAACAAAAACAACAGAAAGCCCATATATGCATGCAAACTGAACAACATTCTACTCAGTGATAACTTCATCAAGGAAGTAATAAAGAAATTATAGAGTTCTTAGAATTTAATGAAAATGAAGGCACAACATACCCAAACTTATGACACACAATGAAAGCAGTACTAAGACGAAAACACATAGCTCTGAAAGTCTCCAAAAACAAACTGGAAAGAGCATACACTGACAGCTTAACAGCACAGCTGAAGGCTCTAAAACAAAAAGAAGCAAACACACCCAAGAGGAGTAGATGACAGGAAATAATCAAACTCAGGGCTGAAATCAACCAAGTAGAAACAAAAAGAACTATACAACAAATCAATGAAACCAGGAGCTGGTTCTTGGAAAAAACCAACAAGATAGATAAACCCTTAGCCAAACTAACCAGAGGGTACAGAGACATTACCCAAATCAGCAAAACCAGAAATGAAAAGGGGGGCATAAAATCAGATACTGAGGAAATCCAAAAAATCATGAGATCCCACTACAAAAGCCTATACTCAACAAAAGTAGAAAATCTAGAGGAAATGGACAATTTTCTAGACAGATTCTAGGAACCACCATAAAATCAGGATTTGATAAATGATCTGAACAATCCAACAACCCCTGAAGAAAATTGAAGCAGTAATTACTAATCTCCCAACCAAAAATGCCCAGGATCTGATGGTTTCAATGCAGAGTCCTATCAAACCTTCAAAGAAGAAATAATAGCAATACTCTTAAAACTATTTCTCAAAATAGAAACAGATGGACCACTACCCAATTCGTTTTATGAATTTCCAATTACTCTGATACCTAAACCACACAAAGACCCAACAAAGAAAGAGAACTTTAGGCTTATTTCCCTTCTGAATATCAATGCAAAAATACGCAATAAAATGCTTGCCAATTGAATCCTAGAACATATCAAAATGATCATCCACCATGATCAAGTAGGCTTCATCCCAGGGATGCAGGGATGGCTCAATACATAGAAATCCATCAATGCAATCCACTACATAAATAAAATCAAAGAAAAAAAACATATGATCATTTCACTAGCTGCTGAGAAAGCATTTGACAAAATACAATATCTCTTCATGATAAAGGCCTTGGAAAGATCAGGAATTCAAGGCCCATACATACTCATATTAAAAGCCAGATATAGCAAAAAAGTAGCCAACATCAAACTAAGTAGAAAGTCATTAAAACAATCCCACTGAAATCAGTGACTAGACGAGGCACTCTCTCCCTACCTGTTCCATATGATTCTCAAAGTCCTAGCCAGAGCAATTACACAACAAGAGGAGGATAAAGGGATTCAAATTGGAAAGGAAGAAGTCAAAGTATCACTATTTGCACATGATAGGGTAGTATACTTGTGTGAACCCAAAAATTACAACAGAGAACTTCTAAAACTGATAAACACCTTCAGCAAAGGGACTGGATATAAAATTAACTCAAACCAGAAGCCTCCCTACACTCAAAGGATAAAAGGAGGCTGATAAAGAAATGAGAGAAATGACACCCTTCACAATAGCCACAAACAATATAAAATAACTTGCTATGACTCTAACAAAGCAAGTCAAAGATCTCTGTGACATGCCCTTCAGGTCTCTGAGGAAAGAAATTGAAGATCTCAGAAGATAGAAAGATATCGCATGCTCATGGATAGGCAAGATTAATATAGTAAAAATGGCCTTCTTGCCTAAATCAATCTATGAATTCAAAGCAATACCCATCAAAATTCAAACTCAATTCTTCCTAAAGTTAGAAAGAGCAATTTGCAAATTTATCTGGAATAACAAAAAACCCAGGATAGGGAAAAGTATTCTCAAAAATATAAGAATTTCTGGCAGAATCACCATCCCTTATATCAAGCTCAACTTCATAGCAACAGTGATTAAAACTGCATGATATTGGTACAGAGACAGGTAGGAGGATCAATGGAAAAGAATTGAAGATCCAGAAATGAACCCACACACCTATGGTCACTTGATCTTTGACAAAGGTTCTACAACCATCCAATGGAAAAAAAGACAGCATTTTCAACAAATGGTGCTGGATCCAATGGCAGTCAACATGTAGAAGGATGCAAATTGGTCCATTCTTATTTCCCTGTACATAGCTCAGGTCCAAGTTGATCAAGGACCTCCACATAAAACCAGATATACTGAATGTAATAGAAGATAAAGTGGGGAAGAACATGGAGTCCATGGGCAAAGGGGATAATTTCCTGAATACACCAATAGCTTATGCTCTAAGATCAAAAACTGACAAATGGGACATCATAAATTTGCAATGATTCTATAAGGCAAAGGACACAGTCATTAGGGCAAAATGACAACCAACAAATTGGGAAAAGATCTTAACCAATCCTACCTCCAATAGAGGCTAATATCCAATATACACAAAGAACTCAAGAAGTTAGACTCCAGAGCACCAAATAACACTATTAAGGAATTATGGAACGTGTGGTGGTGGAGAACTGGAAAAGGGGAAAGCCTTTGGAATGTAAACATAGAATATAGAAAATAAAAATTTAAAAAAAAAAGAAATGGGATACAGAACTAAACATAGAATTGTCAACTGAAGAATACTGGATGGAAGCCAGGCGTGGTGGCGCACACCTTTAATCCCAGCACTTGGGAGGCAGAGGCAGGCGGATTTCTGAGTTGGAGGTCTACAGAGTGAGTTCCAGGACAGCCTGGTCTACAGAGTGAGTTCCAGGACAGCCACGACTACACAGAGAAACCCTGTCTCGAAAAACAAAAACAAAAACAAAAAAAAAAAAGAATACTGGATGCCTGAGAAACACCTAAGAATTGATCAACATCCTTAATCATCAAGGAAATGCAAATCAAAATAACCCTGAGATTCCACCTCACACCACTCAGAAAGTCCAGGATTAAAAACTTGGTGGACAGCAAATGATGGAGAGGATGGAAGGAAGGAGGAACACTCCTCCATTGCTGGCATGAATTTTAAGCTGGTAAAACCACTCTGGAAATCAGTTTGGTGGCTCCTCAGAAAATTGGACATTGTACTACCTGAGGACCCACCTATACCACTCCTGGGCATATGCCCAGAAGATGCTCCAACATGCCATAAGGACACATGCTCCACTATGTTCACGGCAGTTTTTTTTTATAATAGCCAGAAGCTGAAAAGAACCCAGATGTCCCTCAACAGAGGAATGGATACAGAAAATGTGGTGCATTTACACAATGGAGTATGACTCAGCTATTAAAAACAATGAATTCATGAAATTCCTACGCAAGGGGATGGAGCTAGAAAGTACCATCCTGAGTGAGGTAACCCAATCATAAAAGAACATACATGGTTTGCAATTGCTGAGAAGTGGATATTAGCCCAAAAGCTCATAAAACGCAAGATACAACTCACAGATCACACGAAGCTCAAGATGAAGGAATGCCAAAATGTGGATACTTTGATCCTTACTGGAAAGTGGATCCAAACACCCTTGGCTCACAGCCAAGCAATAGAATGAGAATAAGGTCCCCAATGGAGCAGCTAGAGAGAGGACCTAAGGAACTGTAGAGGTTTGGAGCTCCACAAGAGGAAGAATAATATGTACCAACCAGAACCCCCAGAGCTCCAAGGGACTAAACCACCAGACAAAGAGTACTCATGGAGGGCACCATGGCTCCAGCCACATACATAGCAGAAGAAGACCATTTCACACATTAAACAGAGGAGATGTTTTTGGTCTTGGGCAGGCTCGAGTCCCCAGAACAGGGGAATGCAAGTCAAGAAATTGGGGTGGGGGATTTAACAGGGAAAGAGGGATGTGATAGGGGGTTTCAGTGGGGTAACACGGAAGGGGGTTAACATTTGAAATGTAAATAAAGCAAATATTTAATTATAAAAGAGAAAAAGAATATATCTAATAAAAAAGGAAATAAGCATTATTGTGGTTTCATAGAATGAGTTGTGTATGGTTCCTTGACTTTCTATTTCGTGGAAAAGTTTGAAGAGTATTGGTATTAACTCTTCTTTGAAGATCTGATAGAATTCCCAACTAAACTCATCTGGTCCTGGGCTTTTTTATTATGGGAGACTATTACTGACTGCTTCTATTTCCTCAGGACTTATGGGACTATTTACATGATTTATCTGATACAGTTTTTTTTCTTTTTTTATTTTCTATATTCTTTGTTTACATTCCAAAGGCTTTCCCCTTTCCCAGTTCCCCCCTCACCATATGTCCCATAAGTCCTCTTCCCCCCCATTTCCCAATCACCCCCCCCCATCATTTCTCTGTTCTGGTACTCTCCTACAAAACTGGATCCAGTCTTTTCAGGACCAGGGTCCTCTCCTTCCTTCTTCTTGGGAATCTTTTGATTTGCTAATTGTGCCTTGTGTATTCAGAGCTTCTGGGCTCATTAATATCCACTTATCAGTGATTGCATTTCATGTGTATTCTTTTGTGATTAGCTTAACTCACTTAGGATGATACTTTCCAGATCCAATGGTTGGATCTGATATAGTTTTAACATTGGCACCTGGTATGTATCTAGAAAGTTGTCCTTTTCAAACCTTGAAATGTAAAGAAAGATATATCAAATAAAAAATATACATCTATAAATGTTAATGAGCCAGGTATTAAAGACCCTCCAAAAAAAAAAGGAAAAGAAAAGAGAAAAAAATCTATTCCCAAAGATTTGGACAGATGTTGAGAAAACACTTTTATATTTAATGTGTGGCTAATAACCCTACTACAGGATTTTTATTACACTATCATAGTTTACAAGAGAGTATTAGCACAATGATACTATGTTTACTGGGTCATTTAGCATATTCTACTCCTAAATGGCATTCTTTGTTATATGATAACAATACAGTTTTACCCCCCATTAAATTATCATTTTCCAACCAAAAAAAAAAACCCAATGCTCTTTAACATACTCCTGATGTTCTAAGGCAATATGATGAGTCCAGAAACAATGATAACAACAACAACAACAGAAACAACAGAAGCAACAACAAGGGAAAAGGCACTTGAAACATGAAAGGACACCATCATTGCTCAGATGAACCGAAATACAAATGAAATCATTAAAACTCATGAACTACAGCAGGGATACATGATCTGTGATAACAGGACAAGTCAAGTACTTGCCTATATGCACATACAGTAAAAATATAAGAATTAAATCAAGAATGTAATCCTCGTAGACTAAATATTTGGGAGAAAGTTTAACAAAAAGAAATCATAAGAAAACAATAATTTTGAAATGAAACATTGTAATGACTAGAGGGATATCCCATTTTGTGGAGGGTTGAGCACTTCTAGGATGCTGGTGCTCTTAAGAACCAATGAAAACCTGCAAAAAAGATCTTAAAAGAGAGTCCACAGACAAGACTCCACAGTTAACAGTTTTAGCCTCCAATGGGTCTGCACAGACTGTTGGTGACCCAGGAGACATGGTGCAGAAACAGGAAGTGAGACCCTATCAGTGACCACAGGTTCCATTGCACTTCCATAGTGGTTGCCTTCCACAAGAATACACTCTGGAGGCAGAGACTCTTAATTGGCCTCCCACAAGAAAACCATGGGGGCTGAGGGAAATTCTGTGGTAAGGCCACAAGATGAGAGAGCAGCAAGCAGAGCAGAACTGAGCAGAGCTGAGCAGAGCGCTGGTCACCACCATCTTTGCTGAAACATCCAAGATCAGGGTCCTTTGTTTCTTGTGCCTCCTCCCTAAATAGTTCTCTGAAATCTGTGACATGAGGCAGGTGACAAGGAGACAATCTCCTCACCAACTGCAGAATCAGTATCAGCAAAGCCAACTGCTCCTACTAAGTAGGAAAACTGGCATCAGGTGGTGTCAGGGAAGGGGATACGACACTAACACAGGAAGAGTGATACTGTCCTCAAAGAGATGCCTAGACTCCACACAGCTGAACAGCACAAGGGCTATGATAGTGATTGCAGTGTCCCATCCCCAGCGACAGCCAGAAGGCACACACCCACACCAGATTACTATGTCCAGCATGGGCTCACCTGGGTCTGGATCAGCTCATGCCAGGCACCCCTGAGGTGGACTGAAATGTGAGGCTCCTTCCAACCCTACCGAGCTGAATGGGTGCCTCCCTCTGCCAGGTTGTTTCCTCTAGGGCTCAGGGAAGTCCTTCACACTGGAATTCCAAGGACTGCCTCTGCTGGGTCCATGCAGGGGAACCTGTAGACTAATGAAAGCTTTGATGCGCTCACCCCTCACCCTCACATCACCTCACCCCTCGAAGCCTCAGCTGTGTAGACAGGAAAGCTTCATCACTGAGGAAACACACACTCATTCTAGGTTCACTTGTTCTTAGCTGACTTGAAAATCCCTGATCAGGTATGGGTTGGGTTGTGTGTGTGTGTGTGTGTGTGTGTGTGTGTGTGTACAAGCATGCCAAGTGTGAGTATGGAAGGATGGGTGAGCCTATGTGTGATTGAGTGTGACTAAAACCATGCACACCTGCCCATCCCTACACAGGGAGAAGTGGATGGCTGATATGTATATCTCCCTGACTTGCCTTCCTGGGTCCACAGTTGCAGGGAAAGTCCAGCTGCTCTTCATTGATCTACATGATTGCCAAAGATAATACCAGGGCTTGATTAGCCCAAGCAGTGACTCCAGACTCCATATGATCCAGGAACCTGACATGTAGCACCCTGCTTGGAATGGGGGAAGATGGTGAGAACATAGGCAGGACAGCTGTAGGGACTAACATTAGTCTTGGAGGCTCAAGCCACAGCTCATCTGCCCTCAGAGAATCATCTTCAAGCCCTGATTCCTACTCTGAGTGGTGGTGAAAAGCCACGAGGTGACAAGGGCATTTAGTCTTGCCTTTGGGGTATTAAGACCTTACTGATAGTGACAAGACCAAAAGGGTTCTTTTCCCACACAGCCAGGGCCGCTGACAGAGATGGGAGCATAAGAGGATACAAAATAATGATCTATGAGGCCCAAAATAATGATGTCATTGGAGAGATACAAACCTCAAGTGGGTGGCACTGAGTCCTGGATAGTAAACTCACAGCAGAAGAGAACCCTTCATCTGCTGTTTGCCCACCTCTTTGTGTCTCTGCCCTTCTCTAAACAGGTGACCTTAAGTACAGACTTGTCAGGCATTCTAGTTTTTGAGTGTGTGGGGTGCAGCAGGTGCTCAGAATATTGGATTAGTGGGATCATCTGCAGCAGGCACTGCCCACTCCCCTATGCACACGCCTCTCATTTTCCCTGTGGGTGGTGTTGACAGGACTGTATCCACGGTGGCTGATGTAGGTCAGCCTTGCTGGTACAAGCACTTTGCATGCCAGTTATGAATTTGAACTCTGTTCTCTTGTTGACATGGGATCACACTGTGCGGCCCATATTGGTATCAAACTCATGACACTCATACCACAACCTTAGAAATATTGGAAAGAAACTCTTACCAATTGGGTTGAGGGGTCTTACAAATCCTGCAAAAGTTCCTGTTTTGAGAACATCCCATCCTCTACACAGCACTTAACAGAGGGGGGACTTTGGAAAGGGATTGGAGGTTGAGATCCCTCACCTTAGAAGTAGCTTGACTCATTTATGAACACAGGCCTTAATGGCAAGAGCGGCTGCCTTTATAAAAACAAGTCTTTCTTTTCCTGGTCAGGATACTTTGAATCAAACTGTTTGTTTTAACAGGTACTTGCTGCTGTGATGCTCTGCCTCTCTATAGGACTAACCATGGAAAAAGCCACCCACTGGTTGTGAACTCGAAAACAGTGAGCAAAAAGGAAACATCTTTATAACATGATTAGCTTGGGTGTTTTGTCATAGCAATGGAAATCTAATATGGAACCATGGAGCTAATGCTGGACTGTCTCTGGTGGCACAGAGTTCGCACACTTTTGCTAAGTGCGTGGGGAGAATTTGGAGAAGTTTTTGATGCAAGCTGCTGGAGAACTGGGCAATATTCTAATGGAGTGAATTGATATTGTGTTAGAGAGTTGACAAAGGTGATAGGACTGAGGATTCTGATTGGAGGCACACTAGAGGAGACTCCTAGTGTAATATATCCTGACAAACAACACATTCACACACACATGCATGCATGTATGACACATGGGCAAACACAAAATGCAATCGCACATGTGCGCACACACACACACACACACACACACACATGCATAAATATGCATGCACAGATATGTATGCATGCCCAAACACAAGTGTCACACATCTGTTCCCTGAGAGCTCCTGAGGCAGAATCTCAATGAGGTAGAGTGCAGTTTAGATAAGGGTGTCCCTTGAAGAGATTGGTGACTAAAGAAGCCAAGGGATTAATAAGAGGACAACTGGAATGATGTTGTGAGGGCAGCTCAGGAACCTGAGACCCATCAGAGGGATGGGTCAAAGCATGATCGCTTCAGTGCCCATGAGATGAGGTTCTCTAGGAACTGTCTAGTATGATAGAGTTCGGGGTTGGCATAGTTGGGTAATGTCCCTGTGGCAGAGCACATCAGGTCTGTGTCAGTAGAGCTTGTCCTCTCACAGAGAACATCACTTCTTCTCTCTCCCAACACTCATCCTCCCTCTGACTCAGACTGACTCATACCCTGAGGACACTTGCCTGTGATAGGACATAGGGGAATAATACTGCCCCATGGATCTAAAGAGGAAAATGTCATGAAAGTGGGAGAGTGAACACCATGTATGTTATAATTATTGTCCTATGGGTCAGGTTGGAACTGTGACTTCACACAACCTTGTGATACACGCCTTGCCACATCTGCAAGAATTTACAGGGTTAGAGTACTTGCCTCTGTGGAAGTGGATATCTTCACTAGCTTCCTTCCTCCTGGCTGTAATCAGGACTCTGAACAAAGCCTGACTGAGGCAAAACATAATGGATTTCCACAAGACTTCCTCCTGAGGTCCGGGCCTCCACTTGAGTCCTCTCCAACACTGTGACTGCGGAATGGTATCATCAGGCATCCTCTGGTGATCTAAAATGCAACAACACACATGAGAGGGACTCTGAGAAGCTCAGCTGCACAAGGCCTCTCTCCAGCTGGTTTTACCCCTTTCCACACTGCACCTCAAGCTGCCTCCTCCTCTAAGAAGCTCTTCTCCCATCTCCTAGCTCCCCCATAACACCCTTTCCTCCCTCAGCATCTACTCCTCTTCCTTCGCATACTTCCTTGTCCTAGCAGGATCAGTATCCTCTGCTGTCTCCTAGTTCAACGTGCAGGGAATTCACATGAGATGTCTTCTGAGATGCTAGATCTGTTGGTAGATTCAATTTAACCATTGTTCCATAGTGTCTAGACTAATTTCCCCATGCATCATACCATATATAAGAACAGAAGTATAATCTGCCAGTTGACACAGACATGAGAAAAATTGATAAATTTAAATATAGAAATGTACCTGGACTGTGCATGATGCTTTTTCTCCAAATGCCCTCCCCAGGTTTCAGTTCTGGGGGAGACTCTGTTCTGCCACAGGTGAGGTTTCTTTTGGGAGGGAATGCAGCAACACAGGTTCCTCTGGGCATTTCTTATCTTCCTCGTCCAACCCTTAGAGCCTCTAGGCAGACTCCTGCCGGGGACAGCTTGTCCTTTGCTGAGGCACTGGGCTTGTCTTCTTACTCACATTGCTGTTGCTATTCATGCAGGGGACACTCCTAGAATGTATGTGGTCTTGGCCCATTGTGGGTGTCATCTGCAGTAGCCTACACAGAGGAAGTCCAGGCCAACTGACTCTTCTTTCTCTTTTCTGAACATTGAACAGCCTTCTGGCCAGAGACAGACCCTTCATTCTTGGAGGTCAAGAGTAATGTGGGTTTGCTTTCTGTCCTCCTTAGTCCAGCTTGGAAAGTAGCAGGATTATCAAGGGAAGGGAATGGTGTCATCAATGGATTCATGGGCTGAGCCTGTGTTGTGCTGTCATACTCCTGAGGAGCCGGCCTTCTCAGGAAGCAATAAAGTTGCAATAGATTTGTGGTACTTTTTCTGACATAAAGAATCTTTGATGTTTTGGGCTCTGAACCCAGTGTGTACCATGACTTTTATAATTGCTGTGTCTGGCCTGAGAGGGAACAGTTGATCACCTCCATTTGTTAAAAATGTTGTCTTTTTCCCACTGGATATTTTTAGCTCCTTTGTCAAATATCAAGTGACCTTAAGTGTGTGGGTTCTTTTCTGGGTCTTCAATTCTATTCCATTGATCTTCCTGCCTGCCTCCATACCAATACCATACAGTTTTTATGACTATTGCTCTGTGGTAGAGCTTGAGGTCAGGGATGGTGATAACCTCAGGAGATCTTTTCTGGGCTTTCTGTGTGGTTTTGCTTTTCTGAATATCTGCTCTGGTTGTCATCTTTGTTTGGTTTTGGTTGTCTGTTATATTATTTTTCATTGTTTTAGTTTTCATCATAGTTTTCTTTCTTTCTTTTCTTTCTTTCTTTTTCTCTTTCTCATAGGTAGCATTTATACTTTGTTTCCCCAAATAAGGTCTGGGAGTGAGGAGTCAGAAATGCTCAGATTCCAGTCAAGCTTCCATGACACAAAAAGTTTCCACTCTCAATTCCTAGTTTGAAACACCACCAGCCATGGAGGCTGTGCCACATTCAAGCTCCACCTCACAGGTACTCCAATGGCTGTCAAAATGATTCACAACAGAAAGCACTGGTGCCATCCTGTTACCTCGAAGGAGGACATAATGGTGATTGTCAATCACCCCAACATCATATCCCTCCAACAAGTAATTGCTGAGAAGAATGTATACCTCATCATGGAGTTGGCCAAGGGAATGTCGCTTTACCAATATATACATCATGCTGGCCCCCTGCAGTAGGATAATGCAAGGGCTATATTCAAACAAATGCTAAGTGCAATGAGCTACTACCTTGACCAGGGTATAGTTCATAGACGCCTGAAACCAGGCAATACCATGATAGACAGGAATGGAACAATAAAAATCATCAACTTAGGGCTCAGCAACTGAGTGAACAAAGGGCAAGAGCTTAGCTTTCACTATTGGACTTTTCCGTATGCTATTCCTGAGATCCTCCTTGGCAGACTCTATGATGGTTCCAAGGACGATATATGGGTCCTAGGAATGGTGCTGTATTTTATGATAGCTGACAATGTCCCATTTTGATGCTGTGAAGTTCCCAGAGCTTTGGAGAAAGATTTTGTGAGGGAAGTATCCTGTCCTTCCTGGGATATCAATATAATTTGAAGGTCTGCTTAGTCTCTTAATGACAGACAACCTGAAACATAGGCTAACAGTTGCTGAAGCAATGCTGCATCCCTCCAGGTCAGCATGCAGAAAAATGCAAATCAACTCATTCTTCTCTCCTTGTACAAAGCTCAAGTCCATGTGGACCAAGACCTACAAAGAAAACCAGACACACTGAAGCTTAGAGAGGAGAAAGTGGGGAAAGAATCTTGAACACAAGGGCCCAGGGGAAATCTTCCTGGATTGAACACCGATGGCTTATGCTCTAAGAACAAGAATGGACAAATGGGACTGCACAAAACTGCAAATCTTCTGTAAAGCAAAGAACACAGTCAATAGGACAAAACTGCAACCAACAAACTGGGAAAAGACCTTTACCAATCCTACATTCGATAGAGGCTAATATCAAATGTATACAAAAAACTCAAGAAGTTAGACTACAGAGAGGCAAATAACCCCATTTAAAAAACAGGGTACAGAGCTAAACAGGGAATTCTCAACTGAGGAAACTCCAATGACTCTAAAGCACCTAAGGAAAATTTCAACATCCTTAGTTATTAAAGAAATGTGTATCAAAACACTGAGATTCCACCTCACACCAGTCAGAATGGTTAAGATGAAAAACATAGGGGAGAGCAGATGCTGAAGAGGATATGGGGAAAGAGGAGCACTTCTCCATTGTTGGTGGGATTGCAAGCTGGTAAAACCACTCTGGAAATCAGTTTGGTGATTTCTTAGAAAATTAGACATAAAACTGCCTGAGGACCTAGCTATACCACTCCTGGGCATATCACCAGAAGATGCTCTAACATGCAATAAGGACACATGCTCCCTTATGTTCATAGCAGCCTCATTTATTAATAGCCAGAAGCTGGAAAGAATCCAGATGTCCTTCAACACAGGACTGGATACAGAAATTGTTGTAAATACACACGATGGATTACTATTCAGCTATTAAAAACAATGAATTCATGAAATTTTTAGGCAAATGGAAGAAATAGAAAGTGTCATCCTGACAGAGGTAGTAACCCAATCACAAAAGAACACACATGGTATGCACTCACTGATAATTGGTTGTTAGCCCAAAACCTCAAAATACCAAAGGGAAAATTCATAGACCACATGAACTTCAAGAAGTAAGAGGACTGAAGTGGGGATGCTTTGTGGTTGGGGGTTTTCAGGGAAGGGGAAAACCAGGAAAGGTTTGAGCATTTGAAATGTTAATAAAGATTATATTCAATAAAAAAAGACATGAATTTGGGGGTTGTGGGAGTGGCGGTGAGATTGGATCTGGGAGGAGTTGGGGAAAGGCAGGGGGTGAATAGGATCCAAATGCATTATGTGAATGTCCAATATTCTCAAAAGATATTAACTTTTAAAAACGACCAAAAAGCCATAAACTTAAATCCCAAAGAAAGACAAAAAGCAGAAACAACAAATCTATGATAAAGAAAACCTAGAAAAAATTTCAGAAAGTCAAAACTGGCACAAAATTCCCCAAAATGTAACCATGATAAAAACAAGAGACTTTCAAACAAAAATCTCATCATACCCTGAAAGCCAAAACCAGCCAAGCACAGAAACCAGAAAATAAAATGCAAAGCAAAAAAGGTTAAAGCTCAAATAATCCCCAGGTTGTGGTTGACCATACCTTTAGACCCAGCATTCAAGAGCCAGAAGCAGGCAGATCTCTGAGTTTGAAGCCAGCCTGATCAAGAGTGCAAGTTCCATAACAGCCAGGCTACACAGGAAAAAAAAACTTGTCTAACGAAAAAATTAACAAAAACCAAAACAAAACCCTCCAATATCCATAGGCTGGGGAGATATTCAATACCTAAATAGCAAAACACTAGATCCGAACTTCAATCTTAAGAAACCCTGTTTGAAAACAATCAATAGAGCAATTTTATTTTCACACTGTGAAGTGGGTCAAAGACCTGCACATAAAACCAGACACACTATGTCTAACAGGACAGAACATAAAGTGGGGAAAAGCTTTGAACTTATGAGCCCTGATGACAAATTGCTGAGCAGAACACCAATGGCTCAGGCACTAAGATCAACAATAAATGGGACCTCAGGAACATTATGACGAAACAACCTAAAGATTGGGAAAGGATCTTCATTATCCTACAGCTGATAGAGGGCTAATATCCAAAATGTGTAAAGAACTCAAGAAGGAGCTAACCTCCAAAAACTCAAACAAACCCTATCAACATGCTGGGTATAGCACTAAACAGAGAACTGACAACAGTGGAATCTGGAATGAATAAGAATCACTTAGGCATCCCATCCAGCAGGTAGCAGGTCAGCCATACGTAGCCAGCCTGCCAGGTGCTGAGACCCTGCCAGCGGAACCAGGTACCAGAGACAGCCCGAGTTTAAGACCTCCGGGGACCCAGGTCTGGGGCAGGAACTGCGCACAGCCTAGCGGTTTGGAGTTCAGCGGCCGTGCCTGAGCTCTGCGCTCGCAGGCCAGACCCCCGAACCCCCTGCAGGCAGCGCCATCTTGTCTGCAGCATCCCATCCAGCCGGTAGCGGATCAGCCAGACCTAGCCAACCCGTCAGGTGCTGAGACCCTGCCGGCGGAACCAGGTACCAGAGACAGCCCGAGTTTAAGACCTCAGGGGACTCAGGTCTGGGGCAGGAACTGCGCACAGCCTAGCGGTTTGGAGTTCAGCGGCCGTGCCTGAGCTCTGCGCTCACAGGCCAGACCCCCGAACCCCCTGCAGGCAGCGCCATCTTGTCTGCAGCATCCCATCCAGCCGGTAGCGGATCAGCCAGACCTAGCCAACCTGTCAGGTCCTGAGACACTGCCGGCGAGTTTAAGACCTCAGGGGACTCAGGTCTGGGGCAGGAACTGCGCACAGCCTAGCGGTTTGGAGTTCAGCGGCCGTGCCTGAGCTCTGCGCTCGCAGGCCAGACCCCCGAACCCCCTGCAGGCAGCGCCATCTTGTCTGCAGCATCCCATCCAGCAGGTAGCAGGTCAGCCATACGTAGCCAGCCTGCCAGGTGCTGAGACCCTGCCGGCGGAACCAGGTACCAGAGACAGCCCGAGTTTAAGACCTCCGGGGACTCAGGTCGGGGGCAGGAACTGCGCACAGCCTAGCGGTTTGGAATACAGCGGCCGTGCCTGCGCTCTGTGCTCGCAGGCCAGACCCCAAACCCCCTGCAGGCAGCGCCATCTTGTCTGCAGCATCCCATCCAGCCGGTAGCAGGTCAGCCAGACCTAGCCAGCTTGCCAGGTGCTCAGACCCTGCCCACAGAACCAGGATAAGCAACAATTCTTGTTTATTAAGAAGAGTGAGGACCAGCTATAGCGGCAGGCCTCCATATTGCAACCAGGACACAGCTGGAAAGGTGCAGATAGAGACTCCGCCTGGGGCTAGAGCAGGGAGAGCTGCTAAGCTCTCGCCCACAGGCGGGCCCAGGCGCCTAGGATCTGCAGCACGTCCCTGCGAGCTTAGGCCGTGCACCGAGGCAACCGGAACCACCCAGCTCCCCAGGAGCCCGGACCAGCGATAGCGGCAGGCCTCCATACTGCAACCAGAACACAGCTGGAAAGGAACAGGTAGACAGATTCCATCAGGGGCTACCACGTGGGGGGATCTGCTAGGCTCTCGCTACTAGGCAGGCCCAGCAGCACCTGCCGAGGCTCTGCTGCACTCCCCCACACAGTGGGTGGCAGCCAGCTCGTGATCCCGTTGAGCAGCAATCACGCATAACCACCAGTAGAGAAACAACAGGTAAGCCCAGCCTCATAGGAGATTCAAACACCAGCCAGTGACAACAAGGTCAACTAACACCAGAAATAACCAGATGGCAAAAGGTAAACGAAGGAATGTCACTAACAGAAATCAGGACAACATGACAGCATCTGAACCCAGTTCGCCAACAACAGGAAGCCCTGGATACCCCAAAACACCAGAAAAACAAGACTTGGATATAAAATCACTGGTCAGGATGCTGGTAGCTGAACACATAGAAAAATCTCGTAAAGAAATAGAAGAGAAAATGGATCAAAAGTTAGAAGCCTTTACAAGGCAAATACAAAAATCACTTCAAGAAATGCAGGAGAAGATGGATCAAAAAGAAGAAGACAATAAGGAGGAAAGACAAAAATCACTTAAAGAAATACAGAAGAACGTGGGCCAACAAGTAGAAGCTATGAAAGAGGAAACACAAAAATCTATCAAAGAAATACATGAAAACACAATCAAGCAAGCGAAAGATCTGAGCACATCCATCCAGGCACTAAAAACAGAAGTAGAAACAACTAAGAAATCGCAGAGGGAGACAACATTGGAGATAGAAAACCTTGGGAAGAAATCAGGAGCCATAGATGCAAATATCAACAATAGAATACAAGAGATAGAAGACAGAATATCAGAAGCCGAAGATACCATAGGAACCATTGATTCAACAGTCAAAGAAAATACTAAATGCAAAAAGGCTGTAACCCAAAACATCCAGGAAATCCAGGACACAATGAGAAGACCAAACCTAAGGATTATAGGTATAGACGAGAATGAAGATGTACAAGTTAAAGGGCCAGCAAATATCTTCTACAAAATTATGGAAGAAAACTTCCCCAACCTAAAGAGAGAGATGCCCATGAATATACAAGAAGCATACAGAACCCCAAACAGACTGGATCAGAACAGAAATACATCCCGTCACATAATAATCAAAACTCCAAATGTACTAAACAAAGAAAGAATATTAAAGGCAGCAAGAGAAAAAGGCCAAGTAACTTATAAAGGAAGACCTATCAGAATAACACCAGACTTCTCACCTGAGACCATGAAAGCTAGAAGATCCTGGGCAGATATCATGCAAACTCTAAGAGAACACAAACTTCAGCCAAAACTACTTTACCCAGCAAAGCTCTCAATCACCATAGATGGAGACATCAAGGTATTCCATGACAAAACCAAATTTGCACGATATCTTTCCACAAATCCAGCCCTACAAAGGATAATAGGGGGAAAACACCAAGACAAGGACGGAAACTACACCCGGGAAGAAGCAAGATAGAAACCTCCTCTCATCAAACCCAAAAGAAGGTAACCACTCGAATATAAAAAATAAATAAAATAAATAAATACAATTTCAAAAATGTCTGGAGGAAATAATTACTATTCCTTAATATCTCTTAACATCAATGGACTCAATTCCCCAATAAAAAGACATAGATTAACAGACTGGATACGGAAACAGGACCCTACATTTTGCTGCATACAGGAAACACATCTCAGTGTCAAAGACAAACACTGCCTTAGAGTAAAAGGCTGGAAGACAATTTTACAAGCAAACGGTCTCAGGAAACAAGCTGGAGTAGCCATTCTAATATCAGATAAAATTGACTTCCAACCTAAAATCATCAAAAGAGACTCAGAAGGTCACTTCTTGCTGGCCAAAGGAAAAATCCACCAAGAAGAGCTCTCAATACTGAACATCTATGCTCCAAATGCAAGGGCAGCCTCATTCGTAAAAGAAACCTTACTAAAGCTTAAAGCACACATTACACCTAACACAATAATTGTGGGTGACTTCAACACTCCACTCTCCTCAATGGACCGATCAGGAAAGCAGAAACTAAACAGGGACACAGCGAAACTAATTGAAACTCTGGACCAATTGGATTTAACAGATATATATAGGACATTTCATCCTAAAGCTAAAGAATATACCTTTTTCTCAGCTCCGCATGGGACCTTCTCCAAAATAGACCATATAATTGGTCACAAGACAGATGTCAACAAATACAAGAAGATCGAGCTAATCCCATGCCTTCTCTCAGATCACCATGGAGTAAGAGTGGTCTTCAATAACAACAAAAACAACAGAAAGCCCACATACACATGGAAACTGAACAATACTCTACTCAATGACACCTTGGTCAAGGAAGAAATAAAAAAAAGAAATCAAAGACTTTTTAGAATTCAATGAAAATGAAGGTACAACCTACCCAAATCTATGGGACACAATGAAAGCAGTGCTAAGAGGAAAACTCATAGCTCTAAGTGCATCCAAAAAGAAACTGGAGAGAGCATATACTAGCAGCTTAATGGCACACCTTAAAGCCCTGGAAGAAAAACAAGTTAATTCACCCAGGAGGAGTAGAAGACAAGAAATCATCAAACTCAGGGCTGAAATCAATCAAATAGAAACAAAGAGAACCATACAAAGAATCAACAAGACCAGGAGCTGGTTCTTTGAGAATATCAACAAGATAGATAAACCCTTAGCCAGACTAACCAAAGGACACAGAGACAGTATACAAATTAACAAAATTAGAAATGAAAAGGGAGACATAACAACAGAAACTGAGGAAATTCAAAACATCATCAGATCCTACTACAAAGGTCTATACTCAAAACAACTGGAGAACCTGGAGGAAATGGACAATTTCCTAGACAGATATCAAATACCAAAATTAAATCAGCATCAAGTAGATCAGCTAAATAGTCCCATAACCCCTAAAGAAATAGAAGGGGTTATAGAAAGCCTCCCAACCAAAAAAAGTACGGGACCAGATGGTTTTAGTGCAGAATTCTACCAGACCTTCAAAGAAGACTTAACACCAATACTCTCCAAACTATTCCACAAAATGGAGACAGAAGGGACACTGCCCAACTCATTCTTCGAAGCCACAATTACGCTAATACCTAAACCACAAAAAGATCCAACAAAGAAAGAGAACTACAGGCCAATTTCTCTTATGAATATAGATGCAAAAATACTAAATAAAATTCTTGCTAACCGAATCCAAGAGCACATCAAAACGATCATCCACCATGATCAAGTAGGCTTCATCCCAGGGATGCAGGGATGGTTCAATATACGGAAATCCATCAATGTAATCCACTACATAAACAAACTGAAAGAAAAAAACCACATGGTCATCTCATTAGATGCTGAAAAAGCATTCGACAAAATTCAGCATCCTTTCATGCTAAAAGTCTTGGAAAGAGCAGGAATTCAAGGCCCATACCTAAACATAGTAAAAGCAATCTACAGCAAACCAGTAGCCAACATCAAAATAAATGGAGAGAAACTTGAAGCATTCCCACTAAAATCAGGGACTAGACAAGGCTGCCCTCTCTCTCCATATCTTTTCAATATAGTACTTGAAGTTCTAGCAAGAGCAATTAGACAACATAAGGAAGTCAAAGAGATACAAATTGGAAAGGAAGAAGTGAAACTATCATTATTTGCAGACGATATGATAGTTTACCTAAGCGACCCAAAAAAACTCCACCAGAGAACTTCTACAGCTGATAAACAACTTCAGCAAAGTGGCAGGTTATAAAATTAACTCAAGCAAGTCAGTGGCCTTCTTGTACTCAAAGGACAAGCAGGCAGAGAAAGAAATTAGGGAAATAACACCCTTCACAATAGCCACAAACAACATAAAGTATCTTGGCGTAACTCTAACCAAACAAGTGAAAGATCTGTACAACAGGAACTTCAAGTCCTTGAAGAAAGAAATCGAAGAAGACCTCAGAAGATGGAAAAATATTTCTTGCTCCTGGATTGGCAGGATCATTATAGTAAAAATGGCCATCTTGCCAAAAGCAATATACAGATTCAATGCGATCCCCATCAAAATCCCAACTCAATTCTTCATAGATCTAGAAAGAGCAATTCTCAAATTCATCTGGAGCAACAAAAAACCCAGGATAGCTAAAACTATTCTCAACAATAAAAGGACTTCTGGGGGAATCAATATCCCTGACCTCAAGCAGTACTACAGAGCAATTGTGTTAAAAACTGCATGGTATTGGTATAGCAACAGGCAAGCAGATCAATGGAACAGGATTGAAGACCCAGAGGTTAACCACAGACTTATGGTCACTTGATCTTTGATAAAGGAGCCACAACCATCCGGTGGAATAAAGATAGCCTTTTTAACAAATGGTGCTGGTTCAACTGGAAGTCAACATGCAGAAGAATGCGAATTGATCCAATCTTATCTCTTTGCACTAAGATCAACTCCAAGTGGATCAAGGACCTCCACATAAAACCAGACACACTGAAACTATTAGAAAAGAAACTAGGGAAGACCCTGGAGGACTTGGGCACAGGGGAAAAGTTCCTGAACAGAACACCAATAGCTTATGCTCTAAGATCAAGAATTGACAAATGGGACCTCATAAAATTACAAAGTTTCTGCAAAGCAAAGGACACTGTCAGAAGGACAAAACGGCAACCAACAAAGTGGGAAAAGATCTTCACCAACTCCACATCCGACAGAGGGCTAATATCCAATATATACAAAGAACTCAAGAAGTTAGACCGCAAAGAAACAAATAACCCTATCAAAAAATGGGGCACAGAGCTAAACAAAGAATTTTCACCAGAAGAAATTCGGATGGCCGAGAAACACCTTAAAAGATGTTCAACATCATTAGTCATCAGGGAAATGCAAATCAAAACAACCCTGAGATTCCACCTCACACCAGTCAGAATGGCTAAGATTAAAAACTCAAGAGACAACAAGTGCTGGCGAGGATGTGGAGAAAGAGGAACACTCCTCCACTGTTGGTGGGATTGCAAAATGGTAAAACCGCTCTGGAAATCAGTTTGGCGGTTCCTCAGAAAATTGGGCATGTTACTTCCAGAGGACCCTGGCATACCACTCCTGGGCATATACCCAGAGGATTCCCCTGCATGCAATAAGGACACATGCTCCACTATGTTTATAGCTGCCTTGTTTATAATAGCCAGAAATTGGAAGCAGCCCAAATATCCCTCAAAGGAGGAATGGATACAGAAAATATGGTATATTTATACAATGGAATACTACACAGCAATTAAAAATAATGAATTCATGCAATTTGTAGGTAAATGGTTAGACCTGGAAAATATCATCCTGAGTGAATTAACCCAATCACAAAAGAATGCACCTGAAATGCAATCACTGATAAGTGGATATTAATGAGCCCAGAAGCCCTAAATACTCAAGACACAAATAGCAAGTCAAATGATTCCCAAGAAGAAGAAAGGAGAGGACCCTGGGCCTGTAAAGATTGCTTCCAGTTTAGTAAAGAAACCGAGGGGGGAGGGGGAATTATTGGGGAACAGATGGGGGGGAGAGGAACTATGGGAACTATGGTGGGTGGGAACTGGGAAAGGGGAAAGCCTTTGGAATGTAAACATAGAATATAGAAAATAAAATTAAAAAAAAAACCTGAAAAAAAAAAGAATCACTTAAATAGTCATCATACTTACTCATCTGGGAAATACAAATCAAAATTACTCTGAGCTTCCATCTGACAACAATTAGTATGGGCAAGATCTAAATTCAACTGACAGTGGCATGTATTCCTTCCACTGGGTCTGGGCTGGGGCCCTGAGCAGACCCTGGAGGGAAATTCCGAAGCCAGTCCCACAATACCAATAGGAAGTTCAACTTCTGGATACTCTAAGGTGCCCTGGACCACAGGATCACAGGATCACAGGATCACAGGATACCAGGATGACAGGATCCCAGAACCTCAGGAGGTTTTGTCACACCTGGACAGAGCAGTGGTTCCAGAAAGAAATTTTTAAAAGAATGACAATTAGAAAATCCAAGCAATATAAAATTAAATGAAAAAAAACAAACTCCAAACAAGTAAAATTACATAAAAGCTAAAAACCTAGATATTAAAACAGAATATAACAAACTCATCAAATCTTCTAGAATATAAAAGAACTAAAAAGATCTATATATATAATTAAGAAAACAACCTAACGAATACTTGGTAATAATTGAGATAGGAATCTGAAAGGGTTTTCTCAGAAGACATGCAAAACAATAATATGTGCATATATATATACACACACACATACTATTGTTTACCATCCTTGGCCATCATGGAGTTAAAACTAAAACTACTTTGAGATTTCATCTAATTTGAATCGGATGGCTAAGGCCCTAATGGTGGTGACGGTGGATGTGGGGGATGAAAGCCCTCATATACACTATACGTGGGAGGATATAAGCTGGTTTGGCCATTGTAGACAAATGTGTGGGTGTTCCTCAGAAAACTAGAACTGGAAATGCCATGTGATCCAGTTAGGCGACTCCTGGGATATACTCAAGGAACTCTGTTTACTGCTACAGAGACACTTATTCTTCAGTGTTCAGTAAATACCCTCGGTGGCTAAGGACAGTGTGGTACCTACACACAATGGAATGTTGTTCAGCTGTAAAGAAAACTGAAATGATAAAGATTTCAAGTACAAGCATGGAATTAGATGACTAAGTGAGCTAACACAGACTCAAGAGAACGAAAATAGCATATTCTCATTCAGAGGCAGATCCTGGCATCAAATCTTCAGATTTATTAATACCACTCTCATAGGACAGAGAAATTTCATTGTGCAATGACACAGAAACACACTACTGGTCAAACACTGGGGAGTAAGTGTTAACAAAGTGCTCAGACAAAAACCAGGATGTCTACATGGTACCCTTTCTCTCTCTCCTCCTTTCCTTCCTTTCTTCCTCCCTCCCTCCCTCTCTCCCTCCTCCCTCTCTTTCTCCATCAATGGCTTAGGGACTATCATGGAAAAGGGGAAAAGAGACATTGTAAGCCTTCCAGGATGTGGCTCCTTGTAGGTCAACCACACTCCAGTAGATGCCCCCACACTCATGAACATATGACAGCAGGCTACTAAAAGAGATATGGATTTTTGGTTTTGGGGAGTGGTCATGAGAATGGATCTGGGAGGAGTTGGGAAGCACAGTGGGTGAATAGGATCCAAATACATTATATGAATGTCCCAAATGCTCAAAAGATAGTGTAACACTTAAAAACCACAAAAAATCAAAAACCTTAAAACCCCAAAGACAAAACAGAAACAACAAAATATAATAAACAAGAAAACCCAGAACAAAATTCAGAAAGCCAAAGCTGGCACATAATTCCCCAAAATATAAACATGATAAAATCAAAAGGGACTTTCAAACAAAACTTTCATCATACCCTGAAAGCTAACACCAGTCAAGCAAAGAAATGAAAAATAAAATCAAAAGCATAAAAGTTTTTTTTTAAAACTCAAATAATCCCCAGGTTGTGGTTGACCAAATATTTAGAGCAAGCATTCAGGGGGCAGAGGCAAGTGGATCTCTGAGTTTGAAGCCAGCATGGTCAAGAGAACAAGTTCCAGAACAGACAGGCTACACAGAAAAAAAAAAAACACTTGTCTAAGGCAAAACTTAACAAAAAAAAATAAAATAAAATAAAATAAAACCCTCCAATATCCATAGCCTGGGGAGATAATTTGGTACCCAAATAGCAAAATGCTAGGTCTGAACTTCAATCTCAAGAAACCATGTGTGAATTCAATCAATAAAGTAATTTTAATTTCACATTGTGAAGTGGATCAAAGACCTCCACGAAAACCAGACACACTAAGTCTAATAGGACAGAACATAAAGTGAGGAAGAGCCTTGAGCTCATCTGCCCAAAACACCAATGGCTCAGGCACTAAGATCAACAATAAATGGGACCTCATGACACTGAAAGCTTAGGTAAGGCAAAGGACAGTCTCATTATGAAGAAACAACAGATGGGAAAGGGACCTTCATTATCCCACAGCTGATTGAGGGATAATCCCACATTGTAAATATTCATCAACTAAAACTACACAAGAATTTTGATAACCAAGAATACACCATGCCATCTCAATCTGCCAGACAAAATTATAGTCCTGTCTTCCTTGGCAACAGAAATTTCATAGAAGGTAAAAACAGCAGCAGGCCTCTAGATAGATGAACTGGCAACGTTACAATTAAATTCTGCATTCACTCAGTCTCAGCTCACCAGGAAACACAAAGCAACAGACCAAAACAAGTATAGCATTCCTAAGCTTATCATCAGATCTACACACTAGCATATGTGAAGAAGGGGTGTTCTCACACAACAAATGTATTCCCAGGACGCAGCTGGGAGATGCACCTCTGGCAGGGACTCTCATGACTTCAGTCTCAGTACACTGTGAACCTCTCTGCCCCTCCAGTCAGACTAGCAACATGAATTTCCCCACACTGTCCAGAAGCAGCTTAACAGTTCTATGTTCAAGAGGAACTCTTTTGTCAATTCTACCTTATCCACTTGCTCTATTTAACCATGTGTTTAGGACATAACAGTCAGATGACCACTGTGCATAAGGAACACAGGTATTTTGCCAAGATGCACATAGGGCCCCTGGGTACAGCTGTCCTCTGGGTGTAGTGATACGAAGGGTCTTTCCCTCATCTGTCCTCTTCCCAGCACAACTCCTAAGTGCAGATGATGCTAGTGAGAGGATGAACAAAGGCCATGCCCAGAAGACAGCCCTCCCCAAAGCCAAGCCTAAACTTTCTCTACTTTTAACATCCTTTAGGAACTGGTACTTACTACCTGGCAACAAAAACTGAAATGCACACCTCACCAATGGCTATACAACTTGAACCAACCAACAGCTACAGTGCCTTTTTCTGAGGACTAATCTTTGAGCTAGCCCACCTCCATCACCTAGTAACAGCATTTGCTCAAAGGCCAAGTTTAACCTCCATTTTCCCAGTGTGACTACTCCAATGAAAGAACAAAATGATCTTTAAAATGTGGAGTCAGCCCTCTATTTTTACCATGCTGTGCATTTTTATATCCATGCATTAGTGCATGCATGTGTGCACACGCCTGCCACTGCACTTGTGTGAGGCTGAAAGGCAAGCTGCGAGTTACCTTCCTGCTATCAAGTGGATCATGGAAGTCAAACTCAGGTCACTAGCTTGGTAACAAGCACCTTTACATGCTTAGTCACCCTACCTGTCCATTACCCAGTTTCTTACTGTTTTGAGACAAAGTTTATATAGCCCTGGCTGACACACAACACAGAGATCTACCTGCCTCAGCCTAGACTTAAAGGCATGCATTACCACATCAAGTCTAGTATGCACTTAAAAGTCTAGAGACCAGATGTTCCCAATAAGCACTTCAGTTTCCCCAGCAAGTGTCCACTGCAGTGAATACACTGCACACCTAACAAAGGCAGTGGTCAGAAACTGCCATCTAAACAGCAAGGTTCTGCTCTAGCCGCTCTTCCAATTCTCTCCACCCAGGCTCCTGTGTATGCATCTGTCATGGTTTTGTGGGATACTAACAATTTCACTTCCTAAGTCGTTAAGATTTTTTTCCTCCAAATTTTAACATAATTTACAAACATGTCTTTTCAGTAACTGTACTTTGTCACACACTGGCAGCTCTCTACTCTCTAGGAAGACTGGGTGCTACAAATTTGGACATATGTCTCCTATACAGTACAAAGTAAGATGCACAGATACAAGGAACAATGGATAATCTTGCATTACCAAACTTGCATTAGCATTAGGCCCTTCCTTTTCTTTCTTCCTTCTGCCCAGTCTCTTGCAAATAAGGTTGTATTGCTCGTAAATGATTTCTCTCTCTAGTTCCAAAAGACAGCACTTCACCACGAGTCAAACAGGACCTTCTACAACACCCACTACTCACTGTGTCTGCTGTTAACATAGTTTGTGCACTTCTAAACACCTAGGAGGATCTGATGTTTCAGATGGTGATATACATTTGTCCCGCATGTACATAGTAATGCTGAAACCACAAAGACACACACAACTAGTTTGGTCTCAAAGTGTCTTCTGGTAAGAAACGTTCTGGTCTCAGACCTTTCTTCCCCTTCAACCCCTGTCCTGTGTCCTGAGACACAGGCACCTGTCACTTGGTTGATATACCTTCACAACTCTTCAGGAGACAACCCTGCTATGAACTAACAGAGTATACAGAATGTGTGAGTTTACTGACTACTTTTGTCATACATTGGCAACCTCTTTACTACCTACACACTAGATTCCATAGGACTCACTTGTCCAGTATGTACAGAATATAAAATATAGTTTGATACCTAGAGATTAGATACCATAGGACTTGTGTATCCAGTATGTACAGTATACACAGTACAGCAGTTATAAGAGCACACAGCACACAGGGTGATGGGTAAGTTAGAAATGCCTAGCACACTAATGGAATCTTTTGGCAGTACCTTCCCTCCCACCTCCTCACTCCACTGAACAAGTACAACCTGTATATTGTTCTCAGAGGAGGGTTGCCAATTCTATTTCTACAGACAGTGTTTCTCCACTTTAAAAACTGTATACACAAAGTGTTATTCTACTACTTGTGCCTTTAAATAGTTTAAGCATTTTCAGATATCTAAAATACTAGCTTTTTCATGTAAGAACTTAACTGCTAAGCCAGGCGTGGTGGCACATGCCTATAATCCCAGCACTTGGGAGGCAGAGGCAGATGGATTTCTGAGTTCGAGGCCAGCCTGGTCTACAGAGTGAGTTCTGGGAAATAAAACTGTATGCAAAGCAATGGTTGTTGTCTGAGGGATTTTCTAAAGATAACCATTTGGGCTTCATCCCACGTTCTTCTCCCTTCAAACCGGTAGACAAATATAGGCATGTGTAATGCTCAGAATCAGCTGAACAAATTCCTATCCCAAAGCCACATAAATAACCACATTTTCTATGAATTTTAATGGTGAACACTATGTTACGTGCTAAATTTACTACTTTCTCATACATTGTCAATGGATTTAACATCTAAAGTCAAGATATTGAAAATTAGGACATATTTGTCCTTTTTATACAATATATGGACAGCAAAGCAAAATGCTAGTATATAGAAATGGTGTCTGGAAAGGTCCCATATACACACACTACTATATGACCATTGTCACTGCCTCCCAGCACCTCCTCCAAAACCCTGAGCAAGAGCAGACATTTCTACTCAGAGAGGCTCATCACTCTGTTCCCAAAAGACAACAGTTCATGAGTTTTCGCAAAAAGATATTTACAAGGTTATATTTCCCTACCTCTACATTTAACATACCTTGGGCACTTCTAAATATCTAGAGAGACCAGGTGTTTTAAGGACTGCTGTCCACTATATACAGAGCAGTCCAAGGAAAGGCACACATGTAACAAGAGTAAATAAAAATTCTTTAACAGAAAATGTAAACAAACCTCTTGTTCTACTGATTCTACTATATCATACACTAGCAACCTCTTTAACACCTAGAGTGACTAGATGTTGTGAATTAGGACCCCTTTGCCCTTTACAAACACAATGTAAAGGGAGAAGCAACCAAAATGGACGAGTGGATCCTTTCCCCCCATGGACCACGATGGCTTAGAGATCTGCATTTCCCTCTCCTGGGAACCAGGGCACACACATAGTGTGGTTGGCTCAGGAGAGATTTGGCTATGCCTCTCCAAACAGTATTGCCAATGAATCCTAACTAAAATGTATTTACCAAATGTTTTATTACTTATAAAATATGTCAGGCACTTCACAGCAGCTAGAAAGACATTCCCCAATAACCTGGCATTTTCAAACTTACTCAAATGCACAGACACACACTAACATAAATACAAACATGGAGGGGTATGAAATAAGAAAATGCATACACATTGTATAAATATACACATAGTATATTTATACAATGGAATACTACTCAACAATTAAAAATAACGAATTCATGCAATTTGTAGGCAAATGGTTATATCTGGAAAATATCATCCTAAGTGAGTTAACCCAATCACAAAGGATACACATGAAATGCAATCACTGATAAGTGGATATTAATGAACCCAGAAGCTCTGAATACTCAAGGCACAATTAGCAAATCAAAAGATTCCCAAGAAGGAGGAAGGAGAGGATCCTGGTCCTGAAAAGACTGGATCCAGTTTTGTAGGCGAGTACCAGAACAGAGAAATGGTGGGGGTGTGATTTGGGAATGGGGGGGAGGACTTATGGGACATATGGTGAGGGGGGAACTGGGAAAGGGGAAAGCCTTTGGAATGTAAACAAAGAATATAGAAAATAAAAAATAAATAAATGCATACACACTACAAGAGAATAAAAGAGAGAGAGAGACCTCGTCTTCACATGACCAATCTGGCTCTGGACCTCTTGCTCCTCCTCCTGGATCCTCTAAGCTACTGAACAAACTGGGACTAGTGTAGCTCCTGGGTCTTTCTAGAGGAGACCTAAACAATTCCATCTCAAAGTCACTTGTAGAAGACATGTCTACGATCTTCTTTTTATGGTGACACAAGTGATCCCCTACCTCTACTTTACCCTGCGTAGGCCATCTCTACAGCTAGATGTCCAGATTCAGTCTAAAAAGGGTCTGGGGAAAGGCAGGGAGCAGCTTTTTCATATTATACACATGGGCCTTCTGGGGCGGCATGTTAAGTCGTCACCAGCATTTCCGAATGGCTGCACGAGTTTATCTCTTCTCGGCTTCTCTTGGGTGGAAGGAAGACCCCGCAACCCAGCAATCGATCATTCTCTCCTTGGGGCCCCACTCACCTTCGTCCAGGCCCACTGACTCCTCTGTTCATCCAGGTCTGAGCGCTCATCCATGGACCGTCCCCTCCCGGCGATGGCAGGGTGTTGTTGCACAGACCTGCCTCCTCAGGCCTCAGAAGACCCGAAGACCGAGCCTTGGCCTTCTGTGGCCGCCATTCTTGCCGCCATGACAAGCTAACAGCCACCAGGAGATGTCCTCGAAGGTCTAGCTCAGGCTTCTCAGTGGGCCCGACCCTGGAGAGCAGGGGGCGGGTGGAGACGAGGCTACACACAGAGGCCGCTGCCATCCAGGCCCATCTTTGGCACAGAAACAGTTGCTGTGGAATCTCCACGTGACCCGGTTGGTGGCTGCCTCGAGGACGAGGATCCCTAACGTCCCCAGGATCCAGACCGAGGCTGCCCCCGGGCCCCACCCCCAGCTCACCCAGCACAGGCCAAGGCCGTGGGGGGCTGGGTTGAGAGAAGGCCCCACTATCTAGTTAACTGCACTCTCAGCCAGAAATCCTAAAAAATGTTCTTATTTTGGGTTTCTACCACAGTAAGAGCTAAGATTTTAAGCTCTACTAAAAACACAATGAACAAACAAATAAAGACTTTATCTTTTTTCTTCATTTAAAGAAATACCCATCATTTTTATAAGTGGTGTAAATATATATATATTGATTTGAATATAATAAAAACTAAAGTTAAAATTAAAAAAAATAAATAAGGAATAGTCAAGCTGCCTGATGGTCTGAAAACTTTCCATACACAGGAATTCTCACTTCTGACACTCATGCACCTACACCTACGCTCACACACACACTCTCCCACACACTCACACAAACACACAGGTGCACTCACAATCACACACAGGTATACCTACACACAGACACACAGGCTGGGATACAGAGGCTGAGAAAGGACTCTTGCCATTCGCCCAGCAGCTTCTCTTCAGTCCTTGCTGCCTGGCTCTCTGCACACTCTCACTGTTCCCACCCCTATTACTACTGCCTTCCTGCTTCCCATCCTGGCCATCAGGGAAGGGCAGCACAGGAGCCCAGTGCGGTGCTAGTGGGATCATTTCACTTTACATTTTCATGGATTTCTTGAAGTGACTGTTTCTGGAGAAGGTAGAGAAGGTCAATACTATAGACTTTATACCCTGCTCCCTTGGGAACCCAGTATTTCCAATCCCTTTCTCAAGAGAGTTTAAGGACATGGATTGGGCTCAGCTCCAATGGGGCAGGTTGTGCAAATTTGGGCATCCCTCATCTACCTTCAGAGTGGTCAGGAGGCTAGCAAGAAATGCTTTGAACTCTCTAGGACCAAGGTCTTGGAGGAAACCGGCAGGAAACAAGTGCATGTTTGTTTACAGGCAACTGCAGCCTAAAGAAGTTGTCTACCTCCCTCGTGAAGGAAGAGCCCAGGCTGCCGTGGCTTCACCCTGTCAGCCACACTCGATGCACACAAAGTCTCAGCCTTATCCAGCTGCACAGGGCCAGGATTGTGTCCTGAGGCTCTAAGGGGATTGCAACTCACAGGAGAGAAGACCTGAGCCAGAATCGAGGTTATGGAGACTCTCCTGGGGGTGATATCTCTGTTTCAGATCTTGGCCAGAGAGTGTTCACATTCTTCGAAAGTCTGTTTCTTTAAATCATGAATTCTCAACAATAGAGGTACAAATTTGGATATGGAAGAGGCTCATCCTGTAGGCACGTGTTTGCACAGCATCCACCAGGATTGGCCTATTGGAGAGTCTGGCTGGAGAGCTGGAGACAGTCATTTAAATAGATTGGACTCTGCTGCTTCTGCCTTCACCTGTGGACACATGTGCAGTTGAGGAAAAGGGAGTCTGGATTCTGTTCTGTTGCATCCTGAGAGTCTGGTAGACTATAGAGGTAGAAATGGACATATTTAGTCAATATTACTTCTCCTAACCCTGATGGTTACTAGAGACTCTAGAGGTGGAAAGGCCATACTGAGTCATTGTTACTTCTCCCATACTGAGGCATTGTAACTTGTCCTAATCACAACGCATAAGTGCTTCCCCTTCACAATGTTTTGTGTGTTTCAGGAGTCACCTGCATACCTTGGGAACCTGTTGGGGAATCTTCTGAGCATGCTGTTCTTGCAGCTACACCCTGGGGAGGAAGCCATCACAGGGCTTGAGGTTGTTGCTTCATGGTCAACACCTCAGATACAGACAGCATCAGACAGGATAGGGAGCCCAGAGAAAAGCTGAGTAGATCCCTCTGTAGAGGAAGAGGCAACTGTATGTACCTCACAGTTGAGCCAAGAGAGGAGGGAGCCCAACAGGTCCAGCCAGGGCTGTGGTGTCACCAGATATAGACAATCTGCTGTTGGCTATGACCCAGGATTGCTCATGCTTAGATCTTGCCTTTGAGTCAGTTCTCATCATACACTGAGCTAGAATGCTGCACACAGTTAGTGCCTACTTTCTGGCATGGCCAGGGCAACCCTGCTGGCTGGTTCCCAGAGCAGCAGCCCTGAATTCATGTGAGCACCGGGTCAGGGAGACCCTCTTTGGAAGGTTGGATGGAAATAATGAGACTCCTCTTCATGCTCTCCATATACTCATTAATTCCCCCACTCTCAGAGGACAATGAAAGACACATTTCTGACTTGAATTAGACCTGAATTTTGTGCATTGTTTCCAGTTAGAAAAGAGACATTTCTATTGTCTCAAGTATTCTGAAAACACTGGTTGGCTTATGGTACCAATAGCCAGGAAGGTGGCGTGTGCCCAGCCCAATGCCTAAGTATCCAGTCCCCAAGTCTGCAGCTTCCTATGGGGCTGGGAATGTCCTCACTCTGCTGTGCTGGCACAGTCCACTCACGGGAGGCTGAAAGGGGCAGGAAGAGCAGAGAAGCATCCCATCTCACCACTACATCCTCAACACAGTTAGGTGTTTGCCTCTCTGTACACCACTCCTGCTGATTCCTAGTCCCCAGCATGGAAACAAGAAACACAGTCTTAGGCCAAGAAATGTGCATTTCAGAAGTGTACACCAAGGCCATATGTTGCGAACATGGCATCCAGAGGGTTCTTCCTGGTGATTTGACATCTACTAGCCTGGTGTTTACTCTCAGCATGACTATTGGAGTGGAGATGCCAGGGTACAATTAGAGCTTTTACATCTGGAAACTGTGCTCTGCCATTCCATACCCCAGGGCCTGTACCTGTTCTGAGCCCTCTGTGTTTTCCCTGAGATGGAGTGAAAGAGTTAACACAGGAACCTTAGAAAGAATGGTCAGAGGCTGGGTTGCATTCCTCAGACCACAAGGCAGAGCAGAGCGGAAGGCCAATCTAAGGGGAGGGACACATTCGAAGGAATGACTTTTGTCCACCTCCCTCATCATCCAGCAAACAATTAATTTAAATATTACACTGTTCTGCCAATCACATTGTGCTTTATGACAGCGACACTGAGGAGGATATATATAATCCCGCCTGACACAAGACGTGGGGGTCATTCTCTCTTCCTGTGCAGAGCAGCCCCAGCATGCTGGCTACAATAAAAATCCCTCATGCATTTTGCAGTGATTTCGTCTCCTCTTGGTTCATTCAGAGGGCCTGGTAAGTTAAGATGGTTCAGTTTTAACAGTAGCCTTGGCGTTCATTCTACCCAGGCACTAGCTCCATTGTGAGTAAATAGACTAAAGACCAGACCACAGTTGACCATAACACAGTGGGTAGTCATGCCCAAGACTACAATGTCCTGACTGCACAAGCCTCCTCAAAGAATCACTTCATTCTTTTTTGTGTTCCTATATACATGTGTGTATAACACATTTGTGTGTAGAAAGAGGTGAGTATGTATGTGTGCATATGTGTATAAATGGTATGTGTGATGCTCACTATATATATACCTTGATATGCATAAAGTTCATGTATGTCTGAATGTGATATGCATGATGGGAGGATTTATGAGCACTCTATAAATATGGTATAGGTATAGTTTATGCATATGTTTGTGTAGTGTGTGTATGTGTATTGCAAGGGTCTTTACTTCTTATACTAGCTAGCCTTCTGCAGACAGAAAATGGCTTCCCCTGGAGAGTCTATGCATCCAGGAACATGGGATAAGCCTGCAAAAGAACATGGTCTGGCCAGAAACACCACTAAGCCCTTGATGAAGAACATTCCCATTCCAGAGGAAGCAAGATAAAACCAAAAGAAAACCAGAAAACACACTGACCTTTCATCACATAAAAATTCTTATATGGGAAAGCAACCAAGTTCCTGGGAATCAGATCTTAAGTCCCCACTACCTGCTCTAGAACCACATCCACTACTCCCCTGCTGAAAACACGGCCATTCCATATCTCTGACTACCTGTAATCAGCTTGTTCTCTGCCAGAATTGCCCATCATTGCATATCAAATTGCACAACTTAGCCAAACATGGGGACTACCTCCCAAAAACTAAGGTAATGTAAACATTCCTCCCTCGACTTCTACCAGCTGTTATCTTTCTTTTTTAATTTTTATTTTCTATATTCTATGTTTACATTCCAAAGGCTTTCCCCTTTCCCAGTTCCCCCCTCCCTATGTCCCATAATTCCTCTCCCCCCCCCAACTACTCCCCAATCATTCCCACTTCCCCCACGGTTTCTCCACAAAACTGGATCCAATCTTTACAGGCCCAGGGTCCTCTCCATTCTTCTTGGGAATCATTTGACTTGCTAATTGTGCCTTGAGTATTTAGGGCTTCTGGGCTCATTAATATCCACTTATCAGTGATTGCACTTCATGTGTATTCTTTTGTGACTGGGTTAGCTCACTCAGGATGATATTTTCCAGGTCTAACCATTTACCTACAAATTGCATGAATTCATTATTTTTAATTGCTGAGTAGTATTCCATTGTATAAATATACCACATTTTCTGTATCCATTCCTCCTTCCAATTTCTGACTATAATAAACAAGGCTGCTATAAACATAGTGGAGCATGTGTCTTTATTGTATGCAGGGCAATCCTCTGGGTATATGCCCAGGAGTGGTATGCCAGGGTCCTCTGGAAGTGATGTGCCCAATTTTCTGAGGAACTGCCACACTGATTTCCAGAGCGGTTTTACCATTTTTCAATCCCACCAACAGTGGAGGAGTGTTCCTCTTTCTCCACATCCTCGCCAGCACTTGTTGTCTCTTGAGTTTTTAATCTTAGCCATTCTGACTGGTGTGAGGTGGAATCTCAGGGTTGTTTTGATTTGCATTTCTCTGATGACTAATGATGTTGAACATCTCTTAAGGTGTTTCTCAGCCATCCGAATTTCTTCTGGTGAAAATTCTTTGTTTAGCTCTGTACCCCATTTTTGATAGGGTTATTTGGTTCTTTGGGGTCTAACTTCTTGAGTTCTTTGTATATATTGGATATTAGCCCTCTGTCAGATGTGGGGTTGGTGAAGATCTTTTCCCACTTTGTTGGTTGCTGTTTTGTCCTTCTGACAGTGTCCTTTGCCTTGCAGAAACTTTGTAATTTTATGAGGTCCCATTTGTCAATTATTGATCTTAGTGCATAAGCTAGTTCTGTTCAGGAACTTTCCCCCTGTGCCTATGTCCTCCAGGATCTTCCCAAGTTTCTTTTCTAATAGTTTCAGTGTGTCTGGTTTTATGTGAAGGTCCTTGATCCACTTGGAGTTGATCTTAGTGCAAAGAGATAAGAGTGAGTCAATTCGCATTCTTCTGCATGTTGACCTCCAGTTGAACCAGCACCATTTGTTGAAGAGGCTATCTTTATTCCACTGGATGTTTGTGGCTCCTTTATCAAAGATCAAGTGACCATAAGTCTGTGGGTTAATTTCTGGGTCTTCAATCCTATTCCATTGATCCACTTGCCTGTTGCTGTACCAATACCATGCAGTTTTTAACACAATTGCTCTGTAGTACTGTTTAAGGTCAGGGATATTGATTCCCCCAGAAGTCCTTTTATTGTTGAGAATAGTTTTAGCTATCCTGGGTTTTTTGTTGCTCCAGATGAATTTGAGAATTGCTCTTTCTAGATCTATGAAGAATTGAGTTGGGATTTTGATGGGGATCGCATTGAATCTGTATATTGCTTTTGGCAAGATGGCCATTTTTACTATATTGATCCTGCCAATCCAGGAGCAAGAAATATTTTTCCATCTTCTGAGGTCTTCTTCGATTTCTTTCTTCAAGGACTTGAAGGTCCTGTCATACCTATCTTTCGCTTGTTTTGTTAGAGTTACACCAAGGTACTTTATGTTGTTTGTGGCTATTGTGAAGGGTGTTATTTCCCTAATTTCTTTCTCAGCCTGCTTGTCCTTTGAGTACAAGAAGGCTACTGATTTGCTTGAGTTAATTTTATAACCAGCCACTTTGCTGAAGTTGTTTATCAGCTGTAGAAGTACTCTGGTGGAGTTTTTTGGGTCACTTAAGTAAACTATCATATCATCTGCAAATGACAGTTTGACTTCTTCCTTTCCAATTTGTATCCCTTTGACTTCCTTATGTTGTCTAATTGCTCTCGCTAGAACTTCAAGTACTATATTGAAAAGATATGGAGAGAGAGAGCAGCCTTGTCTAGTCCCTGATTTTAGTGGGATTGCTTCAAGTTTCTCTCCAGTTATTTTGATGTTGGCTACTGGTTTGCTGTAGATTGCTTTTACTATGTTTAGGTATGGGCCTTGAATTCCTGCTCTTTCCAAGACTTTTAGCATGAAAGGATGCTGAATTTTGTAGAATTCTTTTTCAGCATCTAATGAGATGACCATGTGGTTTTTTCTTTCAGTTTGTTTATGTAGAGGATTACATTGATGGATTTCCGTATATTGAACCATCCCTGCATCCCTGGGATGAAGCCTACTTGATCATGGTGAATGATCGTTTTGATGTGCTCTTGGATTCGGTTGGCAAGAATTTTATTTAGTATTTTTGCATCGATATTCATAAGAGAAATTGGCCTGTAGTTCTTTTTCTTTGTTGGCTCTTTTTGTGGTTTAGGTATTAGCGTAATTGTGGCTTCAAAGAATGAGTTGGGCAGTATCCTTTCTGTCTCTATTTTGTGGAATAGTTTGAAAAGTATTGGTGTTAAGTCTTCTTTGAAGGTCTGGTAGAATTCTGCACTAAAACCATCTGGTCCTGTACTTTTCTTGGTTGGGAGGCTTTCTATAACCCCTTCTATTTCTTTAGGGGTTATGGGACTATTTAGCTGATCTATTTGATGCTAATTTAATTTTGGTATTTGATATCTGTCTAGGAAATTGTCCATTTCCTCTAGATTCTCCAGTTGTTGTAGTAGGATCTGATGATCTTTTGAATTTCCTCAGTTTCTGTTGTTATGTCTCCCTTTTCATTTCTAATTTTGTTAATTTGTATACTGTCTCTGTGTCCTTTGGTTAGTCTGGCTAAGGGTTTATCTATCTTGTTGATATTCTCAAAGAACCAGCTCCTGGTCTTGTTCATTCTTTGTATGGTTCTCTTTGTTTCTCTTTGATTGATTTCAGCCCTGAGTTTGATGATTTCTTGTCTTCTACTCCTCCTGGGTGAATTAACTTGTTTTTCTTCCAGGGCTTTAAGGTGTGCCATTAAGCTGCTAGTGTATGCTCTCTCCGGTTTCTTTTTGGATGCACTTAGAGCTATGAGTATTCCTCTTAGCACTGCTTTCATTGTGTCCCATAGATTTGGGTAGGTTGTACCTTCATTTTCATTGAATTCTAAAAAGTCTTTGATTTCTTTTTTTATTTCTTCCTTGACCAAGGTGTCATTGAGTGGAGTATTGTTCAGATTCCATGTGTATGTGGGCTTTCTGTTGTTTTTGTTGCTATTGAAAACCACTCTTACTCCATGGTGATCTGATAGGAGGCATGGGATTAGCTCGATCTTCTTGTATTTGTTGACATCTGTCTTGTGACCAATTATATGGTCTATTTTGGAGAAGATACCATGCAGTGCTGAGAAAAAGGTATATTTTTTAGCTTTAGGATGAAATGTTTTATATATATATATGTGTGTGTATATATATATATATATATATATATATATATGTATATATATGTATGTATATGTTAAATCCAATTGGTCCAGAGTTTCAATTAGTTTCACTGTGTCCCTGTTTAGTTTCTGCTTTCCTGATCGGTCCATTGAGGAGAGTGGAGTGTTGAAGTCACCCACAATTATTGTGTTCGGTGTAATGTGTGCTTTAAGCTTTAGTAAGGTTTCTTTTACAAATGAGGGTGCCCTTGCATTTGGAGCATAGATGTTCAGTATTGAGAGCTCTTCTTGGTGGATTTTCCCTTTGGCCAGCAAGAAGTGACCTTCTGAGTCTCTTTTGATGATTTTAGGTTGGAAGTCAATTTTATCTGATATTAGAATGGCTACTCCAGCTTGTTTCCTGAGACCATTTGCTTGTAAAATTATCTTCCAGCCTTTTACTCTAAGGCAGTGTTTGTCTTTAACACTGAGATGTGTTTCCTGTATGCAGCAAAATGTAGGGTCCTGTTTCCGTATCCAGTCTGTTAATCTATGTCTTTTTATTGGGGAATTGAGTCCATTGATGTTAAGAGATATTAAGGAATAGTAATTATTACCTCCAGACATTTTTGAAATTATATTTATTTATTTTATTTATTTATTTTTTATATTCGAGAGGTTATCTTCTTTTGGGTTTGATGAGAGGAGGTTTCTATCTTGCTTCTTCCCGGGTGTAGTTTCTGTCCTTGTCTTGGTGTTTTCCCCCTATTATCCTTTGTAGGGCTGGATTTGTGGAAAGATATCGTGCAAATTTGGTTTTGTCATGGAATACCTTGATGTCTCCATCTATGGCGATTGAGAGCTTTGCTGGGTAAAGTAGTTTTGGCTGAAGTTTGTGTTCTCTTAGAGTTTGCATTATATCTGCCCAGGATCTTCTAACTTTCATGGTCTCAGGTGAGAAGTCTGGTGTTATTCTGATAGGTCTTCCTTTATAAGTTACTTGGCCTTTTTCTCTTGCTGCCTTTAATATTCTTTCTTTGTTTAGTACATTTGGAGTTTTGATTATTATGTGACGGGATGTATTTCTGTTCTGATCCAGTCTGTTTGGGGTTCTGTATGCTTCTTGTATATTCATGGGCATCTCTCTCTTTAGGTTGGGGAAGTTTTCTTCCATAATTTTGTAGAAGATATTTGCTGGCCCTTTAACTTGTACATCTTCATTCTCGTCTATACCTATAATCCTTAGGTTTGGTCTTCTCATTGTGTCCTGGATTTCCTGGATGTTTTGGGTTACAGCCTTTTTGCATTTAGTATTTTCTTTGACTGTTGAATCAATAGTTCCTATGGTATCTTCGGCTTCTGATATTCTGTCTTCTATCTCTTGTATTCTATTGTTGATATTTGCATCTATGGCCCCTGATTTCTTCCCAAGGTTTTCTATCTCCAATGTTGTCTCCCTCTGCGATTTCTTAGTTGTTTCTACTTCTGTTTTTAGTACCTGGATGGATATGCTCAGATCTTTCGCTTGCTTGATTGTGTTTTCATGTATTTCTTTGATAGATTTTTGTGTTTCCTCTTTCATAGCTTCTACTTGTGGCCCACGTTCTTCTGTATTTCTTTAAGTGATTTTTGTCTTTCTTCCTTATTGTCTTCTTCTTTTTGATCCATCTTCTCCTGCCTTTCTTGAAGTGATTTTTGTATTTGCCTTGTAAAGGCTTCTAACTTTTGATCCATTTTCTATTTCATTACGAGATTTTTCTATGTGTTCAGCTACCAGCATCCTGACCAGTGATTTTATATCCAAGTCTTGTTTTTCTGGTGTTTTGGGGTATCTAGGGCTTCCTGTTGTTGGCGAACTGGGTTCAGATGCTGTCATGTTGCCTTGATTTCTGTTAGTGACGTTCCTTCGTTTACCTTTTGCCATCTGGTTGTTTCTGGTGTTAGTTGGCCTTGTTGTCACTGGCTGGTGTTTGAATCTCCCATGAGGCTGGGCTCACCTGTTTTTTCTCTACTGGTGGTTATGTGTGATTGCTGCTCAACGGGATCATGAGCTGTCTGCCACCTGCTGCCTCGGTGCATGGCCTGAGGTCACGGGGAAGTGCGGGGAAGTGCAGCAGAGCCTCAGTGGGCACCGCTAGGCCTGCCTAGTAGCGAGAGCCTAGCAGATCCCCCCACGTGGTAGCCCCAGATGGAATCTGTCTACCTGCGCCTTTCCAGCTGTGTCCTGGTTGCAATATGGAGGCCTGCCGCTATCACTGGTCCGGGGTCCTGGGAGCTGGGTGCCTCCGGCTGCCTCGGTGCACGGCCTAAGGTCGCCGGGAAGTGCAGCAGAGCCTAGGCGGCCACCACTGGCTGCCAGCTGTTATCTTAGGTTTATTCTCCTTGAATGAGAATAAATGTGGAGAGGCAGCTCAGTGGAGAGGCTCCTGCCAGAAGGGACAGAAGGAAGACACAGGCAAACTGCTCTGTGGGTGTGTTTGAACACTGATCTCCTGATGCCTGTCAGGGAGACTCAGGAATGGGCTCTGCAGCTGTGGGGAAGATTAAGTATCTAGAGATGAGAGACTGTCTGGTAGTGGGTGGGTGGGTGAGACCAACAGAATCATGAGCATCCTAATAACAGGATCAAGAATAATCCCTTAAAAGTGAATGGTGTGGGCACCAGGGAGTCGAGAGACTCCACAGCCTTCTGTGATCAGTGGAGCAGCTGGAAAGGAAGTCTGCTTGCATCCATTTGCACCAGGAGCCTTGCATGGCCTTCCAGGAGGGGATGATATCCAGCAGGCTTTCACTCTTGAGAGCAGAGGTGAGATCTCCACCCTCTCTGGAAGGGACCAGCTAGGAGCACACAGGGCCTAAGATCATTGGAGCAGCTGGGACTGAAGTCTTCCCACTGCCATTTGCACCAGGGATCCTGGAGACTCTACAGCCTTCTGTCCATAGCCTCCCAGGTAGAAGTCATCTTCCATCAGGCTTTCACTTTTGAGCTCAGAGGAGTGAGGACACAAGCTTACAGGTCCACAGGAGGAACAAACTCCAGCCAGAGACAAGAATACCAACTAGCACCAGATAGTGAAAGGCAAGCACAAGAACCCTACCAACAGAAACCCAGGCCACATTGCAACATCAGAACCCAGTTCTCCCACCACAGCAAGTCCTGGATACCCCACCACACTGGAAAAGCAAGAGTTGGATTTAAAATCATTTTTCATTATGCTGATAGATGGCTCCAAGAAAGACTTAAATAACTCCCTTAAAGAAATACAGGAGAACATTGGTCAACAGGTAAAAGCCCTTAAAGAGGAAACACAAAAATCCCTTAAAGAAGTACAGAAGATCATGAGTCAACAGACAGAAGCCCTTAAAGAAGAACACAAAAATCCCTTAAATAATAAGAAAATACAATCAAGTGAAGGAACTGAACAAAATTATCCAGGATCTAATAGTGGAAGTAGAAACAATAAAGAAATCACGAAGTGAGGCATCTCTGGAGACACAAAACCTTGGAAAGAATTCAGGAGTCATAGATCCAAGCATCAATAACAGAATACAGGAGACAGAAGAAAGAACCTCAGGTGCTGAAGATACCATAGAAAACATTGACTCAATAGTCAAAGAAAATGCAAAATTCATAAAGCTGGTAACTCAAAGGAACTCCAGGACACAATGTGAAGACCAAACCTAAGGATTATAGGTATAGACAAGAGTGAGGATTTACATCTTAAAGGCCCAGGAAATATCTTCAACAAAATTGTAGAAGAAAACTTCCTAACCTAGAGAAAGAGATGCCCATGAACATACAAGAAGCTGTCAGAACTCCAAATAGACTGGACCAGAACAGAAAATCCTCCCTGCACATAATAATCAAAACACCAAAATCACTAAACAAAGAAAGAATGTTAAAAGCAGTAAGGGGAAAAGGGCAAGTAACTTACAAAGGCAGACCTATCAGAATCACACCAGACTTCTCACCAGAGATGATTAAAGCTAGAAGATCCTGGGCAGACCTCATACAGACCCTAAGAGAACAAAAATGCCAGCACAGGCTACTTACTATACCCAGCAAAATTCTCAATCATCATAGATGGAGAAACCAAGATATTCCATGATAAAACCCAATTTGCACAACATCTGTTCACAATTCCAGCCCTACAAAGGATGATTGTTGGAAAATGCCAACACAAAGAGGGAAACTACATCCTAGAAAAAGTAAAGTAATCTTCCAACAAACCCAAAAGAACATACCTACACAAACATAAAAATAACATCAAAAATAACAGGAAGCAACAATCACTATTCCTCAATATCACCAATGGACTCAACTCCCCAATAAAAAGACATAGACTAACGAAATATTTCTCATGTAAATCTTAAATTTTATCAGAAAGTGTTTGTAATCTCCCTTTAATTAATTTAGTAATTTATTTTATGTCTACCATTTTATCTGCATTATTTTTCATGATAATCTTCAATTTTAATGTCTTTCTATATACTTCCATTTTATCAGAAATGTTTTCAATGTAAATGTTTGATTTTATCACAAATGTTTCTAGTTCCATTTCAATTAATTTAGAAATAGTTTTTACATCAACCATTTTTTATGTAAAATTTTCCAAGAAATAGTCAATTTTAACATGTTTGTCAATTTATTTCTTGAATTTTACCAAAAATATTTTCCATATAAATCTTCAATGTTTTCTGAAAATGTCTATAATTCTACCTTCAATCAACTTAGAATTATCTTTATGCCTATTATTTCATCTATATAATTTCCATGATAATCTTTAACTTTAACATATTTTTATATATTTCTGTGATTTAATCACAAATATTTTCCATGTAAATCTTCAAGTTTATCAGAAAATATTTATAATTTCACTTTTAATTAACTTAGGAATACTTTTATGTCTACAATTATCATAAAATTTACCATGATAATCTTCAATTCTAACATTGTTTTTTACATTTTTCTACAATTTAAGCAGAAATATTTTCCACGTAAATCTTCGATTTTATCATAAAATGTTTCTATCCCATATTTCAATTAATTTAGCAATGTTTTACATGTCTACCACTTATTCAATTTTCTATGAAATTTGTCAATCTTAACGTGTTTATCTTAAATATTTTCCATGTAAATCTTTAATTTTATCATAAAGCGTTTTTACTTTCCTTTACTTCACTTTTCAATAAATAAAAAAAAAACTTAAAAAGTGAATGATGTGGACTGGGGTGTGGCTGAACTGTACATGAATGCCTAGCATATAGTTTTTTCTCACTTCCATGACAAAATATGATACAAAGCAGCTGGGGAAAGAGAGGGAGGATTTGCCCACAGGTTGAGGAATCACAGCCCATCAAAAGACAAGGCTCTGTGGAAGTGGAGCATAAAGTGGATTGGCAAACTGTAACCAGTCACAAAGCAGTGGGTGTGGAAAACTGGTGCTCCTCTCTTCCCCTCCCCCTTTCCTCTTCCATGTGGGACCCTGAACCATCAAATGCAGATGTGTAACTGCCCAAAGCTACTTCGAACTGGGGCCCTGGTAGAGAAGCTGGGGATAGATCTGGAGATGGCAAAAAAGAACTAAGGCCAGGACAACACAATTGCTGATCGAGGCCCCACTTTATTTGGGGGTCTGACAATATAAGGGTTCTCGGGGTGAATCTCTTGAGACTTGGCTCAGAGTATGTTGGCTCCAAGGTTCCACACTGCTCAGCGGGTAGCCCTGCTTGATTCAGGAAACTGTAGGTCTGGCAGATCAAGACTTCTCCTTGGCCCAGTGCTTTGGCCAGGCTAGCACCAGGTGCTGGCTAGCAGCCACTCCCAGGTAATACACAGGAAGCTGCATTCTTCTATGAAGAACAAAGGGTCAGACACTCAAAGGCTGGATTGTAGCTAGCCCCAAGGCTGGGAGGAGGGCACAGCTCCTGACACCTTAAAAATGGCTCACTAAACAGCTGCCTTTATGTTGGGGTGGAGATGTCCCCCTCCTCAGTTAAGTCTCTCTGGAAATATCCACAGAACTTGGCAAGAACTGTGCCTTCTAAGTAACTCTACAACCTGTCAAAATGACTATCAAAATTAACCATCACATTAGGTATGGACAATGCAGAAATAGAAAAGGAGAAAAAGAAGGAAGGATCCAGAGAGAGAGAGAGAAAAGATGGGGCATGGAGAGGATGAGGGGGAAAGAGGAAGAGGAGGGAGGGAGAGAGAGAGAGAGAGAGAGAGAGAGAGAGAGAGAGAGAGAGAATTTTTAGAAACACAGACCTCCTGCTGGTTCTATTTAAGACCTCAAACGTCCAGAAATGTAAAGTATAAATTTATTTTTTTTTCTTTTTTTAAATTTTTTCTTTTTTTTATCTTTTCTATATTCTTTGATTACATTCCAAAGGCTTTCCCCTTTCCCAGTTCCCCCCTCACCTTATGTCCCATAAGTCCTCTCCCCACCCCAACTATTCCCCAATCACCCACTCCCCACCATTTCTCTGTTCTGGTACTCTCCTACAAAACTGGATCCAGTCTTTTCAGGACCAGGGTCCTCTCCTTCCTTCTTCTTGGGAATCTTTTGATTTTCTAATTGTGACTTGAGTATTAAGAGCTTTTGGGCTCATTAATATCCAATTAGCAGTGATTGCATTTCATGTGTATTCTTTTGTGATTGGGTTAACTCACTTAGGATGATATTTTCCAGATCTAACCATTTACCTACAAATTGCATGAATTCATTATTTTTAATTGCTGAGTAGTATTCCATTTTATAAATATACCACATTTTCTGTATCCAATCCTCCTTTGAGGGATATATGGGCTCCTTCCAATTTCTGGCTATTATAAACAAGGCAGCTATAAACATAGTGGAGCATGTGTCTTTATTGTATGCAGGGGAATCCTCTGGGTATATGCCCAGGAGTGGTATGCCAGGGTCCTCTGGAAGTGACATGCCCAATTTTCTGAGGAACTGCCAAACTGATTTCCAGAGCGGTTTTTACCATTTTGCAATCCCTCCAACAGTGGAGGAGTGTTCCTCTTTCTCCACATCCTCACCAGCACTTGTTGTCTCTTGAGTTTTTAATCTTAGCTATTCTGACTGGTATGAGGTAGAATCTCAGGGTTGTTTTGATTTGCATTTCCCTGATGACTAATGATGTTGAACATCTCTTAAGGTGTTTCTCGGCAAGATGGCCATTTGTACTATATTGATCCTGCCAATCCAAGAGCATGGAATATTTTTCCATCTTCTTAGATTTCTTTTCTTCAAGGACTTGAAGTTCCTGTCATACAGTTCTTTCACTTGTTGATTAAAGTCACGCCAAGATACTTTATATTGTTTGTGGCTATTGTGAAGAGTGTTATTTCCCTAACTTCTTTCTCAGCCTGCTTGTCTTCTTTCAGTTTGTTTATGTAGTGGATTACATTGATGAATTTTCATATATTGAACCATCCCTACATCCCTGGGATGAAGCCTACTTGATCATGGTAAATGATCGTTTTAATGTCCTCTTGGATTTGGTTGGCAAGAATTTTATTTAGTATTTTTGCATCAATATTCATAAGGGAAATTGGCCTGTAGTTCTCTTTCTTTGTAGGATCATTGTGTGCTTTTGATATCAGTGTTATTGTGGCTTCGTAGAACGAGTTGGGCAGTGTTCCTTCTGTTTCTATTTTATGGAATAGTTTGAAGAGTATTGGTGTTAGGTCTTCTTTGAAGGTCTGATAGAATTCTGCACTAAAACCATCTGGTTCAGTACTTTTTTTGGTTGGGAGACTTTTTATAACCCCTTCTATTTCTCTAGGGGTTATGGGACTGTTTAGCTGATCTAATTGATTCCTGTTCTCTACCACTCACCCTCCCTACAGGCAGATAGGTAGCGAAGAGAAAGGTTGGCAAACTTCAGAAGAACATTGCCTGGCATGTTCTACATTCTGTGTGCTACTATGCCCTATCATTCCTGGAAACTTTGAAAGGGGCATGCAGAAACAGAGAGAACATGACAAGGCAAAAAAATGTATGGACTTGAAGGACACTGGAGTGAAGGAGAAGTAAGAATAGAGAGGACACCAGGAGGATTAAGGCCACCCTAAAACCAGCTTGTGAGACAGGGGCATTGCTTCGGAAGAGCTCTAAGTGCACTACTGTGAATGGAGGGAGGGGGAGAAGATACAAAGGCAGAGGGGGGACAGCCAGGAGAGGGTTGGGATATTATGGAAGGGATCGCAAAAGGATAGGAGAGTGTAGGGGAGTGGAGAAAAGAGAGGGGATAAAGGAGATGGAGAGGAAAGGGGGATAGAGGAAGGGGAGGAGGAGAAGGGAAAGGGGAAGAAGAGGAGAGGAAATTGGGGAAAGGGAGTGTAAAGGATGAGGAGAAGGAGGGGAGGAGATTCAAAAAGGGAAAGGAAGGAAGGTAGAGAGGAGGGAAGGAGGGAAGGAAAGAAGGAAGGAAGGAAGGAAAGAAAGAAGGAAGGAAGGAAGGAAGGGAAATAACAGGAAGAGAGGAATGAGAGAAGTGAAGAAAGGAATGGGGGAGGGAGAAGAGAAAGGAAGAAGGGAACACCTGTCCCATATGAAGCTTTTTAGGGCTTTAAAACAGATTGGCAAAAGCAACTTGTCTTTCATTTTGTTTCAGCGTGCATTTTCTTTGTTTTGTTTGTTTTGTTTTGTTTTGTTTTGTTTTGTTTTGTTTTGAGACAAGATTTCACTCTCTATCTCAGGTTTGTCTCGATATCAGGTTGATTCTCCAGTCTCAGCCTCATAAATGCTAGCATAATTGCGGGAACCACCATTCTGTGTGCCTGTAGAGTTATTGCTGTTTTATGAACATTTGCCTATTATCAAGCTTGTACACAACATGTATGTCCTCAGAGCCCAGTAGAGGGCACTGGGTTCCCTGGAACTACAGAAGCTTGTGAGCTGCCCTGTTGGTGTTGGACATGGAACCCTGACAGTGCTCTGCAAAAGCAGCCACTGCTCAAGTAAGAGCCAAAAGAAAAACGGGGGCACCCTAGCACCCCACGTCTTGGAAGCCGTCACCCCAATCACTCACAAGAAACAGTCTTAATGCAAATAGCAAGAGGATTTTAATTCAGAGTCTGGGGTTCACAGTCTTACCATGCAAGGTAAAAGAGTATGAGCCATGCGGGCAGAATCGGAGCAGCTTTTATAGGCTTATAACAGAACCCGCCTATCACAAACCACTCCACAGCTTCTAAGCCAATCAGTTTAAATTATCCGAGCCCGCACTCTCTGAGAACCAATCAGTTTCCTATAGAGGCCGGATAAACTAGTTAAGTCATTTCCCCTTACATGGCCGCCATGCACAGGGTCATGCCAGGGTTACACACAGTGTCACATTCGTATTATGCAGGCGTGAGCCTCACAGCCCGCCACGTTTGCCCATGCCCCAGCTGAAAGATGCTGGGGACCTCCCCAGGCCTGCAATTCTCATCGTTCCACTCATAGCTCCTGAGATACGAATCTCTCCAACATTGTTCCCTGTGTTCTTCTCCATTTTAATGGGAGGTGTTAAACACAAGACTTTGTGTTTTAACATTCACCACCTGTTTTCATCTGTAAAATGAACAGGGAGTCTTAAACATACTGCTGGAGCTTCCTGACCAATAGCTGACCTAGGGGCAGATACTGGCAGTTTGAAGGGAGATGATGAGCAGGAGGGCCACATGATGGGGTGACCAGATGATGCTCAATGACCTCAGCTCTACAGTCAGTAACTCTCTGAACATAAAGCTTACTCTGAGATTGCCTGGTGGGATCCCCCTAGGTAAGTTCTGTGCACTGCAGCATCAGCTGCAATCACTTCCCACTTTCTTCCTCACACGCGCACTGAGCAAATTCACCAATCCTTGTGCTAGAAAGAAAACTCTTTCAGGAAGACTCTGTGTCCATTCAGAAAGCTATAGACACAGACAAAATATTCACATGTCAGACAGGAGACATGATTTTGGACTAAGTAATGTAGAACTTCAGTCAACATCCAAACAGCTGGCCTTGACCTTGTATTTCTTTTCAGCCTTTCTAGAAGGTTACACAGATGCTGACAGGGTACCAAGACACAGTTCAACTCCAAAGTCAGTTGTGTCTGTTTTGCCCTGTAATCTGTGATCCATGCTGTAAATGATGCTCTGAAATACCACGTGCTTATTCCTCAGTCACATATATTCACCTGGGCTGGTGAGAACTGTTCTTAGGCCTCTGTCAGAGTGACAGCCATGGTTAGGGTGCCTCCAAGGGACTCACAGGCTGTAGCCTGGTCTCCCTGATGGTGACTTTAATGTGGTGCAAACTTTGGGACTACAGCCACCTGGAGGGCTCCTGGGAGAATTACCTACAAAAGGAACTAGCTTTCAGAGCATTAAGCTATCTGTCTCCAAGAGCTGTTATAAAAGGATAGTGCCAATCAGCACTACCTCTCTAGCTTCCTGGAAAGTGACAGCTCTGGTATGTACTTCTGCCATTAAAATGACATCAAAGGCCAAACTACAATGATGCCATGACCCTAAATTTCTCTAACAGTCAGATAAATTAACCTCTATGGTTCACATATTATCCAGACTTGAAATTTTTGTCATAACAACAAAAATTGGACAAACACAATGACATATCACTGAAACAAAACACCTTGACTCACTAGGAAAGACATCTTTTTATTCTACATATTACTATCTGCAAACTGAGGCATGCCTATAGTTATTGGTGGAACACAGTTTAACATACACCCTTATCATTCTTCGCTCTGGCATCCTCCTCACTTATGGGACAGGGCTGGACCAGGTGACTAATACAATGGGATCAGATTGGATGAAGTTGGATTTATGTAGCAAGGACACCTGACTCTCCCCTTCATTTCTTAGACTACTGCTTCAATAAAGTTGCCATTGTGCATGCAGATACTTGGCAATCTGAGGAGGGATTGCATGGAGAATAAGGGCATACCAACGAACAGGAGCAGCTTACCGTCCATAGGCATGAATTTGCCTTACAGTGGACCTCCCAGCCCCTGTCAGTCCTAAAGATTGTGGTCAAATCACTGCATGATACCCAGGGCTGCTCTGCTAGGCCACTCCCAATTCCTACCTATAGACTACTAAGGTTTTAGGCCAATGGATTCAGGGTCACTTGTTATACAGCAGTGATTAGTAATGCCCCTCTGTCTTTGCTTAACATTAACCAATCCACCCACCCAAAAGATTCCCCAATGGGCTGGCTTTGCCACAGTTATTTCCAAAGAATTAGGAAGTTGGTAAAACACTTTCCTTGATCCTGCTGGCTGTTGAGATGTTACTTGAGAACCCAATTGTCATCATGATCACTGTGGAATTTGTTATCACAAACCATGGAGGAGAGCAAATCCCAGCCAATCTCAATAGACACAGGGAGGAGCTTTTCACCTATCTCAGGGTGGAAAGGCTACAGGAAACAGGTGGCTGCTCTGCTCTACACATACAATTCTCTGTGTGGCCAGGAGGATGGGGCCTATCTCACCCTTCAGAGCACACAAGGTGGGCTTCTGGAAGGAAAATCTCATGATGGTATTCACCCATAAATAATTGGTTTACAAGATCACATTTGCCATTCAAGGAAAGCCACACCAATCCCTCAGGAGATGATGCAGGAAGAGGCACCTGAACCTCTAGACCTCAGCTTCTGTAAAATCTACTCCCAACTAAAGGTAGGCCATGGGCACTCAGGGTCTGCCATTCTGGGGAGTTGTTTATGGATGATGATCACAGCCAGCTCTGCCCCTGCAGGGTCCACCTCAGCTCTTAATAACCAGAACTCTGCAGCCAGGCCCATCTTGTGTTTTCCATAAGGCCTACACTCTCCAGGGCCTATGATGGGAACAGGAAGCCTTGCTTCTGCATTCCCAACTCAGCACTGGAAATTCCAAAGGAAGCATTGTGATCTGCAGCCTGATCATGAAATCAATAACGAAATGACAGCTTCCCTGTCATCACATGGCTTTGCAAGCACACAGCTCACCAAACTATAGGATGACTCAAGAGGCAACCGAGGGCATTTTCCTACTCAAGGCAAAGCCTGGTTCCCAGACAATGATTGTTGAGATTAGAAGAAAGGACAGGAAAGAGACTCAAGGCACCAGAAAGCCAGCTCTATCTGCTGTGCAGTCTGCTGTGCCATCCACCACCAGATGTCTACCCTTCCACACATGTCACTGTCACAGTTTCCACTGCTGTGAAAAAAACACCAAGAGAAAAAATGTAAAGGAACACAATGGGCTTATTCATTCTGCTCACAGTCCTCAGGCAGGGGAGTCAGGGACAGGAACTCAAGGCAGGAACCTGGGAGCAGAAGCCCTAAAGCAATGATGTTTAATATCTAGCATTCTACAGATGGCTCAGCCTGCTTTCTTATAAAGCTTGAAGCCACCTCCACAGAGAAGGCACCACCAACAGGGGACCAGGTCTTCCCGCATCAATTATTAACCACAAAAATGCTCCTCGGGTTTTTAAACAGAACAATCCCATGGAGAGAGTTTCTCAATTGTCATTCTCTCTTGTCAAATAGCTCTGTCTTATGCCAAGTTAGATAACTAACCAGGACATCAGCATGCACATCAGGATGGTCTTATCCTACTGTCTGTATCCTTGTGTCTATCCCTTCCTATAAAGCCTGCACTACCTCCTATTATCTATGTTCTGTGTCTGTCCTTCTCAATATCCACACCAAAGCATTTGATTTTCTATCATCTGTGCACATACCTGTCATTCTCCCTATCCATATTATAGGCCTGGACTCATCCCTGCTTCTGCTGACACTCCTTCTGGCTGAGGGCTGCAGCAGGCACAGAGGTCTTCATTATGCTTTGCAGGAAACAGGTTGATGGGCCTCTTGAAGCCAGTGTTACAAGGAGTGGATCAGTAGGCTACTGGAAGCCACAGGATGAGGGTGGAGTGTGTGGGGAGGTGAGCATTGCCCAGGCTCAGCAGGATAGCTCTCCTTCAACAGAGCAGCTTCAATTGTTTCAGAAGCCAAAGAGGCATCACAGAGTCTGTGGTAACTAGCAGCCTTTACTCCCAAGACTAAGGCTGGGGTGTGGAAGAAGTGTTCTCTGCCTGGCAACAACAGAGAGGGCTATGCTGCTTCTAGCTAGGTTTCTGCCTCAATCTTGGTCTGGAGCTTCTAGGTTTGGGTCTTCCCTTAGCTCTGCCCATTGTATTGGGTCCTGCCTCTTCTTTACAACTAATTCCCAAGGACTTGGCCCAGCCTAGTCCTGCTCCCAATTAGGACCACAGTACAATGCAGAGAAGTTTCCCCTTTCCCCTATTCTTAAAACAGTGCTTCCAAGTTCTTGTGCTAGTTTCCTAGCTTCAATCAACTTGTCTTGGGTTCTCCAAAACAGGATGCCATCCTGAGAACTACAGGAGTCAGAATGTACCATGCCATTAACCACAGGCTCCAGAAATTACTTTCCTCATTACAAACATCAAACTGATGCATGAAAGTGACCTGGCCACAATATTTATTTTTTTCTTCTATTTCAAAGCTATGCTTCTCAATTAGTCAGCACAACATACTCTTGTACCACCATTGTTTTTCTTTCAAGAGTTACCCAAATTATCAGTTAATTATTTTCAGAGGCATAAGTGCCTCATGGGAATTTGGTTGTGAGCCAAAGTGAGACATAGGAAAAAGCATCCCTGAGAGTGAGTCAGACCACAGGACACCACACTTCTACCACCTTGTCTCCCTTACTCCATGAAATAGCTCATTCTAGGGACAAAGAGTCCATGTGCTCGCGCGTGCACACACACACACACACACACACACACACACACACAAGCACATGACTGCTTGGTGTTTCACCTGAAGTAGGATGGTTTAAGGTAAAGCTCCATGGACGGTTTTAGAGTTCAGAAGACCAGGGTCAAGATCCCTGTTCTGTGGCTGCTATGGGTGGGAAGACAGTCCCTGTTTGAATCTCCCCTCTTTCAATTGTAAAGTACTGATTATACCTCCCTAAGAGTTAGCCATAGAGTAAGGGATGTACATGAAAGTGCTGGCCATTCTGCACATCTGGTGTATTTAACGTGACAAAGTGGTCACCCAAATGTTCAGCAAACATTGTACTTAGTTAAACACATTCCCTAAGTTCAGTGTGCTGGCTACCTTTATGCTGACTTGAAACAAGCTACAGTCATTTGAGAGGAGGGAACTTTGATTAAGAAAATACCTCCATAAGATCAGGATGTGGTATTTGCTTCAGCAGCACATATACTAAAATGGAACAATAAAAAAAAAAGATTACCATGGCACCTGGGCAAAGATGACAAGCAAATTCACAAGCATTTCAGATTTTACAAAATAATCAAAGGACACTGGGGAAGGGAGAGAATTGAGTAGAAGAAGAAAGGGGGGAAGGGAGGCAGGATCATATGGAGGAGAAACAGGAGAAAAAGCCAAAAGGTCAGGACAATGAATGAAAATATGTACTTGCAGGGGGTGTAGTGGGGTGGGAGGGAATCTCTTGAAAGACCCAGACCCCTGGAATATGAGAGGCTTGAAGAACTCAATAGAGATGACCTTGCCCAAAATGACAATCAGTGGGGAGATGGAACCTGAAGAGACCAACTCCAGTAGATAGACATGGTCCCCAGGGGAGGGATGGAGACACCAACCCACCTTCAAATTTGTGACTCATAATTGTGTTTGCCTAAAAGAAATGCAGGGACAAAAATGGAGCAGAGACTAATGGATGGCTGACCATTGACTGACCCAACTTGGGATCTATCTCATGAAGTGGCACCAAATCTTGACATTATTACTAATCCCATGGTGTATTTGCAGAAAAGAGCCTACCATTGTTGTCCTTTTAGAGGCTCAACAGCAACTTACTGAGACAGATGCAGATACAGACAAGCATTGGGTGAGGTCAGGGAACCCTATGGAAGAGTGAAAGGAAGGACTGAAGAAACTAAAGGGGTTGGAAACCCCAAGGGAAGAGCAACAAGATCAACTAACATGGAACCCAGGGATCTCCCAGAGACTAAGCCACCAATCATAGTTAGTCTGAGACCCCTGGCACCTATGTAGCAGAGGGTTGACTATGTTTTCTGAACTTAGAGGAAGAAGATGCACCTAATCCTGTAGAGACTTGATACCCTAGAGAAGGGGGATGCCTGTGGGGAAACCCTATAAGAGACAAAGGGGAGTAGGGATGAGCTGAGGAACTGTAGGTGGTGGGACTGGGGGCAATATTTGGAATGTAAATAATTAATTTTATAAAGGATCAGGCTGTGGGCAAGCTGGTGAAGAATTTCTTAATTAGTGATTGATGGGTGAGGACCAGCCCATTATGGGTAGTACCATCCCTTGTCTGGTGGTCCTGAGGGCTGTAAGAAAGCAGGATGAGCACGCCCAAAGAACAAGTCAGTAAGAAGCATCCCTCCATTGCCTGGGCACCAACTTTGGTCTCTAGGTTCAAGCCCTGTTTGAGTTCCTGGCCTGACTTCCTTCGATGATAGACTATGATGTGGAGGTGTAAGCCATGTTAACCCTTTCCTACCCAGCTGGATTATGATCATGGTCTTCAGTAAGAGTAACCCTAATTAAAATGCCTCTTTAACATGCTACTGACATTCTAATCCAATACAGTGAGTCCAGAAACAACAACAACAACAATAACAAAGGAAAGGGCAACTGCAACATGAAAAGGGATCATCATTACTCAGTGCCCTGGTGATCTATACATAGAAAAACGGAAATACAAATGGAATCATTAAAACTCAGGAAGTACAGCATGGATACATGATCTGTGACAAATGGACAAGTCAAGTGCATGCCTATATGCACAAATAAAACATCTAAGGATTAAATCAAGAATATAATCCTTGTAGACTAAATTCTTGGCATCAAACTTAACAAACACTATCATAATATTTTTCATCAAAAAGTATGAAATGAAATATTATAAAGATTAGAGAGAGATACCATTTTGTGGAGGGAAGTGCACTTTTGATTGGTGCTCTTAAGAACCAATCAAAACCTGCACAAAAGATCTTAATAGAGAGGCCAGAGACAGGACTCCACAGCTAACAGTGTTTTCATCCAATGGGTCTGCACAGACTGTTGGTGACCCAGGAGACAAGGAGCAGAAACAGGAAAGTGAGAGACTATCAGTGACCACAGGTTCCATCCCACTTCCTGAGTGGTTGCCTTCCACAGGAATACACTCCAGAGACAGAGACTCTTAATTTGCCACCCACCCACATCAAACCATGGGGTGAACGAATTGCTGTGCTAAGGCTACAAGATGAGATATGAGCAGAGCAGAACACAGCACAGCCCTGGTCACCACCATCTTTGCTAACACACCCAAGATCAGGGTCCTTTGTTTCTTGTGCCTCCTCCCTAAATGGTTCTCTGAAATCTGTGACATGAGGCTGGTGACAAGAAGACACTCTCATCTCCCACTGTAGATTTGGTATCAGCAAAGCCAACTGCTCCTACAGAGTAGGAAAAGTGGCATCAGGTGGTGTCAGGGAGGCAGATAGCATACTAACACAGGAAGAGACACATTGTCCTCAAAGAGGTGCATGGACTTCACACAGCAGGACAGCACCATGGGCTATGCTGCTGATTGCCAGTGTCCCATCCCCAGCCACAGCCAGAAGGCACACACCCACACCAGTTCACTATGTCCAGCCTGGGCTCACCTGGGTCTGGATCAGCCCATGCCAGGCACCCCTGAGGTGGACTGAAATGTGAGGCTCCATCCAACCCTGCCTCACTGAAGGAGTGCCTCCCTCTGCCAGGTTGTTCCCTCTTGGGCTCTGGGAAGTCATTCACACAATTCCAGGTGTCATCTGGGTTCCTGCTTCATGGAGTCTGCTGCATCAAGGCTTGCCTCTGCTGGGCCCATGGAGGGGGACCAGTAGACTACTGAAGGCAGTGCTGCCCTCACCCTTACCCCCTCATCCCCTCACCCCACAGAGCCTCAGCTGTGCAGACAGGAAAGCTTCATCACTGAGAAAACTCACAGATACACTCTAGGTTCCCTTGATGTTAGCTGACTTGAAAATTGCTGATCAGTTATGTGGGGTGTGTGTGTGTGTTTGTGTGTGTGTGTGTGTGTGTGTGTGTGTGTGTGTATGCCAGGTTTGAGTATGGAAGGATGGGTGAGCCTACACCAGGAGAATTGGGTGGCTGATATGTACATCTCTCTGACTTCACTGCCTGGGTCCACAGTTGCAGGGGGACTTCAGCTCCTCTTCATTGAGATACATGATTACCGAGGATACTGCCAGGATTTGAATACCCCAATCAGTGCCTGCAGACGCCATATGATCCAGGAATGGGGCATCTAGCACCCTGTTTGTTCTGGGGGAAGATGGTGAGACCTACAGGCACGACATCTGTTGGTCAAGTCTATCTTGCCAGCAAGAAGGACACGAGACAAACAGGATCCTTCCACAGTCATTTATTGCGGGGTTGATTGCAGGGGCGAAAGACCCAGAAAGAAGGAACGGTGCTACTTAAATAGGCCTAGGCTGGACATCTTTCTACCTGATTGGTGCATGCCACGATACCTCATTAGCATGCTCCAGGACTGAGCTGCGACCCGCCAAAACTCTACCCGTGCATGCACAGTAGGGTGCGGAGTGGAGTAAACAACAGCACAGAGCTGACTCATCACAGGAAATGGGCGCCATCTTGCAATGGCGAGAGTGGCTTCCTAAGTCTCCCCCTTATTTGTTTTATAAGAAACCAGGCCTAGGGCTGCCGATCAACCATCAGGTTCTTGTTGGACCATCAGGGTTCGAGGCAATCCATAAGTGAACTCATGACTAACACCCTCTCACGTGCAATGAGATAGTCTCTGTGAGGTGCAAGGGCTGTGGCAAACAGCACGTCACCCATCCCAGTGCAATGTCCTTTCAAGGACTCAGGGTACAAGGGCTGACTTCTGCATGAGTAAAACTAATTCTTAAGCATGGACAGCCATGCTTCAGTGGAAGCACCATTTTCCAATGCAGTGAGTGCCTGTGTAATCACCACCTTGTCGCATTTTTGTTGGGCATGTAGCTTGCACAGCAACCATAGCAGAAACACTCCTCCACAGCATATTAGGGCACCAAAAAGACAAACTCCCACCCACTCCTTAAGGTGATTCATAGCATTGGCAATCCAGGTTCCCAATTCGGCAGCGAAGGACACATGCACTCAGGTGGAATTCACATGGACGATGGCAATCCTCAATTCTTGTAGCAGATGATCAAATTCTCTGGACCAGTTTTCTGCAAGATGACTTAGACAAGCTCTTTGACAAATTAGCAGCATGGGTAAAATTCTGATAGGGCACTGAGGTAATACATAGCCCCATGTATCGCCATTCATACACTAACTGAGCAACCTGCCAAAGGGTATCAACTTGTTCCTGCACCAAATCAATTCTTTGATTAAGGATCATTATGCCACCTTTTAGGTGGGCATTAACATTGGCCTGAAACTTCCTAGGTGGGAATTGCAAGACAAAAGCAGTGCCTCACAAGTTTCCACTGAGGCAGCTCTGAGCCTTTCATTTACTCAACTGTAAATTATTCTCTAATCTGAGCCTATTGGCCAAGGCCAGTCCCAACACTCACCTGTCCTGTAGGGCAGTAGCCTACACCTGGACCCCATTGTATAAGGGTTGAATAATAAAAGAAACCTGAAATTTGAAGGTTCCCAGAAAAATTCTTCTAGCTGTTTTTAGTAGTCATATCTACAGATTTTTCAAACAGTTTAAAAGTAGCCTGTTTGATACCAAATAAATTCCCATTGAGATCTCTTTTTCAATCTTGGGTGGTTAATTTTTACTTCTACCACTGTATTCAATAAAGCTTGTGAAAAAGTGGCAACAGGTCTATACTGGCCATAGCTGTTTTTAACTTACTCTTAAAATCATCTTAATTGCAAAATATGAGTGAGTTAAGAATCGTAAGCCTGTCGAGGAAATTGTCCATTTCCTCCAGATTCTCCAGTTGTTTTGAGTATAGGCCTTTGTAGTAGGATCTGATGATCTTTTGAATTTCCTCTGTTTCTGTTGTTATATCCCCCTTTTCATTTTTAATTTTGTTAATTTGGATACTATCTCTGTGCCCTTTGGTTAGTCTAGCTAAGGGTTTATCTATCTTGTTGATTTTCTCGAAGAACCAGCTCTTGGTTTTGTTGATTCTTTGTATGGTTCTCTTTGTTTCTGCTTGATTGATTTCAGCCCTTAGTTTGATGATTTCCTCTCTTCTACTCAACCTGGGTGAGTTAGCTTCTTTTTGTTCCAGGGCCTTCAGGTGTGCTGTTAAGTTGCTAGTGTATGCTCTCTCCAGTTTCTTTTTGGAGGCACTCAGGGCTATGAGTTTTCCTCTTAGCACTGCGTTCATTGTGTCCCAGAGATTTGGGTAGGTCGTACCTTCATTTTCATTGAATTCTAAAAAGTCTTTGATTTCTTTCTTTATTTCTTCCTTGACCAGGGTGTCATTGAGTAGAGTATTGTTCAGTTTCCATGTGTATGTGGGCTTTCTGTTGTTCTTCTTGCTATTGAAGACCACTTTTACTCCATAGTGATCCGATAGGAGACATGGGATTAGTTCGGTCTTCTTGTATTTATTGAGGTCTGTCTTGTGACCAATTATATGATCAATTTTTGAGAAGGTACCGTGCGGTGCTGAGAAAAAGGTATACTCTTTTGCTTTAGGATGGAATGTTCTATATATATCTGTTAAATCCAATTGGTAAGCTTCAATTAGTTTCACTGTATCCCTGTTTAATTTCTGCTTTCCTGATCGGTCCATTGAGGAGAGTGGAGTGTTGAAGTCACCTACAATCATTGTGTTAGGTGCGATGTGTGCTTTAAGCTTTAGTAAAGTTTCTTTTACGAATGAAGGTGCCCTTACATTTGGCGCATAGATGTTCAGTATTGAGAATTCTTCTTGGTAGATTTTTCCTTTGACAAGCAGGAAGTGACCTTCTGTGTCTCTTTTGATGACTTTAGGTTGAAAGTCAATTTTATCTGATATTAGAATGGCTACTCCGGCTTGTTTCCTGGGACCATTTGCTTGTAAAACTGTCTTCCAGCCTTTTACTCTAAGGTGGTGTTTGTCTTTGACACTGAGATGTGTTTCCTGTATGCAGCAAAATGTAGGGTCCTGTTTCCATATCCAGTCTATTAGTCTGTGTCTTTTGATTGGGGAATTGAGTCCATTGATATTAAGAGATATTAAGGAATAGTAATTATTACTTCCTGACATTTTGGGCATTATTATTATTATTTGTATTTGAGTGGTTCTCTTTTGGGTTGGATGAGATGGGGTTTCTATCTTGTTTCTTCTGGGGTGTTGTTTCCCCCCTTGTGTTGGTATTTTTCCCCTATTATCCTTTGTAGGACTGGGTTTGTAGATAAGTATCTTGCAAATTTGGTTTTGTCGTGGAATACCTTGGTTTCCCCATCTATGGCAATTGAGAGTTTTGCTGGGTATAGTAGTCTTGGCTGAAGTTTGTGTTCTCTTAGGGTCTGCATGAGGTCTGCCCAGGATCTTCTAGCTTTCATGGTCTCAGGTGAGAAGTCTGGTGTAATTCTGATAGGTCTTCCTTTATATGTTACTTGTCCTTTTTCTCTTACTGCCTTTAATATTCTTTCTTTGTTTAGTACATTTGGGGTTTTGATTATTATGTGACGGGAAGTATTTCTGTTCTGGTCCAGTCTATTTGGGGTTCTATAGGCTTCTTGAATATTCATGGGCATCTCTCTCTTTAGGTTGGGGAAGTTTTCTTCCATAATTTTGTAGAAGATATTTGCTGGCCCTTTAAGTTGTAGATCTTCATTCTCATTTATCCCTATAATCCTTAGGTTTGGTCTTCTCATTGTGTCCTGGATTTCCTGAATGTTTTGGGTTACCAGCTTTTTGCAGTTTGCATTTTCTTTAATTGTTGAATCCATGGTTCCTATGGTATCTTCAGCATGTGAGATTCTGTCTTCTATCTCTTGTATTCTATTGTTGATATTTGCATCTATGACTCCTGATTTCTTCCCAAGGTTTTCTATCTCCAACATTGTCTTCCTTTGCAATTGCTTAGTTGTTTCTACTTCTGTTTTTAGATTTTGTATGGTTTTGCTCAGATCTTTCAGTTGCTTGTTTGTGTTTTCCTGTAATTCTTTAAGGGATTTTGGTGTTTCCTCTTTTATGACTTCTACTCATTGACCCATGTTCTCTTGTATTTCTTTAAATGATTTTTGTTTCTCCCCCTTATTGGGATTCATTTTTTGCTCTATATTCTCCTGGATTTCTTTAAGTGATTTTTTGTGTCTGCCTTGTATGGGCTTCTAGTTTTTGATCTATTTTCTCCTCTATTACTTTAAGAAATTTATCTAAGTGATCCTCAATCTGCATCTTTACCAGTGATTTTAGATCTGAGTCTTGTTTTTCTGGTGTGTTGAGATATCCGAGATTTAATTGTGTTTGCCATGTAAGGGCTTCTAGCTTTTGATCTATTTTCTCATGTATTACTTTAAGAGATTTATCTAAGTGTTCCTCTATCAGCATCTTTACCAGTGATTTTAGATCTGAGTCTTGTTTTCTGGTGTTTCGGGGTATCCAAGATTTATTGCTGTCGGGGAACTGGGTTCAGATGCCGCCGTACTGCCTTGATTTCTGTTAGTAACGATCTTACATTTGCCTTTTGCCATCTGGTTAACTCTGGTGTTAGTTGGTCCTGTAGATACTAGCTGGTGCTTGACCCTCCTGTGGGGTTGTAAGGCTATTTCCCAGCGACTGGGATACCTGAACCACTGTCCTGCAGGGCTCTTGCTCACAGATTGCTGACAGGTGGCCTGAGTCCCCCAAGGTCTTAAACTCAGGATATCCCAGGTACTTGGTTCCGCCTGTTGGGCGGCTGCTCTGCACTGCTCCTGCTCAGGGTTTGCTGTCTGTTATCCTGTTTCCCCAGGGGTCTTAAAGTTGGGATATCTCAGTTATCTGGTTCTGCCTGCTGGTCCCAAGCTGCTGGGAAGCTGGCTGGGTCCGGCTTCCCTGCCGCCGGCTGGATGGGAGGCTGGTTCCGCCTCTGGATGGGTCTGGGCACCTGGCACACTGGCTGGGTCCGGCTTCCCCACCACCAGCTGGATGGGAAGCTGTAGGCAATATGGCAGCTGCCTGCAGGGAGCTCGGGGTCCGCCCCGCGAGTGCAGAGAGCAGCCGCTACTCTGTGCCCAACTCCCGCTCCAGGCCTGAGTCCCCGAAGGTCTTAAACTCGGGCTGTCTCGGGTACCTGGTTCCGCCGCCGGCTGGGACTGAGCACCTGGCACGCTGGTTGGGTCCGGCTACCCCACCACCAGCTGGATGGGAAGCTGCAGGCAATATGGCAGCTGCCATACCAAAATTAAATCAGCATCAAGTAGATCAGCTAAACAGTCCCATAACCCTTAAAGAAATAAAAGGGGTTATAGAAAGCCTCCCAACCAAAAAAAGTATGGGACCAGATGGTTTTAGTGCAGAATTCTACCAGACCTTCAAAGAAGACTTAACACCAATACTCTTCAAACTATTCCACAAAATAGAGACAGAAGGGACACTGCCCAACTCGTTCTTCGAAACCACAATTACGCTGATACCTAAACCACAAAAAGATCCAACAAAGAAAGAGAACTACAGGCCAATTTCTCTTATGAATATTGATGCAAAAATACTAAATAAAATTCTTGCCAACCGAATCCAAGAGCATATCAAAACGATCATTCACCATGATCAAGTAGGCTTCATTCCAGGGATGCAGGGATGGTTCAATATATGGAAATCCATCAATGTAATCCACTACATTAAAAAACTAAAAGAAAAAAACCACATGGTCATCTCATTAGATGCTGAAAAAGCATTTGACAAAATTCAGCATCCTTTCATGCTAAAAGTCTTGGAAAGAGCAGGAATTGAAGGCCCATACCTAAACATAGTAAAAGCAATCTACAGCAAACCAGTAGCCAACATCAAAATAAATGGAGAGAAACATGAAGCAATCCCACTAAAATCAGGGACTAGACAAGGCTGCCCTCTCTCTCCATATCTTTTCAATATAGTACTTGAAGTTCTAGCAAGAGCAATTAGACAACATAAGGAAGTCAAAGGGATACAAATTGGAAAGGAAGAAGTCAAACTATCATTATTTGCAGATGATATGATAGTCTACTTAAGCGATCCAAAAAACTCCACCAGAGAACTTCTACAGCTGATAAACAACTTCAGCAAAGTGGCAGGTTATAAAATTAACTCAAGCAAATCAGTAGCCTTCTTGTACTCAAAGGACAAGCAGGCTGAGAAAGAAATTAGGGAAATAACACCCTTCACAATAGCCACAAACAACATAAAGTACCTTGGCATAACTCTAACCAAACAAGTGAAAGATCTGTATGACAGGAACTTCAAGTCCCTGAAGAAAGAAATCGAAGAAGACCTCAGAAGATGGAAAAATATTTCTTGCTCCTGGATTGGCAGGATCATTATAGTAAAAATGACCATCTTGCCAAAAGCAATATACAGATTCAATGCGATCCCCATCAAAATCCCAACTCAATTCTTCATAGCTCTAGAAAGAGCAATTCTCAAATTCATCTGGAGCAACAAAAAACCCAGGATAGCTAAAACTATTCTCAACAATAAAAGGACTTCTGGGGGAATCAATATCCCTGACCTCAAGCAGTACTACAAAGCAATTGTGTTAATAACTGCATGGTATTGGTACAGCAACAGGCAGGTAGATCAATGGAATAGGATTGAAGACCCAGAAATGAACCCACGGACTTATGGTCACTTGATCTTTGATAAAGGAGCCACAACCATCCAGTGGAAAAAAGATAGCCTTTTCAACAAATGGTGCTGGTTCAACTGGAGGTCAACATGCAGAAGAATGCGAATAGACCCACTCTTATCTCCTTGTACTAAGATCAACTCCAAGTGGATCAAGGACCTCCACATAAAACCAGAAACACTGAAACTATTAGAAAAGAAACTTGGGAAGACCCTGGAGGACATGGGCACAGGGGTAAAGTTCCTGAACAGAACACCAATAGCTTATGCTCTAAGATCAAGAATTGACAAATGGGACCTCATAAAATTACAAAGTTTCTGTAAGGCAAAGGACACTGTCAGAAGGACAAAACGGCAACCAACTACGTGGGAAATGATCTTCACCAACCCCACATCTGACAGAGGGCTAATATCCAATATATACAAAGAACTCAAGAAGTTAGACCCCAAAGAACCAAATAACCCTATCAAAAAATGGGGCACAGAGCTAAACAAAGAATTTTCACCAGAAGAAATTCGGATGGCTGAGAAACACCTTAAGAGATGTTCAACATCATTAGTCATCAGGGAAATGCAAATCAAAACAACCCTGAGATTCCACCTCACTCCAGTCCGAATGGCTAAGATTAAAAACTCGAGAGACAACAAGTGCTGGCGAGAATGTGGAGAAAGAGGAACACTCCTCCACTGTTGGTGGGATTGCAAAATGGTAAAACTGCTCTGGAGATCAGTATGGCGGTTCCTCAGAAAATTGGGCATGCCACTCCCAGAGGATCCTGGCATACCACTCCTGGGCATATACCCAGAGGATTCCTCTGCATACAACAAAGACACATGCTCCACTATGTTTATAGCAGCCTTGTTTATAATAGCCAGAAACTGGAAGGAGCCCAGATATCCCTCAAAAGAAGAATGGATACAGAAAATGTGGTATATTTATACAATGGAGTACTACTCAGCAATTAAAAATAATGAATTCATGCAATTTGTAGGTAAATATTAGATCTGGAAACTATCATCCTAAGTGAGCTAACCCAATCACAAAAGAATACACACGAAATGCAATCACTGATAAGTGGATACTAATGAGCCCAGAGCTCTAAATACTCAAGGCACAATTAGCAAGTCAAATGACTCTCAAGAAGAAAAAAGGGAGAGGACCCTGGGCCTGTAAAGATTGGATCCAGTATTGTAGACCCAGAACAGAGAAATCGTGGGGGGTGGGGGAAGAGTGGGGAATAGCATGGGGGGGAGAGGAATTATGGGACATATGGTGGGAGGTAACTGGGAAAGGGGAAAGCCTTTGGAATGTAAACAAAGAATATAGAAAATAAAAAAAAAGAAAAAAAAGAATAAAAAATATTTTAGAAGCAAAAAAAAAAAAAAAAAAAAAAAAAGAATCGTAAGCCTTAGATCAGACTCCAAACTTCAGTCTATGGTACACTGGCAGTTGTTAACCATAATTTTTTCTCTTGCAATATTAGAGCATAACTACAACTTTGGAAAGCAAAACCCAATTTTAAACAATTTATTCTCTTTAAAAATCAATGGCAAATGTATTACTTTCACATTACAAAGTTCAATTTAGAAGTATCTTTAAAGGCCTGTATTTCCTGGGTTGGGTCATGCCACGTGTTATCGTTTAAGTTAACTCCAACCCTGAGGTACCAGCTTTAAATTCTTTTTGTTACCAATGTAATAATTTTTAATCATGCCCAATAACTTATCAGCCAATATTCTATAGTCAAAACATGCAAAACATATTTATACATTTAAGACCAATCAGAACCAAAAATGAAACTACATGAATCTTATAAATTTGAACCAAACACTTGTTTGGTAGCTGTAATTCAAGAGAAAAAGCACTTTGTACCCAAAAGGAGAAATAACCATCAGCCTACTTGTCCTAGAACTTGAGCAGCTGCTGGCCCTTTTCAAAAGCAGCTTTTTTCAGCTGTGCTTGACTCTTAGCTAATTGCAGAGCAACTTAAATCGGCCTCTGCTGTGTAAACTGACACTGGATCAAGAGATGGACTTCCAGCAAATAAAGTTTTTACCATTTTTTTTCTTTCTACATAAAACATAGAACAGTCACTCAAACCACAAAACAAGGACAGACACACATAGACAAATTGGTGCACCAATGACAATACATAGAAAGAACACTTGTACCCAGTACTAAGAACATCTCCATTGGGGTCCATGGAGGAAACAGGACATCTCCATGTTTCCCCTTGTCTCCAGGAGTTTTGAAATCCATTTTCCTTTTCTCATTTTTCCACTGTTCCTTTCTTCTTAACAAATCTTTTCAACTGTTTTATACTCCTTTTCAACTCTAATTTCTTTCCCTTTAACAGCTCCCTTAGAGCCACAACAATTGGCTACAAAGTAGAGTTACCCATACTTTTGCTTTTCCTTTTTAGCCTCTTTACCGAGGACTTTATTGCTCCTTCCCGGAGACTTGAATTGGTCCCCCTTACCTGGGACTTACCAGCCAGATACCTGACTGCAAAGAGTTCTGAACTGCGTTATACAAGTGCAAGTCCTTCTCAGAGCAGTTTATTCAGGATTCTTTTCTTTGTCACTTACCCCCGTTCATGTGTTTCTGGATCCTCCTCAGAAGAAACTTCCTAGGGGTCTTCGCAGGCCATTGATGTAAAGGTTCCCGGGTTTTGGCACCAGTTGTCGGTCGTGTCTATCTCGCCAGCAAGAAGGACACGAGACAAACAGGATCCTTCCACAGACGTTTATTGCGGGGTTGATTGCAGAGGCGAAAGACCCAGAAAGAAGGAACGGTGCTACTTAAATAGGCCTAGGCTGGACGTGTTTCTACCTGATTGGTACATGCCACGATGCCTCATTAGCATGCTCCAGGACTGAGCTGAGACCTGCCAAACCTCTACCCGCGCATGCTCAGTAGGGCGCAGAGTGGAGTAAACAACAGCACAGAGCTGACTCATCAAAGGAAATGGGCGCCATCTTGCAATGGTGAGAGTGGTTTCCTACGGACATCTATAGGGACTAGCTTTAGTCTTAGAGGCTTCACCCACAGTTCATCAGCCCTCAGAGAATCATCTTTAAGAGCCATGATTCTTAAGCTGAGTGGTGGTTAAAAGCCAGGAGGTGACAAGGGCATTTAGTCTTGCCTTTAAGGGTCTCAAGACCTGGCTGAAGAATGGACACAGCACCTTGACCAGATAGTGACAAGACCAAAAGGGCTCTTCTCCCACACAGCCAGGGCCACTGACAGGGATGGGAGGTTAAGAGGATACAAAATAATGAGGGATGATTTCCAAAATAATGATGTCATTTGAGAGATACAAACCTCAGCTGGATGGCACTGGTGCCTGGATCGTAAATTTACAGCAAAAGGGAGCCCTTCAGTCCTAACCCCAGATCCTACCTGACCCTGCTCTGAGCTTCCCCTCTATGAATCCACTTAAGGCAGAAATTGTAGTCGCAATGTGCAGTCAGTTGAAGCTTGATCTGTGCTTCCTAGGGGTGTGGGTAGATAGATTACTCTGGTGTTTTTGGTGGAATCCATAGAAATCTTTTTCATTGCCTGGTTTTCTGTGCATCCCCCTGCTGTGTAGAATGCAGAAACATCTGCTGTTTGCCCAATACTTTGTGTCTCTGTCCATGTTTGAACAGGTGTCCTTAAGTACAGACTTGTGTCAGGCATTCTAGTTTTTGAGTGTGTAGGGTGCAGCAGGTGCTCAGAATATTGCATTAGTGGGATATCTGCAGCAGGCAATGCCCACTCCCCTATGCACATGCCTCTCATTTTTCCTGTGGGCAGTGGTGAGTGATGTTGACAGGACTGTGTCCATGGTGGCTGATGTGGGTCAGCCGTGCTGGCACAAGCACTTTGTATGCCAGTTATGAATTTGAACTCTGTTCCCTTCTTGCTGACTTGGGATCACACTGTGCAGCCCATATTGGTCTCAAAGCCATGACCTTCATACCACAACCCTAGAAATTTTGAAAGAGAGTCTTATTAGTTCAGATGAGGGGTCTTAAAAATCCTGCCGCCGTTCCTGTATTGAGAACTTCCCATCCTCTACACAGCACTAGGCACAGGGTTCCTTTGGAAAGGGATTGGAGGTTGAGACCCCTCACCTTAGAAGTGGCTTGGCTCATTTATGAATACAGGTCTTAATGGCAAGAGGGGACACATTTAAAGAAACAGGTTTTTTTGTTTGTTTGGTTGGTTTGGTTTTGGTTTTGGTTTTGGTTTTATTTTGGTTTGGTTTAGGTTTTTTCGAGGCAGGGTTTCTCTGTATAGCCCTGGCTGTCCTGGAACTCACTCTGTAGACCAGGCTGGCCTCGAACTCAGAAATCCACCTGCCTCTGCCTCACAAATGCTGGGATTACAGGCGTGCGCCGCGGCCATCACCACCACCCAGCTGAAGAAACAGTTTTAACAAGTACTTCCTGCTTAATGCTCTGCCTCTCCATAGGACTAACACATGGAAAAGGCCACCCATTGGCTCTGAACTCAGAAACAGTGAGTCAAAAAGAAACTTGTCTTTATCACATGATTAGCTTGGGTGTTTTGCCACAGCAATGGAAATCTAATGTGGAGCTATAGAGCTAATGCTGGAGTGTCCCTGCTGGCACATGGTCCAGACACCTTTGCTAAGTGTTTGTGAGGAGCATTTGGAGAAGTTTGGAGATGCAGGCTGCTGGGGAACTGGGCCATATTCTAATGGAGCAAAACGACATTGTGACAGACACTTGACAGGAGTGATAGGACTGAGGATTCTGATTGGAGGCAGAATAGAGGACTCTCCTAGTGTATTGTATCCTGACAAACAACACACACAGACGCACATGCACACATACATGCATGTATGCACACATTTGCATATACAAACATAAAACACATGCACACACACATAAAAAGGCATCCATACATGCACAATCACAAGTGCCACACATCTGTTCCCTGAGTGCTCCTGAGGCAGAATCTAAATGAGGTATAGAGTGCAGTTTAGAATAAGGTGTCTCCTGAAGAGATTGGTGACATAAAGAAGCCAAGGGCTTAATACCAGGCTGACTGGAAAGATGTTGTGAGGGCAGCTCAGGAATTGGAGACCCATCAGAGTGATGGGTGAACACATGAACGGCTTCAGGGCCTGTAAGATGATGTTCTCCAGGAACTACTAATCTGTCAGGTATGATAGAGTTAGGGGTTGACATTGTTAGGTGGTGTCCCTGTGGCAAAGTATATCTGGTCTGTGTTAGTAGTGCTTGTCCTATCGCAGAGAACATTTCTTCTGTCTCCCAAAAAACATCCTCCCTCTGCCCAAAATCTGATGCTGTAGCTGAAGGACACTTGTCTGTGATTAGACATAGGGGAATAACACTAACCCATGGATCTAAAGAGGAAAATGTCCCCACACTGAGAGTGAACACATTCTATGATACAATTATTGTCCTGTGGGTCAGGAGGGAACTATGGCTTCTCAAACCTTGGGATCCAGCCCATGGCACATCTGCAGGAATTTACAGGGTTACTGTACTTGCCTCAGTGGAAGTGGGTCAAGCTGATGGTTCCTAATGTCCTCCCTGGTCCTTCTGTTAATGCTGGCTGGGTCTAGATGGAACCAACGTCCACACTCTGTTTGTACACTTTCCTGTTTTGGTACCTGAAACCTTGGTCACTTCAAAGGCATTTTTAAAAATTTGGTGGTTTTCTGCCTGAGCTTATTGTTCCTTGGGCTTTTGAAGACCACTGGGCCAATTTTCATATGTAAATAAGATGCAGGATAATCTCAGAGGTCATCTTTCACAAACATCTATTTTATTCTGAGAGTTTTAACAAATACATCACAAAACCTGAGATCCTCTAATGGGAGAAAGGCAGGAAAGTGCACTGAGTGGAGGGGTCTGATGTGACCCTGGATAGGCAGAGGGGCTCCTATCTCCGACAACTTTGGATAGGCTGTCAGCCCCTGCTCTGAGTAGTGATGCCTTTGAGGTGGCCTCTGGCCACCTGGGATATCTTCAATTGCTTCCTTCCTCCTGGCTGGAATCAGGAACCTGAGTGAAGCATGATGGATTTCCACAAGGATCCCTCCTGAGTTTCTTGTCTGCACATGGGTCCTGTCCAACACTCTAACAGTAGAATGGTAGCATCTGGCATCCTCTGGTGATGTTCTAAAATGCAACAACACACATGAGAGGGACTCTGAGAAGCTCAGCTGCACAGGGCATCTCCCCAGCTGGTGTTACCTTGTTCCGCACTGCACTACAAGCTGCCTCCTCCTCTATGAAGCTCTTCCCCCATCTCCTAGCTCCCCCATAACACCCTTTCCTCCCTCAGCATCTACTCCTCTTCCTTCGTATACTTCTTCCTCCTCGCAGGATCCGAACACATGCTGTCTCCTAGTTCAACATGCACGATACTAGCATGAGATGCCTTCTGGGATGCAGGATCTGTTCCTAGGTTCAATTTAACCATCATCCCACAGTGTGTAGACCTACCCTCCCATGCATCATACCATATGCATAAACAGAAGTACACTCTGCTGGTTGACACAGATATGGGTAAAATGGATACATTCAAATACAAAAATGTACCTCTGCCGGGTGCTTATTCTCCAGACGCCCTCCATTGGTTTCAATTCTGGGGGGAGACTCTCCTCTGCCCCGAGTGAGGTTGATGTTGGGATGGAATGCAGCAGCACAACTTCCTCAGGGCATTACTTATCTTCTTTTTCCACCACTTAAAACCTCTTGGTCTACTCCTGCTGGGGACAGGCTTGTCCTTTGCTGAGGCACTGGGGTTGTCTTCTCTGGTCAAATTGAATCTGTGACTCATGCAGGGGACACTCTGAGAATGGATGACGGCTTGGCCCATTGTGGGTGTTGTCTGCAGGGTCCTACACGGAGGAATGCCAGGCCAACTGACTCTCCTCTCTTGTCTCTGAAGAGCCCTCTGGCCAGAGACAGACCCTTCACTCATGGAGGAGGTCAAGAGTAATGTGGGTTCGCTTTCTCTCCTCCTTCGTCCTACTTGGAAGGTAGCAGGATCATCAAGGGAAGGGAAGGGCGTCATCAATGGATTCATGGGCTGAGCACGGGTTGGGCTGTCATACTCCTGAAGGGCCTGCCTCTTTAGGAAGAAATAAGTGGCCATAGCTTCGTTGTATTTTCTCTCCAATAAAGAATCTTTTATCTCTTGGGCTCTAAACCCAATGTGTCCCATGGCTTTTATAATTGCTGGGTCTGGCCTGAGGGGGAACTGTTCCTCAGAAACATCTGGGAATTCCTCCGAGGCTTCTGTGATCCAGGGATGCAACATCACTTCAGAGACCGTCGGCCTATGTTTTGGGTTGGGCGTCAGCAAAATACTAATCAGGTCGTCAAGTTCTATTGATATCCCACTTGGCACAGAATAATGCCCTGACAATATCTGTCTGCGCAGCTCTGAGGCCTTCACAGCATCAAATGGTACCCGGCCAGCTATGATATAATATAGGACCACGCCTAGAGCCCACATATCGACCTTGTGCCCATCGTACAGTCTGCCAAGGAGAATCTCAGGAGCTGCATACGGTAAAGTCCCACAGTGATAGTTCAGCTTTTGCCCTGGATTCACTAGGGTGCTGAGCCCAAAGTCGATAAGTTTGATTCTTCCTTTCTTGTCTATTACAATATTGCCTGGCTTCAGGTCTCGATGAATTATACCTTGGTTATGGCAGTAGCTCACGGCACTTAATAGTTGAATAAATATTGCCCGTGCTTCATCCTCCTGCATGGGGCCACCATGGTATATATGGTGATAAAGTGATTTTCCCTTGGCCAATTCCATTATCAGGTATATATCCTTGTCAGTCTCAATGACTTGATGGAGGGAGATGATGTTGGGGTGCTTGAGCATGGTCATGATGTCTACCTCCCATGTGACTGGATGGCACCAGTGCCTCCGCTTGCGAATAATTTTCACAGCCACGGGAGTGCCTGTGAGGCGGTGCTGGGCGAGTTTGACTGTGGCACAGCCTCCATGGCCAATGGTGTTTAAAACTATGTATTGAGCGTGGAAACTCTCTGTGTCCGAGAAGCTGGAATCAGATCTGAGATTTTCTGATTCCTCTTCACTCCCAGACCTCATTTGTGGAAACAAAGTATAAAGGACACCTAAGAGGAACAAAAAAGGAAATAAAGGGAAGAAAGAAAGCTATGATGAAAACTAAAATAATGAAAAATTAGTAAACGACAACTAAAAACAAACAAAGATGACAACCAGAGCAGATATCCAGAAACACAAAAACACAAAGCCAAGAAAATTCAAATTAAAACCTAGTGGTACAGCTCAGCAACACTGAGAAGGAATATTACTGATTGTGTTAGAAGAAAAAGGTACAAGGAAATATATAAATGATGAAAGAAATTTTTAAAAATGACAATTACTTTATATTGTTTGTGGCTATTGTGAAGGGTGTCATTTCCCTAATTTCTTTCTCAGCCTGTTTAGCTTCCGAGGACAGGAAGGCTACTTGATTTCCTTAAGTGGATTTTATATCCGGCCACTTTGCTGAAGTTGTTTATCAGCTATAGTAGTTCACTGCTGGAGTTTTTTGGGTTGCTTAAGTATACTATCATATCACCTGCAAATAGAGATAGTTTGACTTCTTCCTTTCCAATTTGTATCCCTTGGATCTCCTTATGTTGTCTAATTGCTTTATCTAGAACTTTAAGTACTATATTGAATAGATATGGAGAGGGGAACAGCCTTGTCTAGTCCCTGGTTTTAGTGGGATTGCTTCAAGTTTCTCTCCATTTAATTTAATGTTGGCTACCAGTTTAATGTATATTGCTTTTACTATGTTTAGGTATGGGCATTGAATTCCTGTGCTTTCCAAGAGTTTTAGCATGAAAAGATGCTGAATTTTGTCAAATGCTTTTTCAGCATCTAATGAAGTGACCATGTGGTTTTTTCTTTGAGTTTGTTTATGTAGTGGAATGCATTGATGAATTTCTGTATATTGAACCATCCCTGCCTCCCTGGGATGAAGCCTACTTGATCATGGTGAATGATCATTTTGATGTGTTCTTGGATTCAGTTGGCAAGAATTTTATTGAGTATTTTTACATCGATATTCATAAGGGAAATTGTGCATGACACTTCCGGAGGAACCTGTTATACCCCTCCTGGGCATATACCCAGAGGATTCCCCAGCATGTAATAAAGATACATGCTCCACTATGTTCATAGCAGCCCTATTTAATAGCCAGAAGCTGGAAAGAACCCAAATGTCACTCAACGGAGGAATGGATACAAAAAAAATGTGGTATATATACACAATGGAGTAATACTCAGCCATTAGAAACAATGAATTCATGAATTTCTTAGACAAATGGGTGGAGCTGGAGAACATCATCCTAAGTGAGGTAACCCAGTCTCAGAAGAACACTCATGATATGAACTCACTGATAAGTGGATATTAGCCTAGAAGCTTGGAATGTCCAAGAAACAATCAACATATCAATGATGTCCAAGAAGGAAGGAAGGAGTAGCCCCTGGGTCTGGAAAGGCTCAATACAGCAGTGTAGGGGAATACCAGAACAGGGAAGTGCGAAGGGGAGGATGGGGGAACAGGGGGAGGCAAGAGGGCTTATGGGACTTTTGGGGAGTGGGGATCCAGGAAATGGGAAATCATTTGAAAGGTAAATAAAGAATATATCGAATAAAAAAGAAATATTTTACCACCTACAGAAAATATTGACAATTACAAAATCCAATCAATATGAAATTAAATGAAAAAAAAACCAAACTCCAAACGAGCAAAACTACATAAAAGCTAAAAACCTAGAGATTAAGACAAAATATAACAAAGTCATCAAATCTTCTAGAATATGCAAAGAACTAAAAAACAATATTATGGAGTAAACAACCTATTGAATAATTGGAAATTGAGATAGAAATCTGAAAAGGTTTTTCTCACAAGCCATGGAAATCAATAAGAAATATACATATGCACATAAATATTAATATTTACCAACCTTGGCCTTCACGGAGTTAATAACTAAAACTAGTCTGAGATTTCATCTAATTGGAATCAGAAGGCTAATGCCCCAATGGTGGTGTGGGTGGATATCGGGGATGAAGCCCTCAGGTACACTATCCATGGGAGGATATAAGCTGGTATGGCCATTGTAAACAAATGTGTGGGTATTCCTCAGATGTGCCTAGTGATCCAGCTAGCCCACCCCTGGGATACACTCAAGGAACTCTGTTTCCTATTGCACAGACACTTGTTCATCCATGTTCATTAAACAGACTCGGTGGCTAAGGAAAATGTGGTGCCTACATACAATGGAATGTTGTTCAGCTGTAAAGAAAACTGAAATGATGAAGTTTCCAAGTAGATGCATGGACCTAGATGACATGGGTTAAGTGAGCTAACCCAGACTCAAGAGAACAAACACAGCATGTTCTCAATCAGAAGCAGATAGTTGCATCAAATCTTCAGATTTATTAGTACAACTCTCATAGTTCAGAGAAATTTCTTTGTGCTATGACACAGAAAACAACAACTGGTCAAAACCTGGATAATAAGTGTTAAGAAAGTGCTCACACAAAAACCAGGATGTCTATATGGTACCCTTTCTCTCTCCCTCCTTTCCTCTGTCCCTCCCTCCTTCCCTCTCTTCCCCCCCTCTGTCTCTCCCTCCCTTCCTTCTTCCCTCCGTGCCTCTCTTGCTTTCTCCCTCCATGGCTCAGGGACTAACACAGTAAATGGGAATAGAGACATTGTAAGAACCAGAACTTGGAAAGGGCCAGAGAAAAATATTGTCTTCTTGACAAAGCAAGAACACGAAACTCATGAATTCACAACAGCTGAGGCCACCAGCGTGACAGCTGCACAAAATCAAGCACTCTACCATGACTAACTCATAGTGGGAACATTGACAGTTGATGAAATCTAGAAAAGAGAGAGTCATCCTACTTAAGGATGTGGCTCCTGGTAAGTCAACCACGTTCCAGTAGATGCCCCCGCACTCATGACCATATGACAGCAGGTTATTTTTTTTTAAAAAAAAGACATAAATTTGTGGATTGTGGGAGTGGTGGTGAGAATGGATCTGGGAGGAGTTGGGGAAGGGCAGGGGGTGTCTAGGATCCAAATACTGTCTATGGATGTCCAAAATTCTCAAAAGATATTATAACTTTTAAAAACCACAAAAAAAATCCAAAACTTGAAACTGAAACAAATCCAAAACAGAAACAAAAAATATATAATAAATAAGAAAACCTAGAAGAAGAAAAATCAGAAAGGAAAAACTGGAGCAAGATTCCCCAAAATATAAACATAATAAAAGCAAAATATTATTTCAAACAAAAAATTGACCACAGCCTGAAAGCCAAAATGAGCCAAGCAAAGAAACCAGAAAATAAAACTCAATCTTGACCAGCCTGGTCAAGAGAGCAAGTTCCAGGACAGCCAGGGCTACACAGAGAAACCTTGTCTCAGGAAAAAAATTAACAAAAATCAAAACAAAATCCTCAAATATCCAGAGGCTGGAGAGATAATTCATTACCTAAATGGCAAAACACTAGGCCAGAATTTCAATCATTAGAAACCCAGTGAAAAACAATCAATAGAGTGATTTTAACTTCAGTTTATGAAGTGGATCAAAGACCTCAACATAAAACCAGACACCCTAATCTAATAGGACTTAAAGTGGGTAATAGCCTTGAACTCATCAGCCCAGTTGACAACTGACAACTTCTTGAACAGAATAACAAAGGCATAGGCAGTAAGGTCAATAATAAATGGGACCTCGTGAAACTAAAAGCTTCTGTAAGGAAAACGACACTCTATGACAAAACAACAGCCTACAGATTGGAAAGGGATCTTCATTATCCCACAGCTGATAGAGGGCTAATATCCAAAATATATAAAGAATTCAAGAAGAAGCTAACATCCAAAAACCCAAGCAAACCCAATCAAAATATTGGGTATAGAACTAAACAGAGAATTGAAAACAGAGTAATCTGGAATGGTTGACAAGCACTTACAAAAATGTTCATCATATTTACTCACCAGGGAAACATGAATCAAAATGACTCTGAGATTCCATCTGACAACCATCAGAATGGCTAAAATCTAAAAGTCAAGTGACAGTGGCATGAGTTACTTCCACTGTGTCTGGGCTGGGACCCTGAGCAGACCTTAGGGGCAAACTCCACAACCAGTCCCACAACACCCATAGGAAGCTCAACTGCCAGGTGCTCTAATGGGCTCAGTATCATAGGATCCCAGAGTCCCAGGAGCTTGGTGACACCCAGATCTCAGGGTCCCAGAAGCAGAATGACTCCAATGAGCTTGGACAAACACAGGATCTCACGTTCACAAGATACAAGAATCACAGGATCAAAGTAACAGCTTGACTCTGAGGAGTTCTACTACCACAAGGATCACAGGAAGGCTCCAGATAGATATAGCTAGGGTAGGTAACGCTAGAGATTATCAGATTTGGAGAGGCAAGCATAAGAACATAAGCAACAAAAACCGAGGTGACTTGGCATAATCAGAACCCAATTCTTCTACCATAGCAAGTCCTGGATAAAATGTTACACTGGAAAAGCAAGATTCAAATCAAAAATCACTTCCCATGATGATAGAGGACTTTAAGAAGGACAGAAATAACTTCCTTAAAAAATACAAAAGAACACAGGTAAACAGCTAGAAGCCCTTAAAGAGGACACACTATAAATCCCTGAAAGAATTATAAGGAAAAAACAAGCAGGTGAAGAAAATGAACAAAATCATCCAGGACCTAAAAATCCAACTAGAAACAATAAAGAAATTACAAACTGAGACAACCCTGCAGCTAGAAACGTTAGGAAAGAGATCAGGAGACATAGATGCAAACATCACCAACAGAATATAAGAGAGAGAAGAGAGAATCTCAGGGGCAAAAGATACCATAGAAAACATTCACACACCAGTCAAAGAAAACTTGAAAAGCTAAAAGCTCCTAACCCATAACACAAGAAATCCAGTACACAATGAGAAGACCAACCCTTAGGAAAATAGGTATATACAGAGAGTGAAGATAACCAACTTAAAGAGTCAGTAAATATTTTCAAAAAAACTAAGAAAGAAAAGTTCCCAAAGCAAGAGAGAGAGAGAGAGAGAGAGAGAGAGAGAGAGAGAGATGTCCATGAGCATACCAGCAGCCTACTGAACTCCAAAGAGACTGGACCAGAAAAGAAATTCCTCCTGTCACATAATACTCAGAACCCCAGATGCACTAAACAAAGAAAAATATTAAAAGCCGTAAGGAAAAAAGGTCAAGTAACATATAAAGGCAGGCCTATCTGAATTACATCAGACTTCTGATGTAATCTTTAAACAGACTCACAGAAACATAATATCACCTGTAACAAGAAAAATAAGAAGTAACAATTATTTTTCCTTAATATCACTTAATATGAAAATTAGTATTACCAAGACATCCTTATCGATTGAAATTCAAAATGAGGAATTAGATACTGGTGGCTGTCACCAAGTGGTCTCTGTAATTTGGTCATTGGATAAATAAGTCCAATACTCTACAATCCATGTATACTTTCTACTTGTTTGTACATGACAGTGTCTTGCTGTGTAACACATAATGGTCTCGAAATCATGCTTCTCAGATCTAAGCCTCTCTATTAGTAGAATTGTTTATTTGATATTTTTACTCTATACTGTGATTTTCAGAACACCCTACATATTTCAAAATTATTTACACAGCTTAAATAAACGTAGACAATTATTTTGGGAAATGACTGGTAAGAAAACAACAAAGAGTGAGACTGAATATTTTGCTTGATATTTATAATTATTTTATCAGCTATGAAGATGACCTTATATGTTACTCTTATTCTGTGATGAACACTTTTCAAAATTACCACAGCCAATGAACCAGAATCTTTCCCACAACTAATGTCTGTGCGACCCTCCAAGAAGAACCATTGTTCATTGAAACTGTTGATGAATGACTTCATGGATAGACCCATCTTAATACACACACCATTTCTTAAATGAATGTAACCTGTTCCCTGTGGGTTGAGAAGGATGACAATCACTCAAGTCAAATAGCTTTGACCCTAGCAGGAAGTCTGCATCCAAATAATTGTGCCTACAATTCATTCTTTGACACAGCAGAAGTGTAAACTCTTAGCTTAGCTAATATGCAGCTAAACCTCTTTGGTGATGTGAGGGACATTGAAGTACAAACTTATTACAATGAACTCCAATATCTAGAAATTGTTCTTATTTTGGGTTTGTACCACAGTAAGAGCCAATATTTTAAGCTCTACTAAAAACAAAATAAACAAACAAATAAAAAGACTTTATCTTTTTTCTTCATTTAATATAATATCAATCATTTTTATGAATGGCAGAAAAATATATATTGTATTGAATAAAATAAAAAATTAAAATTAAAGCTAAAAAATAAAATATAAAAGAATATAAAAATAAAAATTAAAAATAAAACTCAAGTGACATCACATGCTGTGGAGGATGTAAAGCAGGGGCAACACTTCTGCATTGCTGGGGAGAGTTCAAACGTGTACAACTACTCTAGAAATCAATTTGGCAGTTTCATAGAAAATAAAGAATACTTCTACCTCAAGATCCAGCTATACCACTCCCAGGCATATACCCAAGAGATGTCCCATCATACAACAGGGAACTTCTTTACTATATTCTTAGCAGCCTTATTCATAACAGACAGAAATTCAAAACAACCCAGATGTCCCTCAATTGAAAATTGGATAAAGAAAATTTGATTAATTTACACAATGGAATACCACTCAGCTATGGAAAAGGGGGCATCATGAAATATGCAGGCCAATGGATGGAACTTGAAAATATCTTCGTGAGTGAGGCAACCCAGACTCAGAAAGACAATCACGGCTTGGGATAATATACAATTAATTGGATATTACCTATAACGATCAGGATAACCATGCTACAATCAACAGAACCAAAGAAGTAACAAGGATATCCCAAGAGAGGATGCTTGAATCTCATTCAAAAAGGGAAATCAAAGAGAGTTGGATAAAAGGAGGGAACTGAGGGGAAGAGGGTAGAAGGAGGGTATGGGGGGATTGGTGTGGGGAGAGCAGGAGGAAGGGCAAAACAGGGCTGGTTGTAGGAATGAGTTATAAGCTTTGCTGTGATGGGATTGGGAGAGACTCTACAAGTCTAAGAGTGATGCTAACTGAGACTCCTAGACGCTGGGGTTGGAGGGACTAAAGGAGGCATCTCCTGTAGCCAGGCAGGATTTCTGGTGGGGGGGGGAGGACACTAACCAACCCACAAAACCTTTAACCCCAAATTTGTCCCACCTACAAGATGTTCAGGGATAAAGATGTAGCACAGACTGAGGGAACGGCCAACCAATGACAGGCCCAACTTCAGAACCACCCCACGGGAGAGAACACTGTTAATGATGCCCTATGTCTTGCAGACAGGGCCTAACACAACTGTCTTCTGGGAGGCTTCATGTAGCAGCTGATGGAAACAGATGAAGAGAGCCAGAGTCAAACACTAGGCTGAGCTTGGGGAGTCTTGTGGAAGAGAGGGGATAGAATTAATACCAGAGGGGTCAAGGACACCACAAGAAGACCTACAGAGTCAACTAACCTAGTCCCATGGATGCTCACATAGACTGAAGGAACAACCAAAGAGCATGCAGGGCACAGACCTAGGACCCTACACATTTGTAGTACATATGTAGCTCATCTTCAGGTGGGTCCTGTAACAACTGGGTCAGAGGCTGTCTCTTACTCTGTTGCCAGTCTTTGGATCCCTTTCCTTTAGCAGGGCTGCCTTTGCTGGCCTCAGTGGGAGAGGATAAGATTAGTCCTGCTAGGAATAGATGTCCCAGGGCAGGGTGGTACCCAAGGGGTCAGCCTCCTGTTCTCTGAGAAGGGGAAGGAATTACTGGAGGAGGGGCATGTAAGGTGGAACTAGGAGGAAAGGAGGGAGGGGGCTATGATTGGGATGTAATGTGAGCAAATAAGAGGAAATTAAAAAAATAAGGTAAATGACTTACCTGAGAAACAATATTCAAGCTGACTGATGGTTTGAACACTTCCCGTACACAGGTGTTTCACACCTAACAGATGTGCACCTACACACACTCTCACACACTCTCTCTCTCTCTCTCTCTCTCTCTCTCTCTCACACACACACACACACACACACACACACACTCTCACACTCACACACACACACTCTCTCTCACACACTCTCGCACACAGGCACACAAACACACAGGTGCACTCACAATCACCTACAGGTATACCTACACACAAGCAAACAAATAATCACATGCAAGTCAACTTAAAACACAGCACATACACATAATATACACACACACTATACACTCACACAAGCAACACACCTCCCAAACACACACTGATCTAGACACAAAGACACAAGCTAACTCACAAACCAACACACACTGATCTAGACACACATACACAAACTCACACACAAACCAATCAAAAATAAAATCCACACACAGCTTACTCCAGACAAATCGCAAAGGGCACCACTCCACCAACTCCTCTCAACGCACTCAAAGAAATCCAGGTGTGGCCAAAGCTTAACCTGTGCTGGCTGGACTGCATCACAATCGCTCCTCATGAGGTCATAGCAGGACCTGTCCTGACAGGGCTGGGAGGGACTCCAAGGTTCTGGCCTAGGTGGGCAATGGAGATTGACATTGGGCTTTTAGAAATCAAAGCCTATAGGACGTTTTGCTCTACTTAGGTCTCTGGTTTGAATGATTGCTGTGCCTTCTGCTTTAAAGTCCTCATGTCTACACTCTATATGTCACCTTGTCATTCAAACTCATGGGTCCCAGATGACGCTACAGCTTAATGTGTGTGTGTGTGTGTGTGTGTGTGTGTGTGTGGATAGATAGATAGATAGATAGATAGATAGAGATAAATATAGATAGATATTCTGCTTGTTAAGACCTAGGTGGCTGCTGCCTTTCTGACATTACCATAGCCATTTCCTTTTAAACCTCTACCTATCCATCTACATTAGTACTGAGGTCCTTTCTCATGCCTGGCTAACAATTAACAGCATATCCCATTAAGTTCCTGCTCTGCTATTCTTGGAAATTCCCTGGACCCTTAGCCTCCTCTAGGGACAACCATAACTAAAGTCAGTTACAATTGCTTTGTATGTTTAGCAACAATAAGCTTGAACCCCAAACCAACCACCCAAATGCCTAGTAAGACTCCTGCACCTGTGAATGAGTTATTATAGTTGCTTTAAGATTCTGTGGTTTTTGCCACTAACAAGCCACCTCTGGTAAACAGGGATGCAGTTTCAACTCCAGAGTCTGACCTGCATCCCTGATCAATTAGTCCCAGGATATATGTTCAATAGACTATCCCTACTTGACTGAGATGACTGAGTAGCTTATGGGTGATTCCTGAACCCTAACACTGCTCATGAAATATAATAAAACAGCTTGTTACCACCTGTGAGGATTACAGGAAGATGCCTTTCTCATAATTTCCAAAGTTTTTAATTCTCATCAAAAACATGGGAGGCACCTTGGAGGTAGACAAGTGGTTAGAACACCTGCCCTGCAAAGTGTTAGGGCCTGAATGTGAACCCATGTGAGCACCTGTAATAGCAGAGCTCCTAGGAAGCAGGAGAAGAAATACAGATAGGGAAATGCATGGGAGCTTGTGGGCCAGGTAGCCTGGCATATGTGCTATCAAACCACACACCTATTTTCACACAAGGTACAAGGGAAGGTCTGACAAAAATGTCTTCTGACCTACACACATATTGTAGGGTATAGCCATCACAAGTTTGTTTCATTCTCTCTCTCTCTCTCTCTCTCTCTCTCTCTCTTTCTCTCTCTCTGTCTCTCTCGATACAACAGTGTTCACCCTCCATCATTATACTCCTAGATCTGTGGTAGAAGTGTCTTAAAATCATGGAGAATCACTGAGAATCCAGTGTGTTCTTGAGGTGCCCTTGTTATGGGTGTCTCCACAATGGTTTTGCCATTTATAAGCCACCACTGGGAAACAGTCATGGTTGCAGTCTCAACTCCCGAGTCTGACCTGCATCCCTGATCAATCACTCCCAGGGTATATGTTCAATAAACTCTCCCTGATCCAATGAGATGGCTGAGAGACTTGTGAGATGATTCCTGGACCACTGGAGGATCTTGTGCAGAATGGCTACTAAGTAAGTCCCCCAACCCACACCCACCCCTAAAGCCAAGGGCTGACAGAAACCATGAGAGATAATGTGGATTTTACAGATAAGATCTACACAGTAACTTAAAATACTGGACAGAGAGTTCTGATGTTATAGATCCAATCCTAAGCCTGGTGGATATTAGACAAGTGCTGCCCTATTGCTTCACACCCCAGCCCCAGAGCTTTTGAATTCAGCCTTATAAACTCCCCATGAAGTGTCCTGTGTTCTGTGTTGCAGCTGGAAACAAAAATTCCCTAGTTTCAGCTGTGAATGGACAGAGATGCAGCTCCAGGCTGACTCCCTCAACAGCAGCCTGAAGAGTTCTGTAATGCTTCAATTCCTTGACACAAGCCAAATGGAGATCTGTGACTTCTAGGCTGAAAAGAATTTCAAGTGTGACCAGACTGAAGCAGAACAGGGATTTACTACAGACATTATTAGAAAGGTGAACATAGAATAAAGACATGGATGAAGATCTCTGAGAAAGACTAGCCCACCGTGAGAAACATACACCCAAACATGGGTGCAGGCTTGTCTATGGAACACTGAACCTAAGTGTCTTCCTGTTGCCCATGGACCACTTTGGTGGCTCTCAAAATATGTAAGACATGCCCCTTTCTCTCATTTGATAGTGTCATTTTGAGTTAGCTCTGGAGGTGATTTAGATGGCATTATCATCCAACAAACTGAAACCAGCAATTTCTAGAGATTCTCAAAGGGTTTAGTACACACATGCTCTTTGCAAATAAATGGAATTGACACCCTTCTAACCATCTCTCCTCCTCTGCCACCTCCTGCCCCGTCCCTTCTGATATGGTAGACCCATGCCACTTCTGCCACAGGAGAGACCCCATTTCCTGATACTTTCTAAAGAACCAGTGACATGCAGGGCATTCAAGAACCAGCAGCAGACAAGGCATTTGACCCTTGCCAAGTCTGCCATAGGGAAGACCCCATCTCCTGATACTTCCTGGAGAACCAGGTATATGCAGGGCATTTGAGAGAAAGGGAATCCCAGGAATGCAGATACACAGGCCTGCAGGACAGAGAAATCATGGTCAGAGACAGCAAGACCGACTAACACCAGATATAACTAGATGGTCAAAGGAAAATGCAAGATCCTTACCAACAGAAACCAATACAACATGGCACCATCAGAATCCAGTTCTGCCACAACAGCAAATCCTGGATACTCCATCACATCGAAAAAAGCAAGAGCTGGATATAAAATCACATCTCATGATGCTGATAGAGGACTTCAAGAAAGATATAAATAATTCCCTTAAAGAAATACAGGAGATCCTGTGGTTAGACAGAGCCCCTCGACCTGCCACCATCTTGGAGCTGGTAGCTCAACCAGGTACGCAAAGGGCACCAGAATGAAAGATTGCCCAGGGCATAGCCTGCCTGGGTGCCTTCCAAACCAGGTAGACGGGCAGCTCTACAGCTGCCTGGGCACGTGGGGGAGCATCTGACCTGCAGGAAATCCTGTGGATAGATGAAGTCCCACGGACCGAGACCCCCACCATCTTGGATCCCACAGTTCAACCAGGGAAGCGCCTGATCTACAGGGAATCCCACAGTTAGAAGGACAAGGCACACTAGGGCTCCACCCACACCCAAGAGTAGGACAGCACATCAGCAATCTGTCCCAGGGGAAACCCAGTCATCCAATGGTGGGGAAATAGCCTTATAGGCCCACAGGAGGTTCAAGCACCAGCCAGTGTCAACAGGACCAACTAATGCCAGAGATAAACAGATGGCAAAAGGCAAACGTAGGAACATTAGTAAAAGAAATCAAGGCAATATGGCAGCATCTGAACCCAATTCCCCAACAACAGCAAGTCCTGGATACCCCAACACTCCAGAAAAACAAGAGTTGGATTTGAAATCACTGGTCATGGTGCTGTTAGAAGAACACAAAAAGGACATAAATAAATCTCTTAAAGAAATACAGGGGAACATGAATAAGTTAGAAACCCTTACAATAGAAACACAAAAATCACTTAAAGAAATTCAGGAGAAATTGAGTCAACAAGCAGAAGTCATGAAAGAGGGAACACAAAAATCTTTTAAAGAAATACAAGAAAATACGAACAAACAAGTGAAGGAACTGAGCAAAACCATCCAGGATCTAAAAACAGAAGTAGAAACAACTAAGAAATCAAAAAGGGAGACAACTTTGAAGATAAAAAGCCTTGGGAAGAAATCAGGGGCCATAGATGCAAATATCAACAACAGAATACAAGAGATAGAAGAAAGGATACCATAGACACCATTGACTCAACAGTGAAAGAAAATGCAAAAAGCAAAAAGCTTGTTGCCCAAAACATCCAGGAAATCCAGGAAACAATTAGAAGACCAAACCTAAGGATTATAGGAATAGATGAGAGTGAAGATATATGACTTAAAGGGTCAGCAAATAATCTTCAACAAAATTATGGAAGAAAATTTTCCTAACCTAAAGAGAGAGTTGCCCATGAATATACAAGAAGCCTACAGAACTCCAAACGACTGGACCAGAACAGAAATACCTCCCATCACATAATAATCAAAACCCCAAATGTACTAAACAAAGAAAGAATATTAAGAGCAGTAAGAGAAAAAGGCCAAGTAACATATAAAGGAAGACCAATTAGAATTACATTGGACTTCTCACCAGAGACCATGAAAGCTAGAAGATCTTGGGCAGATCTCATACAAAATCTAAGAGAACCCAAATGCCAGCCAAGATTACTATACCCAGCAAAACTCTCAATCACCACAGATGGAGAAACCAAGATATTCCATGATAAAACCAAATTTACACAATATCTTTCCACAAACCCAGTCCTACAAAGGATAATAGATAGAAAACACCAATACAAGGAGGGAAACTACACCCAGGAAAAAGCAAGATAGTAAACTTCTTTCATCAAGCCCAAAAGAAGATAAACACTCAAATATAAAAATAACATCAAAAATAACAGGAAGTAATAATCAATACTCTTTAATATCTCTTAACATCAATGGACAATAAAAAGACATAGACTAACAGACTGGATACATAAACAGGACCCTACAATTTGCTGCTTATGGGAAACACACCTCAGGGTCAAAGATAAACACTACCTCAGAGTAAAAGGCTGGAAGACAATTTTACAAGCAAATGGTCTTAGGAAGCAAGCTGGAATATCCATCCTAATATCAGATAAAATTGACTTTCAACCTAAAGTCATCAAAAGAGACACAGAAGGACACTTCTTAGTGGTCAAAGGAAAAATCCACCAAGAAGAACTCTCAATCTGAACATCCATGCTCCAAATGCAAGGGCACCCTTATTCGTAAAAGAAAGCTAATTCACCCAAGAGTAGAAGACAGGAAATCATCAAACTCAGGGCTGAAATCAATCAAGTAGAAACAAAGAGAACCATACAAAGAATCAACAAAACCAGGATCTGGTTCTTTGAGAAAATCAACAAGATAGATAAACCCTTAGCCAGACTAACCAAAGGGCACAGAGACAGTATCCAAATTAACAAAATTAGAAATGAAAAGGGAGATACAACAACAGAAACTGAGGAAATTCAAAAAATCATCAGATCCTACTACAAAACTCTATACTCAACACAACTGGATAATCTGGAGGAAATGGACAATTTCCTAGACAGAAACCAAATACCAAAATCAAATCAGGATCAAATAGATCAACTAAACAGTCCCATAACCCCTAAAGGAATAGAAGCGGTCATAGAAAGTCTCCCAATGAAAAAAAGCACAGGACCAGTCGGTTTTAGTGCAGAATTCTATCAGACCTTCAAAGAAGACCTAACACCAATACTCTTCAATATTCCACAAAATAGAAACAGAAGGAACACTACCCAACTTGTTCTATGAAGCCACAATAACGCTGATACCAAAAACACACAAAGATCTAACAAAGAAGGAGAACTACAGGCCAATATCCCTTATGAATATTGACGCGAAAATACTCATAAAATTCTTGCCAATCGAATCCAAGAACACATCAAGACCATTATTCACCATGATCAAGTAGGCTTCATCCCAGGGATGCAGGGATGGTTCAATATACAGAAATCCATTAATGTGATCCACTACATAAACAAACTTAAAGAAAAAAACCACAAGGTCACTTCATTAGATGCTGAAAAAGCATTTGACAAAATTCAGCATCCTTTCATGCTAAAAGTCTTGAAAAGAATAGGAATTCAAGGCCCATACATAAATATAGTAAAAGCAATATACAGCAAACCAGTAGCCAACATCAAATTAAATGGAGAGAAACTTGAAGCAATCCCACTAAAATCAGGGACTAGGCAAGGCTGCCCCCTCTCTCCATATCTTTTCAATATAGTACTTGAAGTTCTAGATAGAGCAATTAGACAACATAAGGAGGTCAAAGAGATACAAATTGTAAAGGAAGAAGTCAAACTATTAGTATTTGCAAATGATATGATAGTATACTTAAGCAACCCAAAAAACTCCACCAGAGAACTCCTACAGCTGATAAACAACTTCAGCAAAGTGGCTGGTTATAAAATCAACTCAAGCAAATTAGTAGCCTTCCTATACTCACAGGATAAGCAGGCGGAGAAAGAAATTAGGGAAATAACACCCTTCATAATAGCCACAAACAATATAAAGTATCTTGGGGTGACTCTAACCAAACAAGTGAAAGATCTGTATGAAAAGAACTTCAGGTCTCTGAAGAAGGAAATGGAAGAAGACCTCAGAAAATGGAAAAATCTTCCATGCTCATGGATTGGCAGGATTAATATAGGAAAAATGGCCATCTTACCAAAAGCAATCTACAGATTCAATGCAATCCCCATCAAAATCTGTTTTCCATGGGTAGGTTGGAGATGATTCTGAGGGGCTAACTTAATTTGGGGCAACGTTATTTACTTTTTCTTAGGCTTATATTTCCATCTTTCCAGGGTGATTGAGAACTACTCACGCTAAGAGAGTGGATGTTCTCCACAAGGTTCTCCATGCTTCCTGGTTGGTGGCCTCTTGGCCTCAAACAGCTGAAAAAAACGGCTCACACGAATGTGCCAAACAGCAAGTAAACCTCGTTCCAAGAGAGGCAATAGTGTTCCTAGGGAGAGACACATCACCAGCTTGAGGGCAGCTGCAGGACTGGGGGGGTCAAAGGTCACAAAGGCCTCTGCTCGAGGACCTCCCCACCCCATGTCTGCACTTGCTCTTGAACCCTTTCTCCCTGCAGTAGATTTTATCCAGGTATTATATTCAGGCAATGTAAAGTGTAACTGTTACAATATATAACTTTAAATATACAATCCAGTGCCAGGGCAAGAACACATAGACAAGTGTACTGGCTGTTTTTGTGTGTCAACTTGACACAAGCCGGAGTTATCGCAGAGAAAGGACTGCAGTTGGGGAAGTGCCTCCATGAGATCCAGCTGTGGGGCATTTTCTCAATTTCTCAGTTGATTAGTGATCAACTGAGGGCCCCTTGTGGGTGGTACCATGTAGGCTGGTGATCTTGGGTTCTATAAAAAAACAAGCTGAGCAAGCCAGGGGAAGCAAGCCAGTAAGGAACATCCCTCCATGGCCTCTGCATCAGCTCCTGCTTCCTGACCTGAGTTCCAGTCCTGACTTCCTTTAGTGATGAACAGCAACGTGGACGTGTAAGGTGAGTAAACCCTTTCCTCCCTAACTTGCTACTTGGTCATGATGTTTGTGCAAGAATAGAAACCCTGACTAAGACA